>CM055119.1:214479576-214748148 GCA_029206835.1 Rana muscosa
GGCTCCACTGGGGCGGAATGGGGACCCCCCCCCCCAGTTGGCTCCACTGGGGCGGAATGGGGACCCCCCCCCCAGTTGGCTCCACTGGGGCGGAATGGGGACCCCTCTGCTGCTGGCTCCACTGGGGCGGAATGGGGACCCCCCGCCATTGGCTCCCGGAGGCGGAAGTCGGACTTATTGCTGGCGTCGATGTTTTGTAGTTAAAGGATGAAAATGACAGAACCTTAAAGTGTTACTAAACCCACAACAGTAAAACCAGTCTGTATATGCAGTAAATCATGCTTGTTATACTTGCTGTGGAACCTAAGGGGTTAATCTGCATTGTGTAAAACTGTTTGATCTGGTCTTCTCTGATCCTCCCCTTATACTGTCCAAAATCCATCACTTGATAAGATGGAGCCCTTGGAGGCAATCTGCATATGCTCAGTTTGATGTGTATCGCTAGAGAGTTGTGTGTTTTTTTTTTTTTTTCTTGGGAGAGTGCATGTGATCAGCACAGGACCAATCGGCACTGTCCAGACAGGGTCAGGGGTCCTGCAGCCTCATAGGACAAAGGAGAATGAACACTCACCGATGGAAGTCACAAGACTGCTATATATTGCGGATGAGAAACGGTATTTATCAGTTTATATTTACTAAAATAATTGTATTTCCATGTTCTGTGTACTGTGGGAGAGCAGATATAGGGAGTGCGGGTTCCCGGGGAGAGGGGACGTAGCGAGTCCCCGGGGAGAGGGGACGTAGCGAGGGGACGTAGCGAGGGGCCGAGTCCCCGGGGAGAGTAACACTTTAACAAACAAGTCAGCAGATCCTATTTTCTTACTGTGACAGGTTCCGTTTTAATTGATAAATCTGTGATTGGGGCTGCATTGGCAAAGCTAAAGACTCCAAGCAGAACTCCGTCCAAATAAAAAATTGGAAGGTCCGATCGGTTTAGCTGAGATTGTATGGCTGGTGGAAGCATTTTTTTTTTGTTTTTTTTGTTTTTGTTTTTGTTTTGAAGAACATCCGATTTCCTCTAGTGGCTTTAATTATGTTTTTCCTGAAATACGTCAATTGGGGAAAATACTGCATTATGGCCACTAGATGGAGCTGTTCATAGGGCTCTGTGCTGTCGGCAATCTTACCTTGACCCTTCAGTCTGCTGCTGAATGGGTTGGGGGGGGGGGGGGGGTGGGAAGTTTGTGTCAGGGATTGGGGGGTTAAGTTTAAGGGGACCATTCCCACACACACCCCCACAGCAAGGATCTTGGTCTGGTGGCATCACTGCTCCCCTTTTTCAGCTAGCGGTAGCTGCAGGGAAGAGAAGGGAGCGTCACCAATGACTGAGCCAGTCTTCATGTGATCTCACCTGGGTCAGGCAGTGGCAGCTGCAGGGGAGAGAGAGGAAGTGCCGACAATGGTTGGGCCATAAGAGCTTATGGGTGATATCACCACTTTTAGGCATTACCAGCTGTTGTCACTCTCCCCTGCAGCTGCCACTGACTGACACAGGGGAGGCAGACCACATGAATGTGCTGAGAATAGGTAAGTATATACATCTTTCTTGCACAGGTGTTAGGATGGGGGGAGGGGTTGTTGGCCTCCCTGCAGTACTTGTACCTAAAGTTGATCCTATAATGGGGCCTTACCTATAGGTACTGTAAATATCGCCTAAGCGTGCGCTGTTTAGGAGATATTGACTGTATTCTGTGCTGATGATGTCATTGGCGCAATGCGCTCTGAAGGAACGGCCGCCCGTGCTGTTTTTCAGGATCGTGCGCCGTGGCTGGCGGCTGCTGCGCGCATGCGTGGGAGTGACGTCACGCAGCTCCGGCCAGTCACATAGCCGGAGTCCGCGCCCCCCCGGAAAGGAAGAGGGGCGAACATGGATGCGGCCTGCAGCGGGGGACGGCGCGGGCTTCATTTTGCGGGTACGTGTCACATAATGTGCTAGTATGATATGCATACTAGCACATTATGACTTTACTTTGCAGTGCAGAGGAAAACCCCCTTTTCTCTTATCGTCCATGGACCGACACAGCTCTCATACAGATTACATGTGGGTATATGTCCCTGCTCGCAGGAGAAGACCTAGGCAGAATGTTAGATGTTAAAACATTCTAGAACAAGCCAGAGCTGAACAGCCCTGCCCAGGGGGGCGGTCCCTCCGGACATTACCCTCCCACCTGCAGCTAGCAGCCTCAGTTTTTTTCTGCCTAGCAGAAGGAGAAGACTTGGCTCTCTCAGGAGCCAGTCTCCTGGAAGATTTTATTTTTATTCCTTTGGGAATTTTTATTATTATATTTTTGAGACCTTCAATCAACTGTCGGCTGGGCAACAGGTTGGGTACACTAGTATCCTCATAGTCTTCCCTGTCCGACCATCGAGCGTGCTGATCCTCGCCTTGTGTGCGTGAGACTCAGTTCACGACATGCTCCAGGGGTGGCCGGGTTGCTTTCATGCTCCCGCGGTCCTCTCAAGATCGAACAGTACCTACTGTATCTTTTCGCGGGTGGACCAGGCCTGACAGCTACGCAGTACGACTCTGTGATAGGTCTGTCAGAAACAAGCCAGTGGGTCCCTCTATTGGTACCGGGGGTGTTCTCCAAGGTGCTTGCGGGACGGGTAAGTAGTCTCTCCTACTGCAAGGTGAGTACATGCTGGCTGTGTTTCTGTGTGTGGGGGGTTCTCCCTGTCTCCCCCCTGTTATGCTGCACCCTGTTCTGCTGCTGTGCTGTGTGAGGATACTTGGGGGGTCGTTCTGCCCTGGGGGGGGGCGGGCGCTCCATGTCTGTTTAGTGGCTTGGGATGTGTTCTGGAGGACTTCGTGTGGTGTTTGTGTGCGAAATTGGCGCTGTGTTTTAAATTTAAAAAGTGCGCCACTGGCGGCCATTTTGCCGAGGCTTTTTCACAGTTACACAGGCACCCGGCGGCTATTTTCTTGTAGCCGCGGTGCTTTTAGTTTCGTTTTCGGCCTCTAGCGGCGCTGCTGAACGGCGCGAATTAAATCTCTCCTCACAGATTCTTCACTCTCCTCAGGCTTCACCCGCGCTGCAGCGCGGCTCAACAGCGGAACCGAGCGGTCCCTAAGGGTGGTGAGTCCTCCGGGTATCCCCTCCTCAGCCCAGCCAGTGGGTTGACTGTACTATTCACTGTTTATAGTGAATAGGGTCTCAGAGGGTGGCAAAATGGAGTCTGGTTCACCTGCTTCTCCCCATTTGCCAGAGGCAACTGGCGGTGCTCCTGCACCTGCGGGTCCCTATGGACCAGTTGTCGGCAGTCCTGGAGTCAAGATGGAAGCGGTGTGCGAATGCACAGGGGCTGTAAAGCGCCCCCTCCCCACACAATCTCCACATGGGGAGTGCTCGGAGTCAGATATGGGCCTAGCTACTGCTGCTGAGGACCCTAGTTCTGAGGATTTTGATGTGTTTGGACAGGACCCTCCTTGTGAGGAAGACCCCTGTCTTGAACCACCAACTGACAGGGTGCTTGTAAGTGAACTCATTGACGCTGTGAGGGACGCTCTCAAGCTGAATGTTGAGGCTGAGGAACCTCAGGTGGAAACTATGACCTTTTGGTTCCTTGGAAGCCGTGTCTTCAAAAAAGTTTTTTTCCATATGTGCTTTTTTTTTATACATACATTGACCAAGTCTGGGACAAGCCGCAGAAGACTGACGGTCCCGCGGCGCATAGCCTTAAGGTACCCTTTTGAGGAGGACCTTGTTAAGAAGTGGGCTCATCTCCCAGTGGCCGACCCCCCCGGTCACCCGTTTGAATAAGGCCACTATGCTCCCAATGGAAGGGACTCCTGCATTTAAGGATCCCGCTGACAGGAGGTCAGAAGTGGCGTGTAGAACTATGCCCACCTTATTGGGGGCCGCCTTACGCCCTATAGTGGCGGCAACACTGGTGTCTCAGACACTCACAGGCTGGGCACGAATATTGCACCAGACGGTTCAGGAGCATAATCTCCCTCCTGAAACTATTGCCCTGGCTCACCAACTTGCGCGGGGTTTGGTCTTCGTGTGCGATGCCACTGTGGATGCGACCCCTTTAATAACGGGGGCCCTCCATTTCTGCTGTGCTGATGCGTCGCCTTATCTGGCTGAAATGCTGGTCGGCCCGAACTAGCTTCCAAAAAGCTCCTGGCTGACTTGCCCTTTAAGGGCGGTTAACTGTTTGGGGCCCCTCTGGATGACATTATTAAAAACGTCACAGGAGGTAAGAGCACCTTCCTTCCCCAGTCTATTAAGGGAAAGGAGCCCCACCGCAGGCCGGGCCCTTCCTTTCCGGCGAAGAAGACGTTTTTTCGTCAGTCAGATTCCACGGGTAAGTCCACCCAGACTGAAAAAAGTGCGGCTGGGAGACAAAGACATCCCTGGGTGCGTAAGCCTACCAAGCAAGCTCCCAAGTCCACCACCGCATGAAGTCTTGCCCCTGCCTGACTCTGGGGTGGGGGGGGACGTCTTTGCAGGTTCTCGGTGCGGTGGACCTCCCGGATCTCCGACCGGTGGGTGTGCGAGGTGGTCACCTCGGGATACAGGATAGAGTTCCGCTCTTGGCCCCCAAACAGGTTTTTTCCCTCAGACCTCCCTCTCCTTACGGCCCACCGGGTGGCCCTCTTTGGGGCAGTACAGGATTTGCTCGGGGTGCGGAGTCATTGTGCCGGTGCCGTCACAAGAGAGGTTTCAGGGGTTTTACTCAAACCTGTTTGTTGTCCCGAAAAAGGATGGGGTTCGGCCAATCCTGGACCTCAAGGCCCTGAATGCCTAATGTGAGGGTACAAAAATTCAGGATGGAATCCATTCGCACGGTGATCGCGACACTCCACCAGGGGGATTTTCTGGCGTCCTTGGATATCAAGGACGCCTACTTGCACATCCCTATCTGCGCAGGCCACCAGAGGTTTCTGCGCTTTGCCATAGGCGAAGTCCACTATCAGTTCGTGGCCCTTCCCTTCGGACTAGCATTGGCACCACGGGTTTTCACCAAGGTGCTGGCCCCGGTTCTAGCTTTGCTGAGACAGCGAGGAATTGCTATCGTGGGGCTATCTAGACAATCTCCTTCTCAGAGCAGAAAATGGCTCAGAATTGGAGGAAAATGTGACGATAGTCAGTCAGACCCTCCGGGACTTCGGATGGGTTCTGAACACGCCGAAGTCGGCTCTAGTCCCGACTCAGCGTTTGGAATATCCGGGTCTGATCCTGGACACTTCGGCAGCAAAGGTGTTTCTACCCTCAGAGAAGTTATTGACACTTCAGTCGGCAGTACAGGTTCTGACGTCCCGAAAATGGTCGTCAATTCGCTTCTGCATGAGAGTCCTGGGACTAATGGTGGCCTCCTTCGAGGCGGTTCCGTATGCCCAATCACACACTCGGGCATTGCAGAGGGGAATTCTGTCGGTTTGGGACAAGTTCCCATTGTCTTTGGATCCAGGTGAGTCACTCTGTCAAGGCGTCCCTGACGTGGTGGCTGAGGTCCCTGGCTCTTCGGGCCGGGAAGTCGTTCCTCCCCATCCGCTGGACGGTGATCACGACGGACGCCAGCCTGACGGGCTGGGGAGGAGTGTGGGGAGTCCTGTCAGCTCAAGGGCTCTGGACTCCAGCCGAATCTCGTCTCCCGATCAACATCTTGGAATTGCGGGCGATCAGGCTGTGTCTCTCCGCATGGTCAAAGAGGCTACAGGGCCACTCGATCAGAATCCAGTCGGACAACGCCACGGCCGTTGCGTATGTCAACCATCAGGGGGGCACTCGGAGCTCGGCTGCAGCGTCCGAGGTCGCCCACATTCTAAGGTGGGCGGAAAGAAGCGTGTCGGCAGTCTATATTCCGGGCGTAGAAAATTGGCAGGCGGACTATCTGAGCCGCCAGTCCCTGGACCAGGGGGAGTGGTCCTTGCATCCAGAAGTGTTTCAACTCTTTTGTCAACAGTGGGGCACTCCGGATGTGGACCTGATGGCGTCTCAATCGCAAGGTGTTGAGGTTTGTGGCCCGGTCCAGGGACCCCTGGGCGGATGCCTCGGACGCGTTGGTGGCCCCGTGGGGTCAGTATCGCCTGATGTATGTCTACCCTCCGTTGCAGTTGCTTCCTTGTCTGCTGCACAGGGTGGCGGCCGAGGGCATTCTGGTAATCCTCATTGCTCCGGACTGGCCTCGGCATTATTGGTACGCCGACCTGGTACGTCTCATCGCGGACGTCCCTTGGCGCCTGCCCTTGAGGGAGGACCTTCTATCTCAAGGTCCTATCTTGCACCCTGCTTTACAGTCTCTGGCTTTAACGGCATGGCTATTGAGAGCCAGGTGCTGAAAGACAGGGGCCTTTCGGATTCGGTAATTTCAACCATGCTTAGGGCACGGAAGTCTTCTTCTAGGAAGATCCATCATCGTACCTGGAGAGCTTACATCGCTATGTGCGAAGAGCTAGACTGGCGTCCACGGACGTACTCTGTCCCCAGAATCCTGGGGTTCTTACAGCGTGGTGTTGCTCAAAGGCTGGCTTTGAGCACTATTAAGGGTCAGATTTCGGCCTTGGCTGTTTTCTTTCAAAGACCCCTAGCTGGTCATTCCTAGGTAAGCACTTTTGTGCAGGGGGTACGCCATGTGGTTCCACCTGCCAAGCCCCCGCTCCCTCCTTGGGATCTGAACTTGGTGCTTTCGGTTCTTCAGGAATCTCCTTTTGAAAATATAAGAGATATTCCTCTTTCGACCTTGTCCCAGAAGGTGGCTTTCTTAGTGGCCATCACGTCTGTTAGACGGGTGTCTGAGTTGGCGGCTCTGTCATGCAAGTCGCCTTACCTGGTCCTCCATAAGGATAAGGCGGTATTGCGACCGTCTTTCCTTCCTAAGGTGGTTTTGGCTTTTCACCTTAATGAGGACATTGTCCCTCCGTCCTCATCCATCGCATCCTAGGGAGGTTGCGCTTCACAATTTGAATGTGGTGCGTGCCTTGCGGGTATACCTGGCGGCTACTGCTTCTATTCGGAAGTCTGACTCACTGTTTGTATCTGTCTCTGGTCCGAAACAGGGCCAAGCGGTGTCGTCTGCCACCATTTCTAGGTGGATCAGACAGACTGTTATACAGGCCTATGCCATTAAGGGGCTGGCGTCTCCCTTTCTGGTCACGGCACATTCCACCAGGGCAATCTGTGCTTCCTGGGCTTTCCGACATCAAGCGTCGGTTGCACAAGTGTGCAAGGCGGCGACCTGGTCGTTCATACCGTTTCAAAGTTCTACAAGGTTGATGTGGCTGCATCTTCGGATGCTTTCTTCGGCCGCAAAGTGTTGCAGGGGGGGCTGTTCAGCTCTGGCTTGTTCTAGAATGTTTTAACATCTAACTAGGTCTTCTCCTGCGAGCAGGGACATATACCCACATGTAAACCAGTATGAGAGCTGTGTCAGTCCATGGACGTCAGAGAAACGGATTTTACGGTGAGTACAAAAATCCCATTTTTCCCACCCCCTGCAGGGTTTACTTCTTTAACACCAAGTAATTTATTTATTTGCCAAGCTGGCGTTCCAATATTACAGAAACAACGGAGGCGGCTGCTCCCGCCGGCCTTCTGTAAAATGCCAATCGCCTGGCTGATGCAGTTTTCTATACTGCCCTGGAACAATTAGTAGATAAAGGCTTTCAATGGTCCGGATCCTCCATCTTTGTTCTGGGTCGGAGGTGACGGGTTCTCTTTAGTATGAGTAGCGCCTCGCTTGGTGGTGTGTGTTTCAGGTAAACACGGCGCCCCCCTCCCCCGCTCCTTATCCGGCGTCATCCTCCCCGATATCAAACCTTTTATTTCCTCTTTACATCTTGTTTTCTGGCAGCCGCTGCCTCTACCTGGCTGATTATATCACACAGAATCCCTCAACAGGCCGGATTAAAAATGCCCTTTACAATCTCTTCCCGGCTTTGAACTGCGGGAATAAGTGAAGAAGTTTCTGCGGAAAGTTCATCTCAGTCGATTTGGTTCAGCAACACTCGGCGCCTTTTTTTTTTTCTTCCTCCCAGATAATAGAGAGAAAATGCAAAAGGGTCAAAGCCAATCAATATGCCGGTTCAAACAGAATGGCAGCGACTGTGATGTGCGCTCATTTCCAGCCTGGCTTTGTACTCTGCTACTGTGAAGGCGCCGCTTTCTTCTCCTCCGCTAATAAAAGTCAGCCAGAGCGCCAATGAAATCATTACTATGGATTGAATGTAGAGTGCGCCCCCCCCCCCCCGGTCATACGTGTTTATCCTCCTGACTGTACACAAATGGTGGGTTAAAGGGGGACTCTGCTCCGGCACAATCCATCAGTCAGGTCTGGAATCTCCGATCAGGGCTGTTATCAGGAATTTTGGGGCCCCTTACACAGCTTCAGGCATGGGCCCCCTGGAGCAGAGAACTGGGGGGGGGGTTGCCCCTAATTGAAAACGGGGGGGGGTGCCGCAAGTTGAGAAGCAGAGGGGGGTGCTGCCCTATGTCCCCCCCCCGAGAATTAAGGTCGGGGGGGGCTTTGGGTGCTGACGAACAAAACAAACAACAAAAAAAGGGGTGGTTGCCATCCGGGCCCCTGGGGATCTCTGGGGCCTTTACAAGAAAAAAAATATTAAATAAATAAAGGGGGGGGGGGGTTGCCATCCGGGGACCCTTACAAGAAAAAAAAAAGGGGGGGGTGGCCATCTGGACCCCTTACAAGAAAAAAAAGGGGGGGTTGCCATCTGGGCCCCTTGTCCCTTACAAGAAAAAATATATAAATAAAAAAAAGGGGGGGTTGCCATCCGGGCCCCTTTACAATTAAAAAATAAAAAAGGGGGGGTTGCCATCCGGGCCCCTTTACAATAAAAAAGGGGGGGTTGCCATCCGGGCCCCTTACAAGAAAAAAAATATATATAAAAAAAAAGGGGGGGGTTGCCATCCGGGCCCCTTTACAATAAAAAAATAAAAAAGGGGGGGTTGCCATCCGGGCCCCTTACAAGAAAAAAAAAATATATAAAAAAAAGGGGGGGGTTGCCATCCGGGCCCCTTGCAAGAAAAAATATATATAAATAATAATAAAAAAAAGGGTGGCCCTGCATCCGATATCAAAATAACAGACTCCATTCATAGAACCGGATTGCAGGTGATATTTGTGTGATTGCCCAAATACAACCTGTGACCCTGAAAATGTCAGTTCACTAACGCCCTATGTGGTGTTTACCGTATGAACTAAAAGCGATCTGTAAATGGCGCGTAAATACCGCAAAAACAGGAGTGAACATCAATTAAAAAAAAAATGCACGCAGTAAACTAGTGATCATGGCGTGCAATATTTAGGGAGCTGGCAGCTGCTGCTTCCTTAACTGATGAGTCATCAGCTGTCAGCAGGGTTCCCCCGCTGACAACTGAAGGTTTAAAAAAAAAAAATACTGGCAATAAAAATTAAGAAGGGGGGGGGGGGGGAAGCTTCCAATGCCGCAGCTTTCCCAGGGGGAGGGGCTTCCAATGCCGCAGCTTTCCCAGGGGGAGGGGCTTCCAATGCTGCAGCTTTCCCAGGGGGAGGGGCTTCCAATACTGCAGCTTTCCCAGGGGGAGGGGCTTCCAATACTGCAGCTTTCCCAGGGGGAGGGGCTTCCAATACTGCAGCTTTCTCAGGCACTAGCAGACTCTGGGATATCATGCAATCACAGGCCACTCGCTGGCATAAGATTCGGGGGTTGGGATTTGTAGTTTGTTTAGCAGCCTTCATATAACATGCAGGGCACTGGATAGTCCCGCCCACCGCTTGTTTGGTTTCTGGGAAGATGGGACTGACAACCATCAATTTCTCAGCAGTAATGAGATTTCATCTCCTTGGCTTTTCAGTGCAGAAACCTTACAGGGGAACTCCGGGTGGCGTTATGTTTGGCCTCTCTATAGGAAACACAAGTGTGAACTTTTTTCCCAAGATGTAAAGTATAAAATGTAAGAAACACACCCAAGCCCGCCCTGTCCCGCCCCCTGCACCCCAAGAAATAAGAAGTTATTAGGATTTATCTGGCCAGTGTTGTTTTAGGTTGCCCCAGTGTTAGGATTCTGCCCCCTGGTGGACATATTTCAGTATGCGTATCTATTGCTGTGGGTGTTCTGTGTAGGGTGCGGTGGGCAGCAATCTCACCTCCTCACCATCTCTGTATGATTCACACCTCGTTATGTCCTCAAATTCACCCACCAGCCTGAGTTCTGCCCCCGCTCTTGGGAAGACGTGGCTTCATATAAAGTAGTAGATGAGACCTGGTGGGCGCACTGCTTGTGTGGCCTTCTGGGTGCACAACAATGTGAGGCCTGTATCTGGGTACATTGCAACCTAGGTTCGGGGACACAACCTGTCTTGGTGTGTCAACGTGCAGCCTGTGCATTTGTGTAGCGTTCTGGGTGTGTGACCTGTGTCCAGGTGGGTGCATGGGGCTCTGGATGCACAGCCTGTGTCCAGGTGGGTGCCTGGGGTTCCGGGTGCACAGCCTGTGTCCAGGTGGGTGCCTGGGGCTCTGGATGCACAGTGGGTTCTGGGTGCATGGCTTGTGCCTAAGTTACTGCCTGTGTGCTTGGCCCACGTCTGGATGGGTGCATGGTGTGTCTGGGGGCGTGTAGCGTTCTGGCTGTATGGGTCTGTACCTGGTGCATTGCATGTGTCTGAGTGGGTGTGTGGTGTGTCTGGGTGGATTGCCTGTGTTGGGGTGGGTGGTGTGTCTAGGTAGATTGTTTGGGTGCATTGCCTGTGTCTGGGTGGGTGAGTGGTGTGTCTAGGTAGATTGTCTGGGTGCACTGCCTGTGTCGAGGTGGGTGGTGTGTCTAGGTAGATTGGGTGGGTGAGTGGTGTGTCTGGGTGGGTGAGTGGTGTGTCTGGGTGGGTGAGTGGTGTGTCTAGGTAGATTGTCTGGGTGGGTGAGTGGTGTGTCTAGGTAGATTGTCTGGGTGCACTGCCTGTGTCGAGGTGGGTGGTGTGTCTAGGTAGATTGTGTGGGTGGGGTGTGTCTAGGTAGATTGTGTGGGTGGGGTGTGTCTAGGTGCATTGCCTCTGTCGGGGGTTGGTGGTGTGTCTAGGTGCATTGCCTGTGTCAGGCGTGTCTAGGTAGATTGTCTGGGTGCACTGCCTGTGTCAGGGTGGGTTGGTTGTAAATGAACGGCAGCTCGGGGCACATTCTGGTGGAATGCGGGTTACAGGTGTGGCGCGGCCTGGCAGTATTTTGCGTGGCACAATGACGGCGGACTTTAGCCGGATTTCCCTCGATCGGCGGATCTGGAACGCTCTAATGATTCGTCACTTTCACAGTTTTTCATGTTTTTGTTTTTTCTTTATTTCAACAATTCATTTTTATTTTTTTTATACAAATTCAAAAATAGACAATCTAATTTGGCATAAAGCGTCATACTGGTGATAACGGCAGTTCAGAGTTAGTTAAAAATAGATGAATTCTAAATATATATATTATAGATTATTCTGTCAGGATATAGAAAATAAAATCTGTACCAATTAAAACCAAAATTTTTAAAATCCAATCCAAATTCTCACTCATCATTGTAAGCTATAAAAATTCCAAACAGTTATTAAATATTCCACAATGCACTGCAAACCTCCTCGCCGGCGGGGGCGCCGCAACCGCCATCCTAGAGAAACCTTAAATAATGTGACGGTTTTATACACCACTTTCTGGGACATATTTACAGTTGGCGGTTGGAGGGCCGGACTGCCCATAGGGGGTCAGGCATCAACTGCAGCCTCTGTTCCAGCGTCCAATCAGATGCTGGCAGAGGGCAGCACGCACAGGCAGCTCTATGCTGTAAGGCATCTTATTGGACGTTTCACAGTTCAATCATCAGAGCTGCTGCCGGCCGTCTCCGCCCTCCAGATAGGGGCGCCGGATACACACCTGGAGTAGGCCTTGTTACCATAGTGACGGTGCTCTTTGGGGCGCACTGTATATGAAGAGAGCGCTGTGCTGGACTGCAGGACAGGTAATTTTTTTTGGGGGGGTGGGGAGGAGGTTCCCAATGGCACCCCTGTTGGAGGGTGTAGGTAGTCCATGCACAGCGCTACAAAAATCGGCACCAATCAGTGATGATCCAAGATCACTCTCTATACCACAGAGGTGGCTCCCGGTACCACATGCACTATATGCTCCAATGGTTGGACCTCGTCTGATTTGTCATGTTCTGATTGTATTCAGAATGTGAAGAGGAAACATTCGTTCTGCTTGTATTCGGTGCACAGTGCCTGGGGCGCTGCCACCTACAGTTTAAGCAAGGAAGACTTTAATGGCAAGGCAGCACTGCTGTGTCTGATGATCATCCGCTGGTTGCCCATACCATGCAGATGAATATCTACACTCTCAATATTGGACCGCAAGGGGGGGGGGGGTGTGTTTATTCTCCCTGCTTGTGTGATGGAAGGAGAGGTAGGTTGGAGAAGGGTGGAGGGGAGGTAGGTTGGGGATGGGTGGAGGAGAGTGAGGGCTGGTAGAGTGTTAGGCCCCTTTCACACTGGGGTGGGCATATGCGGTGGCGGTATAGCGGGTGCGATTTTAAGCGCCGCTATACCATCGTGTTTACTGCGATATTCGGTCGCTAGCGGTGCAGTTTTAACCCCCACTAGCGGCCGAAAAGGGGTTAATACCGCCTGCAAACCGCGGCATTACCGTGGTGTCCCATTGATTTTAATGGCAAGGAGCGGTATACACTGCTCCAAAGATGCGGCTTGTAGGAGATTTTTTTGTCTCTTGCCAGCGCACCGCCTTAGTGTGAAAGCCCTCGGGCTTTCACATTGAGAATGCTGGGGCAGGAGTATTTCAGGCGTTTTTTTATGCGCTATTTTTAGTGCAAAAACGCCTGAAATACGCCTCAGTGTGAAAGGGGCCTTAGAGGAAAGGTAGGATGGAGAGGGCTGAAGCAGGTTGCAGAGGAGGTAGCTTGATGGGGAGTTAGAGGATGGGAGGTGGGCTGGAGCAGGTTCGAAGGGGAGGTAGGTTGGCAGGGAGTTAAAGGAAGGGGGGAGAGGAGGTAAGGTGGGGAGTTATAGGAAGGGTAGAGTGGGCTGGAGGGGCAGTAGGGTTTCAGGGAGGAGAGCGAGGGGCGGGGAGAGGGGAGGGGAGAGGGGAGGAGAGCGAGGGGCAGGGAGGAGAGCGAGGGGCGGGGAGAGTGGAGTGGAGTGGGGAGGAGAGCAAGGGGCGGGGGGGAGGAGAGCAAGGGGCGGGGGGGAGGAGAGCGAGGGAGAGGGGAGGAGAGCGAGGGAGAGGGGAGGAGAGCGAGGGGGAGGGGCAGGGAGAGGGGAGAGAGAGGAGCAGAGGAAGGGGGAGGAGAGCGAGGGCCAGGGAGAGGAGCAGAGGAAGGGGTGGGGATCAGAGGGAGGGAGGAGGGAGAGGGGAGGGAGAGGGGAGGAGAGCGAGGGGCAGGGAGTGGGGAGGAGAGCGAGGGGGGAGGGGCAGGGAGAGGGGAGAGAGAGGAGCAGAGGAAGGGGGAGGAGAGCGAGGGCCAGGGAGAGGAGCAGAGGAAGGGGTGGGGATCAGAGGGAGGGAGGAGGGAGAGGGGAGGAGAGCGAGGGAGAGGGGAGGAGAGCGAGGGGCAGGGAGTGGGGAGGAGAGCGAGGGGGAGGGGCAGGGAGAGGGGAGAGAGAGGAGCAGAGGAAGGGGGAGGAGAGCGAGGGCCAGGGAGAGGAGCAGAGGAAGGGGTGGGGATCAGAGGGAGGGAGGAGGGAGAGGGGAGGAGAGCGAGGGAGAGGGGGGGGAGAGGGGAGGAGAGCGAGGGGCAGGGAGTGGGGAGGAGAGCGAGGGGGAGGGGCAGGGAGAGGGGAGAGAGAGGAGCAGAGGAAGGGGGAGGAGAGCGAGGGCCAGGGAGAGGAGCAGAGGAAGGGGTGGGGATCAGAGGGAGGGAGGAGGGAGAGGGGAGGAGAGCGAGGGAGAGGGGAGGAGAGCGAGGGGCAGGGAGTGGGGAGGAGAGCGAGGGGGAGGGGCAGGGAGAGGGGAGAGAGAGGAGCAGAGGAAGGGGGAGGAGAGCGAGGGCCAGGGAGAGGAGCAGAGGAAGGGGTGGGGATCAGAGGGAGGGAGGAGGGAGAGGGGAGGAGAGCGAGGGAGAGGGGAGGAGAGCGAGGGGCAGGGAGTGGGGAGGAGAGCGAGGGGGAGGGGCAGGGGGAGGGGCAGGGAGAGGGGAGAGAGAGGAGCAGAGGAAGGGGGAGGAGAGCGAGGGCCAGGGAGAGGAGCAGAGGAAGGGGTGGGGATCAGAGGGAGGGAGGAGGGAGAGGGGAGGAGAGCGAGGGAGAGGGGAGGAGAGCGAGGGGCAGGGAGTGGGGAGGAGAGCGAGGGGGAGGGGCAGGGAGAGGGGAGAGAGAGGAGCAGAGGAAGGGGGAGGAGAGCGAGGGCCAGGGAGAGGAGCAGAGGAAGGGGTGGGGATCAGAGGGAGGGAGGAGGGAGAGGGGAGGAGAGCGAGGGAGAGGGGAGGAGAGCGAGGGGCAGGGAGTGGGGAGGAGAGCGAGGGGGAGGGGCAGGGAGAGGGGAGAGAGAGGAGCAGAGGAAGGGGGAGGAGAGCGAGGGCCAGGGAGAGGAGCAGAGGAAGGGGTGGGGATCAGAGGGAGGGAGGAGGGAGAGGGGAGGAGAGCGAGGGAGAGGGGAGGAGAGCGAGGGGCAGGGAGTGGGGAGGAGAGCGAGGGGGAGGGGCAGGGAGAGGGGAGAGAGAGGAGCAGAGGAAGGGGGAGGAGAGCGAGGGCCAGGGAGAGGAGCAGAGGAAGGGGTGGGGATCAGAGGGAGGGAGGAGGGAGAGGGGAGGGGAGGAGAGCGAGGGGCAGGGAGAGGGGAGAGAGAGGAGCAGAGGAAGGGGGAGGAGAGCGAGGGCCAGGGGGAGGAGCAGAGGAAGGGGTGGGGATCAGAGGGAGGGAGGAGGGAGAGGGGAGGAGAGCGAGGGAGAGGGGAGGAGAGCGAGGGGCAGGGAGTGGGGAGGAGAGCGAGGGGGAGGGGCAGGGAGAGGGGAGAGAGAGGAGCAGAGGAAGGGGGAGGAGAGCGAGGGCCAGGGAGAGGAGCAGAGGAAGGGGTGGGGATCAGAGGGAGGGAGGAGGGAGAGGGGAGGAGAGCGAGGGAGAGGGGAGGGGAGGAGAGCGAGGGGCAGGGAGAGGGGAGAGAGAGGAGCAGAGGAAGGGGGAGGAGAGCGAGGGGCAGGGAGAGGGGAGAGAGAGGAGCAGAGGAAGGGGGAGGAGAGCGAGGGCCAGGGGGAGGAGCAGAGGAAGGGGTGGGGATCAGAGGGAGGGAGGAGAGCGAGGGAGTACAGGGATAGAGGGGATGCACGGTAAAGGGGAGGCAAGTGAAAAGTAGGCTCCTCCTCCCTCTGGGGGAAGTTGAATAATTTTCTTCCTCTATTTCACATTACTATGTATCAGTATTGCAATTTTCCACATCAGAATTCTATCTGGAGGAAAAGATTTTAATGTTGGTTATTTCTCAGACCTGATAATGGGACTATACTGCTGCCGGTGAGGATTCCCTCTACTGGAAGTTGTATTCAGTTTTTCGGATGAGGAATTCGATGCCACCAGACACCGTATTCCTCATTCTGTACCTGCTGTGATCACATGGAATGAAGGTCACACAATGTATCCGCACACATTCCCGGTGTATAAACGCCATGCGCGGCGTGTTCTCTGTTCAGTACTCTGCACACGCGCTATAAAGACATAAAAACCAATTAAAACTGGAACTCCAGATCTATAGTGTTATAAAATGTGTTAATAACTCTAAAAATAAAGCGTTAATCCCTCCTGTGTGGATTTCTATAAAAAAAAACATGAAAAAGTCACTGGAAGTTGTGAAATATCGGCACCCAGAGATAAGACGGGGGATGGAGGGACCCAGCGCAGTGACCGGTCCTGAAGACAGGGTGCGTGCTCTGCCTGCAGTCACAGTTAGAAGGCAGAGTATTGGAGGCCACACCCCCGAGACTCCTGGTTGGGCACTGCTGTCTTGCATCACGTTACAGTTAAGGCACTTCAAACCGTTAAGAACAGCGCAGAAGACCAGGACCGCCATCCTCCGTGTGATGTCACAATGCCGATCGGTGACACGGATAATCATTATAAATCGGTAGATGAACCTCAAATTTCAGTTCAGTTTTGCCCTTGTGGACGTTGTCACCCCGACTCTGTGCAGCGCTGGGTTGGAGGGGCGGGGCTGATTCATCCGTCATGTTCTTTTTTTTTTTTCATGATTGCCTGGTTTGTGGTTGAAATTTTAAGGGGTTCCATTTGATCGTAGTGTAGAGAGCTGTGATTGGGCAGAAATATAAAATAGAAGCCATCTGCAGTGTGCTGCCACAAGAAGATAACCAGGCGGAGGCGGCGCTATATCTGCGCACAGAGTTCCAGCAAGATCCGGCGGTGCTCCTTCCGCAGTCTCCTGGGCTCAATTGTCAATCCCAGCGTGAGCTGAGGAAGAGAAATACAGCGAATCAGAAGATAGAAAATGGTGAGAAGTCTGCAGACAGAACCCCGCATGTAACACACAAAGTACAGCAGACAGTTTTTCTGTCAACAGAATAAATGTGGCTTATTAAGCAGCTGTGGACACAGAAGTAGCAAAACACATTCTTTTACCCTTTTGGTGCGTGCCCCCCCCCCCCCCCCCCACACACACACATTTTATATTTTTATATATATACATACACATATATATATATATACATACACACACTTGCTGGCAGGTCATGGCTGTCAAAATGACAGCAGTGAGTTGCTGTGTAACTACAACAGCTGTAATAGAACAGAAAAACAGAACATCTGACAAGGCTTATATTAAAAGTGCTGAAGATAGAGAATAAGTATAACTTGGTGCCGTCGTCCCTTAAACGTTATATGGGGAGAAAGAATGAGGCTAATGTGGACTGTGTTGGCACCTTATGCTAACTGATGACCAGTTGAGAGTAGATAATTAAAATAATTTTTATTACAAAATTATATATATATATATATATAGAAACAAATTTTTTATACATTTCATAGAAATAATGGTAATTTTGTGACATTTCAAAAGTATCGTACCATTACAGTCAATGGAAAAGAATACAACTGTACATACATAACATACTGGGCTCTACATGTTTCACGTTGTGATTCAAAAACAGAATCCGCTTCTTCAGGAGCTATATCTATATATGTATAAGTTTTCAATGATCGAAATGAAAGATTGGGTTGTCACGTAACTATGAATTAAAAGAAAACATGATAAACAATATTATCGTGGATATGAAAAAAATACACATTTTAATGTAAAAAAGCCAGGCTAATCCCAAACCAAGGAACCGTGCCCCGTCAGACAATCTTACCATGGGTGCTAGACCATAGAAGGCCAAAACGTGGGTCAAAGTTCCAGTTGTGTCATGTGGGGTTAGTAATCCCACTTGGGACACAAAATCAGGAGGTATACCAGGTGATCTGAAAGTATGAAAATACTATATAAACACCGGGTATCTACAGCCATAGGGAACGGCTGAAGAAAATAGGTTTAATAAAACAGTAAAATAAATTTCAAATATGTGTGTCACCAACCTCCTGGGAGGACACATCCGATGACATCTCACAAATATACGGCATGGAAAGGGAATTATATGGAGGAAATTCAGGTCAGTATTGGACCCCTTATAGTATAGAGAAGGTCTCTAAAGGGTATAAATAATAGATGGTAAGAATGTAGATATCCAACATGCATTCATGGTAAATACAATATGTACATGTGTGCACACATATATTATACACGTATGCCTGTGAATAATCAAATATATGTATATATAAGAAAAGAGGCATACATATACCTTGAAATTCCTGAGGGAGTGAATGCCAATAGACTATTTTGGAAAATCTCTGCAATATATGGTGGTAATCTGTATAAAGTGTAAATGGGGTGTCTAATTAGAAACAGTATACTTAGTTAGGATAAAGTGTCAGTGATAAGGGCTTCAATATGCGAGAATGCAGAGCACTCTAATGATCCTCTATGATGAGGGCAAGATTGAGATTGATCCATCGCCTGGGACTACTGGTGAAAGGAGCAATTCTGTTCCCCATAAAACAAATAAATATAAAACAAATTCACGGCACTTTCCGGAACTATCTACATTCCTTCAAAAATCCATGAGACATAAAAAATATGCAATGGTCTACTATCTCCAATGCATCCACCAATTTGTGTCCCAATCTCTCAGACGCCCAATTGACAGCAGTTAAATCCCTCCAAATGCAGAAAGAGATAATAATAACACCATCCGATAAGGGTGGCAATATAGTCTTAATGACATATATACAATATCAAAAAATCTGCTTGGACAACAGGGATTGGTACACTTTGATAGACAGTAACATGACCCATCTATTTGAGGATGAATTGAGAGACTTATGCTTAGAAGCTCACAAAAGGGGCTTAATTGATAGTGATACATTGAGCTACCTAATAAACCCTTTTCCACGGATTCCCACTTTTTACGCCCTACCCAAAGTCCACAAAAGTCTACACTGTCCCCCTGGGCGACCAATTATATCTGGGATCGGCTCCATGTCTGAAGCTGCCAGCAGATATGTGGACTCTTTCCTACTACCGCATGTCATTAGTCCGCCATCGTTCATAAAGGACACCCCTGACCTCCTTCGCCAGGTGGAGGGCACCCATGTCCCTCCCGGGGCCCTGCTCGTTGCCACCGCCATCGAATCATTGTATTCGAGTATCCCGCACGAGCGGGGCATCCGGGTGGTAAGCGCATTCCTCATGGAGGAGGATAGAAATTTATGGCCTCGGAATAAATTTATTCTCGAGCTCTTATCATTTATCCTTACGAAAAATATTTTTGTATTCATGGAACAAATGTATCTCCAGGCTCAGGGGGTTGCCATGGGCACTTGTTGCGCACCCTCCTACGCCAATTTATATCTTGGTGGCTGGGAGAGGGAAATTTTCAACGGCGATCGACATGTGCCATGGCTCCCCCTGATCCTATGCTGGTGCAGATTTATAGATGACCTCTTGGTCATCTGGACTGGCCCTGAACTCGAATTACATAAGTTCATGAGAATTCTTATATATACATATATTTGATTATTCACAGGCATACGTGTATAATATATGTGTGCACACATGTACATATTGTATTTACCATGAATGCATGTTGGATATCTACATTCTTACCATCTATTATTTATACCCTTTAGAGACCTTCTCTATACTATAAGGGGTCCAATACTGACCTGAATTTCCTCCATATAATTCCCTTTCCATGCCGTATATTTGTGAGATGTCATCGGATGTGTCCTCCCAGGAGGTTGGTGACACACATATTTGAAATTTATTTTACTGTTTTATTAAACCTATTTTCTTCAGCCGTTCCCTATGGCTGTAGATACCCGGTGTTTATATAGTATTTTCATACTTTCAGATCACCTGGTATACCTCCTGATTTTGTGTCCCAAGTGGGATTACTAACCCCACATGACACAACTGGAACTTTGACCCACATTTTGGCCTTCTATGGTCTAGCACCCATGGTAAGATTGTCTGACGGGGCACGGTTCCTTGGTTTGGGATTAGCCTGGCTTTTTTACATTAAAATGTGTATTTTTTTCATATCCACGATAATATTGTTTATCATGTTTTCTTTTAATTCATAGTTACGTGACAACCCAATCTTTCATTTCGATCATTGAAAACTTATACATATATAGATATAGCTCCTGAAGAAGCGGATTCTGTTTTTGAATCACAACGTGAAACATGTAGAGCCCAGTATGTTATGTATGTACAGTTGTATTCTTTTCCATTGACTGTAATGGTACGATACTTTTGAAATGTCACAAAATTACCATTATTTCTATGAAATGTATAAAAAATTTGTTTCTATATATATATATAATTTTGTAATAAAAATTATTTTAATTATCTACTCTCAACTGGTCATCAGTTAGCATAAGGTGCCAACACAGTCCACATTAGCCTCATTCTTTCTCCCCATCTGACAAGGCTTATCAATACTAATCAGACAGAGATAGAAAGATACAAAGTAACATTGTTTACAGTGCCTTGAGTTTCCGAGCCTTTTCGTGTGTTTCTGAGGCTCTCCGGTGCCCCCCCACCTCTGGCCACATGTGGTATTGCATGCTATTGAAGTCAATGCGGAACAAATTATTTTTGTTTCCATTGACTTCAATGGGGAAACTCGCTTTGAGTGCTTTGGATTACGAGCATTCTCCTGGAACGGATTATACTCGTAATCCAAGGTTCCACTGTATATCACTTTGATGTTGAATAGCAGATACGTAACCACTGCTCTGCCCCTTAGGGGGGGTGTATGGGGGGAGCTGACGGGGTTAAAGTGGTTCTAAAGTCAGAAGTTTTTATCTTAATACATTGCATGCATTTAAAAAAAAAAAACCTATGTGCAGCAGCCCCCCTAATACTTACCTGAGCCCCCTCTCGATCCAGCGATGTTGCCTCGGCTGTCGGGGACTCTCCCTTCTTGTTGGCTGAGACAGCAGTGGTGCGCCATCGGCTCCCACTGCTATCAATCAAAGTCAGTTAGCCAATGAGGAGAGAGAGGGGGCGGGGCTGAGCAGCAGCTCAGTGTCTGAATGGACACACAGAGCAGCGGTTTGGCTCAGGTACCCCCAGAGCAAGCTGCTTGCTATGAGGGAGGAGCCAGGAGAGCCAGCGAGGGGCCCGAAAAGAAAAGGTTCTGGGCTGCTCTGTGCAAAACCATTACAGAGCCGCCAAGAATAACATTATTTTTTGCTTAAAAAAACATGAGACTTTAATATTCCCCGATATTTTTCCATATGGACTGACTTTCCAGATACTTGCAGTTCATTGGCTCAGAAGAGGGTGACGTCACATGACTCTGCTGTACTCTACATGCAGAAACACAAACCATGCTGCCAAAAGGAAACATTAAAGAGGGACTCGACCCACATTCTCACTGAGCCTGGGGGCAATGAGAGCAGCCTGTGTCTGACCTCCCCTCCCCCCAGTTCTGTCCTCCGGGGACCTCCTCCCCTCTCTGCTGTCCATTCCAGGGTATGACGTCACCTGCAGAGGGGGGAGGAGTCTGGAGGAGGAACCCCAGAACTACACCGATGTCCCCCGCCCAGGCTGCCCCTCTCCCAGAGAATCATGGGAAATCTTCTTTAATGACACAAACACACCGACATGCAGATTCCACGAGTCGGATTGACCCCAAACCGGGCGACAGAAGATATAATTAGGAGGAGGAGAGAATCGTAGACCGTGGCGCAGTACAGCATGCCGTCACACACAATACGCGGTCTTACGTGGCTCAGACTACGGTGGACTGAAGTCCGCTGTGTGCTGGGGGGTGATGGGGGTAGTGAGCAGCTGGAATGGATCACAGACAGGTTAGATTGCAGGTGAAATGTGACACACACATAGCAGTCTATTTATACAGTATCTGACAAAAGTAAGTACACCCCTCAGTCCCATTCATGTGACAACACTGAAGAAATGACACTTTGCTACAATGTAAAGTAGTGAGTGTACACAGGGGGGAGGAGTGTACACAGGGGGGGTGGAGTGTACACAGGGGGGGGAGGAGTGTACACAGGGGGGGAGGAGTGTACACAGGGGGGAGGAGTGTACACGGGGGTGGAGTGTACACAGGGGGGGGGGGAGTGTACACAGGGGGGGGGAGTGTACACAGGGGGGTGGAGTGTACACAGGGGGGTGGAGTGTACACAGGGGGGGAGGAGTGTACACAGGGGGGGAGGAGTGTACACAGGGGGGGAGGAGTGTACACAGGGGGGGGAGGAGTGTACACAGGGGGGAGGAGTGTACACAGGGGGGTGGAGTGTACACAGGGGGGAGGAGTGTACAGCTTGTATAACGGTGTAAATTTCCTCTCCCCTCAAAATAACTCAACACACAGCCATTAATGTCTAAACCGCTGGCAACAAAAGTGAGGACACTCCTAAGGGAAAATGTCCAAGTTTGGCCCAAAGTGTCAATATTTTGTGTGGCCGCCATTATTTTCCAGCATTGCCTTAACCCTCTTGGGCATGGAGGTCACCAGAGCTTCACAGGTTGCCACTGGAGTCCTCTTCCCCTCCTCCATGATGACATCACAGAGCTGGTGGATGTTGGAGACCTTGCGCTCCTCCCCCTTCCGTTTGAGGATCCCCCACAGATGATCAATAGGGTTTAGGTCTGGAGACATGCTTGGCCAGTCCATCACCTTTACCCTCAGCTTCTTTAGCAAGGCAGTGGTGGTCTTGGAGGTGTGTTTGGGGTGGTTATCATGTTGGAATACTGCCCTGCGGCCCAGTCTCTGAAGGGAGGGGATCATGCTCTGCCTCAGTATGTCACAGTACATGTTGGCATTCATGGTTCCCTCAATGATCTGTAGCCCCCCCAGTGCCGGCAGAACTCATGCAGCCCCAGACCATGACACTCCCACCACCATGCCTGACTGTAGGGAAGACTCGCTCCCCTTAGTCCTCCTCACCTGGTTGCCGCCACACACGCCTGACACCATCTGACACCAAATAAGTTTATCTTGGTCTCATTAGACCACAGGACAGGTTCCAGTAATCCATGTCCTTAGTCTGCTTGTCTTTCTTGTGCATCATCTTTAGAAGAGGCTTCCTTCTGGGACGACAGCCATGCAGACCAATTTGATGCAGTGTGCTGCGTATGGTCTATGCACTGACAGGCTGACCCCTCCCCCACCCCTTCACCCTCTGCAGCAATGCTGGCAGCACTCATACGTCTATTTCCCAAAGACAACCTCTGGATATGACGCTGAGCACGTGACCTCAACTTCTTTGGTGGACCATGGCGAGGCCTGTTCTGAGGGGAACCGGTCCTGTTATACCGCTGGATGGTCTTGGCCCCCGTGCTGCAGATCAGTTTCAGGGTCTTGGCAATCTTCTTATAGCCCCGCCCATCTTTATGTAGAGCAACAATTCTTTTCTTCAGATCCTCAGAGAGTTCTTTACCATGAGGTGCCATGTGGTACTTCCAGTGACCAGTATGAGAGAGTGAGAGCGATAACACCAAATTTTATCACACCTGCTCCCCATTCACACCTGAGACCTTGTAACACTAACGAGTCACATGACACCGGAGAGGGAAAATTGCGAATTGGGCCCAATTTGGACATTTTCACTTAGGGGTGTACTCACTTTTGTTGCCAGCGGTTTAGACATTAATGGCTGTGTGTTGAGTTATTTTGAAGGGACAGGAAATTTACACCGTTATACAAGCTGTACACTCCTCCCCCCTGTGTACACTCCTCCCCCCTGTGTACACTCCTCCCCCTGTGTACACTCCTCCCCCCTGTATACACTCCTCCCCCCTGTGTACACTCCTCCCCCTGTGTACACTCCTCCCCCCTGTGTACACTCCTCCCCCTGTGTACACTCCTCCCCCTGTGTACACTCCTCCCCCCTGTGTACACTCCTCCCCCCTGTATACACTCCTCCCCCCTGTATACACTCCTCCCCCCTGTGTACACTCCTCCCCCTGTGTACACTCCTCCCCCCCTGTGTACACTCACTACTTTACATTGTAGCAAAGTGTCATTTCTTCAGTGTTGTCACATGAATGGGACTGAGGGGTGTACTTACTTTTGTGAAATACTGTAAATGTTTTCACCTGAGATTCACACCTTCTAATTGGAAAAATATAGAAATCCCGGGTGAACGTGTGTGAAAACATTTGTAGATGGACCCCGTGGTATCTGGAGGGGTTCAGAAATACAACCAGATTGTCCTGTTTTAGTTCCAAACCTTCACTAGTCACCTGAAATGGAGAAGCTGATTGGTCAGTGTGGATGACAGAGCGATGCTTTCATAGACGATGAATACAGAGAAGAGCGATTCTTGATTTGTTCTCAGCTGATCTGAAGTTCACAGGTTTTCTCTTTTGGTCGGTAATATTGCTGCCGGGTGCGGCATAACCGAATAATCCGGAATATTGCCTGCAGTAATCTGCTTCTGATCCAATTGATATAAAATTGGATTTCGGCTGTGATTGGCTCTCAGGTGATGGTTGAACTGTCTAGTGGACGCCCAGCGATGGTATCCATGCCACTAGTGATTAATCGCTGGATTTTTTCACCACACTGGGGGTGGTGGAGTTATCTAGCCCCTCCCACTCCTCCGCAGCATGAACAGGTACCATCATGTGACACAAGTTGGCGTGTTCTGAAATGGAAACGATCTGTTGCGGGCCATCTCATGTCTATGGAGAACTGCAGAGTCTCCCATGGATGTGGTACCTGACCAGCGGCCATCACAACGCCATTCAGAAAGAATCCATATATATTGTTGCCTAAAGCAGCAAGAGTCCTGATTTTCCCACAATGCAAAGGAGGAGAATCAGGTGCTACAGGTGACATGAACTAAAGGTTAGACGGTTCCCTGAATAATCCCAGGAGGCACATACAGTACAATGTCTGGCCAACCAATCACAATGCCCCGCCCCCTTCTCACCTGCTACCTGCTTGCTGCGCTGAGATGCCTCTGAGGCCAGAGCGTAGGATATGGTGATCATCCTCTCCTGTTCCTGCACCTGGCTGTCCATATCCGAAGGGCTCATCTCATCCGGGTAGGACATCGACTGCCGATTGTGCACGCTGCAGAAGACACAGACCAATCAGAGCACAGAAGGAGGAGACCCACCAGAGCCCAGACAAGAGGAGACCCACCAGAGCCCAGACAAGAGGAGACCCACCAGAGCCCAGACAAGAGGAGACCCACCAGAGCCCAGACAAGAGGAGACCCACCAGAGCCCAGACAAGAGGAGACCCACCAGAGCCCAGACAAGAGGAGACCCACCAGAGCCCAGACAAGAGGAGACCCACCAGAGCCCAGACAAGAGGAGACCCACCAGAGCCCAGACAAGAGGAGGCCCACCAGAGCAGACCGCCCAGACAAGAGGAGACCCACCAGAGCCCAGACAAGAGGAGGCCCTCCAGAGCCCAGACAAGAGGAGGCCCTCCAGAGCCCAGACAAGAGAAGACCCTCCAGAGCCCAGACAATAGAAGACCCTCCAGAGCCCAGACAAGAGAAGACCCACCAGAGCCCAGACAAGAGGAGACCCACCAGAGCCCAGACAAGAGAAGACCCTCCAGAGCCCAGACAAGAGAAGACCCTCCAGAGCCCAGACAAGAGAAGACCCTCCAGAGCCCAGACAAGAGAAGACCCTCCAGAGCCCAGACAGGAGGAGGAGACCCACCGGAGCCCAGACAGGAGGAGGAGACCCACCGGAGCCCAGACAGGAGGAGGAGACCCACCGGAGCCCAGACAGGAGGAGGAGACCCACCGGAGCCCAGACAGGCGGAGGAGACCCACCGGAGCCCAGACAGGAGGAGGAGACCCACCGGAGCCCAGACAGGAGGAGGAGACCCACCGGAGCCCAGACAGGAGGAGGAGACCCACCGGAGCCCAGACAGGAGGAGGAGACCCACCGGAGCCCAGACAAGAGGAGACCCACCAGAGCCCAGACAAGAGGAGACCCACCAGAGCCCAGACAAGAGTAAACCCACCAGAGCCCAGACAAGAGGAGACCCACCAGAGCCCAGACAAGAGGAGACCCACCAGAGCCCAGACAAGAGGAGACCCACCAGAGCCCAGACAAGAGTAGACCCACCAGAGCCCAGACAAGAGTAAACCCACCAGAGCCCAGACAAGAGGAGACCCACCAGAGCCCAGACAAGAGGAGACCCACCAGAGCCCAGACAAGAGGAGACCCACCAGAGCCCAGACAAGAGGAGACCCACCAGAGCCCAGACAAGAGGAGACCCACCAGAGCCCAGACAAGAGGAGACCCACCGGAGCCCAGACAAGAGGAGACCCACCGGAGCCCAGACAAGAGGAGACCCACCGGAGCCCAGACAAGAGGAGACCCACCAGAGCCCAGACAAGAGGAGACCCTCCAGAGCCCAGACAAGAGGAGACCCACCAGAGCCCAGACAAGAGGAGACCCACCAGAGCCCAGACAAGAGGAGACCCACCAGAGCCCAGACAAGAGAAGACCCTCCAGAGCCCAGACAGGAGGAGGAGACCCACCGGAGCCCAGACAGGAGGAGGAGACCCACCGGAGCCCAGACAGGAGGAGGAGACCCACCGGAGCCCAGACAGGAGGAGGAGACCCACCGAAGCCCAGACAGGAGGAGGAGACCCACCGGAGCCCAGACAGGAGGAGGAGACCCACCGGAGCCCAGACAGGAGGAGGAGACCCACCGGAGCCCAGACAGGAGGAGGAGACCTACCGGAGCCCAGACAGGAGGAGGAGACCCACCGGAGCCCAGACAGGAGGAGACCCACCGGAGCCCAGACAAGAGGAGACCCACCGGAGCCCAGACAGGAGGAGGAGACCCACCGGAGCCCAGACAGGAGGAGGAGACCCACCGGAGCCCAGACAGGAGGAGGAGACCCACCGGAGCCCAGACAAGAGGAGACCCACCAGAGCCCAGACAAGAGAAGGCCCACCAGAGCCCAGACAAGAGGAGACCCTCCAGAGCCCAGACAAGAGGAGACCCACCAGAGCCCAGACAAGAGGAGACCCACCAGAGCCCAGACAAGAGGAGACCCACCAGAGCCCAGACAAGAGGAGACCCACCAGAGCCCAGACAAGAGGAGACCCACCAGAGCCCAGACAAGAGGAGACCCACCAGAGCCCAGACAAGAGGAGACCCACCAGAGCCCAGACAAGAGGAGACCCACCAGAGCCCAGACAAGAGGAGACCCACCAGAGCCCAGACAAGAGGAGACCCACCAGAGCCCAGACAAGAGGAGACCCACCAGAGCCCAGACAAGAGGAGACCCACCAGAGCCCAGACAAGAGGAGGCCCACCAGAGCAGACCGCCCAGACAAGAGGAGACCCTCCAAAATACACAACACTTTCAAAATTTAACAGACCAAAAGGGAGTCAATAATTGAACTTTATGTCTAGGGTTCGCATTACATGTAATAATGTGATTGGGCCGGGCTGTCATGTGCCTTGTAGAAGATCGGAAGGTATGATTTCTAGTGATGGGTTCTCTTTACAGTCAAACAAGTGACTGATCTCCAGTCTGCTGTTTGTGCCGACTGCGCCCCCTTCCCCCCCCCCCACCAAGGCAACTTTCACCAGAGACCCCATTATTTCTCTGGTCTGGACTGCCCTCTATCCCATCTATGGGGGGAATACTGATCACCAGGCCAGTCCTGCCCAGGAGGAACGATTATCTGATATCTTCTATCTCAGCTCTAGAAATAATCTTCCTCTGGCTGATCCTGAGGGAGGTTCTGGCTTTACTCCTTGTCAGAGACAGGAGGCCCCGCCCCACAGACCTGGACAGATGGAAGACTCACCTGGACCGCGCCAGAATGTTCTTTATCCTCTGGACTTTCTGCCGCCGTGCTTCCAGCTCCTCGTGGGTCAGCGGCTCTTCCGGTTCCATATCAATGTACCTCTCCGGAATCTCCACTTTGTCTGGAGTCGCCAACTGCCAGAGACATGAAATGATTGGTGAAGAGAAGACGACTCAGATCCGCCCCAACATTGTACATAATTATAACTGCTCCGCCCCCTCTACTATCCAACACTGTCCAGAATTATAACTGCTCCGCCCCCTCCGCTATCCGACACTGTCCAGAATTATAACTGCTCCGCCCCTCCGCTATCCAACACTGTCCAGAATTATAACTGCTCCGCCCCCTCCGCTATCCAACACTATCCAGAATTATAACTGCTCCGCCCCTCCGCTATCCAACACTGTCCAGAATTATAACTGCTCCGCCCCCTCCGCTATCCAACACTGTCCAGAATTATAACTGCTCCGCCCCTCCGCTATCCACTGTCCAGAATTATAACTGCTCCGCCCCCTCCGCTATCCAACACTGTCCAGAATTATAACTGCTCCGCCCCCTCCGCTATCCAACACTGTCCAGAATTATAACTGCTCCGCCCCCTCCGCTATCCACTGTCCAGAATTATAACTGCTCCGCCCCCTCCGCTATCCAACACTGTCCAGAATTATAACTGCTCCGCCCCCTCCGCTATCCAACACTGTCCAGAATTATAACTGCTCCGCCCCCTCCGCTATCCAACACTGTCCAGAATTATAACTGCTCCGCCCCTCCGCTATCCACTGTCCAGAATTATAACTGCTCCGCCCCCTCCGCTATCCAACACTGTCCAGAATTATAACTGCTCCGCCCCCTCCGCTATCCAACACTGTCCAGAATTATAACTGCTCCGCCCCTCCGCTATCCACTGTCCAGAATTATAACTGCTCCGCCCCCTCCGCTATCCAACACTGTCCAGAATTATAACTGCTCCGCCCCCTCCGCTATCCAACACTGTCCAGAATTATAACTGCTCCGCCCCCTCCGCTATCCACTGTCCAGAATTATAACTGCTCCGCCCCCTCCGCTATCCAACACTGTCCAGAATTATAACTGCTCCGCCCCCTCCGCTATCCAACACTGTCCAGAATTATAACTGCTCCGCCCCCTCCGCTATCCAACACTGTCCAGAATTATAACTGCTCCGCCCCCTCCGCTATCCAACACTGTCCAGAATTATAACTGCTCCGCCCCTCCGCTATCCAACACTGTCCAGAATTATAACTGCTCCGCCCCCTCCGCTATCCAACACTGTCCAGAATTATAACTGCTCCGCCCCCTCCGCTATCCAACACTGTCCAGAATTATAACTGCTCCGCCCCCTCCGCTATCCACTGTCCAGAATTATAACTGCTCCGCCCCTCCGCTATCCAACACTGTCCAGAATTATAACTGCTCCGCCCCCTCCGCTATCCAACACTGTCCAGAATTATAACTGCTCCGCCCCTCCGCTATCCACTGTCCAGAATTATAACTGCTCCGCCTCTCCGCTATCCAACACTGTCCAGAATTATAACTGCTCCGCCCCTCCGCTATCCACTGTCCAGAATTATAACTGCTCCGCCCCCTCCGCTATCCAACACTGTCCAGAATTATAACTGCTCCGCCCCCTCCGCTATCCAACACTGTCCAGAATTATAACTGCTCCGCCCCCTCCGCTATCCAACACTGTCCAGAATTATAACTGCTCCGCCCCCTCCGCTATCCACTGTCCAGAATTATAACTGCTCCGCCCCCTCCGCTATCCAACACTGTCCAGAATTATAACTGCTCCGCCCCCTCCGCTATCCAACACTGTCCAGAATTATAACTGCTCCGCCCCCTCCGCTATCCAACACTGTCCAGAATTATAACTGCTCCGCCCCTCCGCTATCCACTGTCCAGAATTATAACTGCTCCGCCCCCTCCGCTATCCAACACTGTCCAGAATTATAACTGCTCCGCCCCCTCCGCTATCCAACACTGTCCAGAATTATAACTGCTCCGCCCCTCCGCTATCCACTGTCCAGAATTATAACTGCTCCGCCCCCTCCGCTATCCAACACTGTCCAGAATTATAACTGCTCCGCCCCCTCCGCTATCCAACACTGTCCAGAATTATAACTGCTCCGCCCCCTCCGCTATCCACTGTCCAGAATTATAACTGCTCCGCCTCTCCGCTATCCAACACTGTCCAGAATTATAACTGCTCCGCCCCTCCGCTATCCACTGTCCAGAATTATAACTGCTCCGCCCCCTCCGCTATCCAACACTGTCCAGAATTATAACTGCTCCGCCCCCTCCGCTATCCAACACTGTCCAGAATTATAACTGCTCCGCCCCCTCCGCTATCCAACACTGTCCAGAATTATAACTGCTCCGCCCCCTCCGCTATCCAACACTGTCCAGAATTATAACTGCTCCGCCCCCTCCGCTATCCAACACTGTCCAGAATTATAACTGCTCCGCCCCCTCCGCTATCCACTGTCCAGAATTATAACTGCTCCGCCCCTCCGCTATCCAACACTGTCCAGAATTATAACTGCTCCGCCCCCTCCGCTATCCAACACTGTCCAGAATTATAACTGCTCCGCCCCCTCCGCTATCCAACACTGTCCAGAATTATAACTGCTCCGCCCCTCCGCTATCCACTGTCCAGAATTATAACTGCTCCGCCTCTCCGCTATCCAACACTGTCCAGAATTATAACTGCTCCGCCCCTCCGCTATCCACTGTCCAGAATTATAACTGCTCCGCCCCCTCCGCTATCCAACACTGTCCAGAATTATAACTGCTCCGCCCCCTCCGCTATCCAACACTGTCCAGAATTATAACTGCTCCGCCCCTCCGCTATCCACTGTCCAGAATTATAACTGCTCCGCCCCCTCCGCTATCCAACACTGTCCAGAATTATAACTGCTCCGCCCCTCCGCTATCCAACACTGTCCAGAATTATAACTGCTCCGCCCCCTCCGCTATCCACTGTCCAGAATTATAACTGCTCCGCCCCCTCCGCTATCCAACACTGTCCAGAATTATAACTGCTCCGCCCCCTCCGCTATCCAACACTGTCCAGAATTATAACTGCTCCGCCCCCTCCGCTATCCAACACTGTCCAGAATTATAACTGCTCCGCCCCCTCCGCTATCCAACACTGTCCAGAATTATAACTGCTCCGCCCCTCCGCTATCCAACACTGTCCAGAATTATAACTGCTCCGCCCCCTCCGCTATCCAACACTGTCCAGAATTATAACTGCTCCGCCCCCTCCGCTATCCAACACTGTCCAGAATTATAACTGCTCCGCCCCCTCCGCTATCCAACACTGTCCAGAATTATAACTGCTCCGCCCCCTCCGCTATCCACTGTCCAGAATTATAACTGCTCCGCCCCTCCGCTATCCAACACTGTCCAGAATTATAACTGCTCCGCCCCCTCCGCTATCCAACACTGTCCAGAATTATAACTGCTCCGCCCCTCCGCTATCCACTGTCCAGAATTATAACTGCTCCGCCTCTCCGCTATCCAACACTGTCCAGAATTATAACTGCTCCGCCCCTCCGCTATCCACTGTCCAGAATTATAACTGCTCCGCCCCCTCCGCTATCCAACACTGTCCAGAATTATAACTGCTCCGCCCCCTCCGCTATCCAACACTGTCCAGAATTATAACTGCTCCGCCCCCTCCGCTATCCAACACTGTCCAGAATTATAACTGCTCCGCCCCCTCCGCTATCCACTGTCCAGAATTATAACTGCTCCGCCCCCTCCGCTATCCAACACTGTCCAGAATTATAACTGCTCCGCCCCCTCCGCTATCCAACACTGTCCAGAATTATAACTGCTCCGCCCCTCCGCTATCCACTGTCCAGAATTATAACTGCTCCGCCCCTCCGCTATCCACTGTCCAGAATTATAACTGCTCCGCCCCCTCCGCTATCCAACACTGTCCAGAATTATAACTGCTCCGCCCCTCCGCTATCCACTGTCCAGAATTATAACTGCTCCGCCCCCTCCGCTATCCAACACTGTCCAGAATTATAACTGCTCCGCCCCCTCCGCTATCCAACACTGTCCAGAATTATAACTGCTCCGCCCCTCCGCTATCCACCGTCCAGAATTATAACTGCTCCGCCCCCTCCGCTATCCAACACTGTCCAGAATTATAACTGCTCCGCCCCCTCCGCTATCCAACACTGTCCAGAATTATAACTGCTCCGCCCCCTCCGCTATCCACTGTCCAGAATTATAACTGCTCCGCCTCTCCGCTATCCAACACTGTCCAGAATTATAACTGCTCCGCCCCTCCGCTATCCACTGTCCAGAATTATAACTGCTCCGCCCCCTCCGCTATCCAACACTGTCCAGAATTATAACTGCTCCGCCCCCTCCGCTATCCAACACTGTCCAGAATTATAACTGCTCCGCCCCCTCCGCTATCCAACACTGTCCAGAATTATAACTGCTCCGCCCCCTCCGCTATCCAACACTGTCCAGAATTATAACTGCTCCGCCCCCTCCGCTATCCACTGTCCAGAATTATAACTGCTCCGCCCCTCCGCTATCCAACACTGTCCAGAATTATAACTGCTCCGCCCCCTCCGCTATCCAACACTGTCCAGAATTATAACTGCTCCGCCCCTCCGCTATCCACTGTCCAGAATTATAACTGCTCCGCCTCTCCGCTATCCAACACTGTCCAGAATTATAACTGCTCCGCCCCTCCGCTATCCACTGTCCAGAATTATAACTGCTCCGCCCCCTCCGCTATCCAACACTGTCCAGAATTATAACTGCTCCGCCCCTCCGCTATCCACTGTCCAGAATTATAACTGCTCCGCCCCTCCGCTATCCAACACTGTCCAGAATTATAACTGCTCCGCCCCTCCGCTATCCGACACTGTCCAGAATTATAACTGCTCCGCCCCCTCCGCTATCCAACACTGTCCAGAATTATAACTGCTCCGCCCCTCCGCTATCCGACACTGTCCAGAATTATAACTGCTCCGCCCCTCCGCTATCCACTGTCCAGAATTATAACTGCTCCGCCCCCTCCGCTATCCAACACTGTCCAGAATTATAACTGCTCCGCCCCTCCGCTATCCGACACTGTCCAGAATTATAACTGCTCCGCCCCCTCCGCTATCCAACACTGTCCAGAATTATAACTGCTCCGCCCCTCCGCTATCCAACACTGTCCAGAATTATAACTGCTCCGCCCCTCCGCTATCCACTGTCCAGAATTATAACTGCTCCGCCCCTCCGCTATCCAACACTGTCCAGAATTATAACTGCTCCGCCCCTCCGCTATCCACTGTCCAGAATTATAACTGCTCCGCCCCCTCCGCTATCCAACACTGTCCAGAATTATAACTGCTCCGCCCCCTCCGCTATCCAACACTGTCCAGAATTATAACTGCTCCGCCCCCTCCGCTATCCAACACTGTCCAGAATTATAACTGCTCCGCCCCTCCGCTATCCACTGTCCAGAATTATAACTGCTCCGCCCCTCCGCTATCCAACACTGTCCAGAATTATAACTGCTCCGCCCCTCCGCTATCCACTGTCCAGAATTATAACTGCTCCGCCTCTCCGCTATCCAACACTGTCCAGAATTATAACTGCTCCGCCCCTCCGCTATCCAACACTGTCCAGAATTATAACTGCTCCGCCCCTCCGCTATCCACTGTCCAGAATTATAACTGCTCCGCCCCCTCCGCTATCCAACACTGTCCAGAATTATAACTGCTCCGCCCCCTCCGCTATCCAACACTGTCCAGAATTATAACTGCTCCGCCCCCTCCGCTATCCAACACTGTCCAGAATTATAACTGCTCCGCCCCTCCGCTATCCACTGTCCAGAATTATAACTGCTCCGCCCCTCCGCTATCCAACACTGTCCAGAATTATAACTGCTCCGCCCCTCCGCTATCCACTGTCCAGAATTATAACTGCTCCGCCTCTCCGCTATCCAACACTGTCCAGAATTATAACTGCTCCGCCCCTCCGCTATCCAACACTGTCCAGAATTATAACTGCTCCGCCCCTCCGCTATCCACTGTCCAGAATTATAACTGCTCCGCCTCCTCCGCTATCCAACACTGTCCAGAATTATAACTGCTCCGCCCCTCCGCTATCCACTGTCCAGAATTATAACTGCTCCGCCCCTCCGCTATCCAACACTGTCCAGAATTATAACTGCTCCGCCCCTCCGCTATCCGACACTGTCCAGAATTATAACTGCTCCGCCCCCTCCGCTATCCAACACTGTCCAGAATTATAACTGCTCCGCCCCTCCGCTATCCGACACTGTCCAGAATTATAACTGCTCCGCCCCTCCGCTATCCACTGTCCAGAATTATAACTGCTCCGCCCCCTCCGCTATCCAACACTGTCCAGAATTATAACTGCTCCGCCCCTCCGCTATCCGACACTGTCCAGAATTATAACTGCTCCGCCCCCTCCGCTATCCAACACTGTCCAGAATTATAACTGCTCCGCCCCTCCGCTATCCAACACTGTCCAGAATTATAACTGCTCCGCCCCTCCGCTATCCACTGTCCAGAATTATAACTGCTCCGCCCCTCCGCTATCCAACACTGTCCAGAATTATAACTGCTCCGCCCCTCCGCTATCCACTGTCCAGAATTATAACTGCTCCGCCCCCTCCGCTATCCAACACTGTCCAGAATTATAACTGCTCCGCCCCCTCCGCTATCAAACACTGTCCAGAATTATAACTGCTCCGCCCCTCCGCTATCCACTGTCCAGAATTATAACTGCTCCGCCCCTCCGCTATCCACTGTCCAGAATTATAACTGCTCCGCCCCTCCGCTATCCAACACTGTCCAGAATTATAACTGCTCCGCCCCCTCCGCTATCCAACACTGTCCAGAATTATAACTGCTCCGCCCCCTCCGCTATCCAACACTGTCCAGAATTATAACTGCTCCGCCCCTCCGCTATCCAACACTGTCCAGAATTATAACTGCTCCGCCCCCTCCGCTATCCACTGTCCAGAATTATAACTGCTCCGCCCCCTCCGCTATCCACTGTCCAGAATTATAACTGCTCCGCCCCCTCCGCTATCCAACACTGTCCAGAATTATAACTGCTCCGCCCCTCCGCTATCCACTGTCCAGAATTATAACTGCTCCGCCCCCTCCGCTATCCAACACTGTCCAGAATTATAACTGCTCCGCCCCTCCGCTATCCACTGTCCAGAATTATAACTGCTCCGCCCCCTCCGCTATCCACTGTCCAGAATTATACCGGTTCTGTTCGGCTGTCTGGATCCTATTGGGGAAATTTCTCTTCATTTCCTGTCCCGGAGGCACAAAATAAAGTGACTTCCCCTCGTAGACAGATGTCCCCTCTACTCCTCTCTGGTGACAACACCCAATTTATCCCGGTGAATGTTGTCAAACGGGGACACAGAGAGCCACAAACACCTGACAGTTGTCACCCTATTTGAGGTTAGTGGGTTATAATCTATATATTCACCACTAGGTGGCAACGTCTCCCCATCAGTTGTCAGGTAATCAGCAGCGCGTGCGTGGAAGTATATCAGATGTATGCCCCGCCCCCCCCCGATATATGACTCTGTATATCCTGACACCCCATTATCGCCGCCTCCATATACTGGAGCCACCTCAATCCTCTCCCAGTTCTCCAACATCCTGTCTGCAGACTTTATTCTTGTGAGGAACTACAACTCCCAGCATTCCATGGCAGATAATGAGTCAGAGAGAGAATGCTGAGACTTGTAGTCCCCCCTCAGCACTCATCTATCCTGTGTGTCCCCTCCCCCCCCCCATCCTTCATACACCACAGACCCACTGTGCATGCCGTGTGACACATGGCGGTCACTTACCTCCCTGCTGATGTCCAGGTTGTAGTCCTGAGGCTCCAGATCCATCTCAGTGACGGGGACAGCGATGGCCTGAACCCAGTCCTGGTCTTCCCAATCCCTGTCCTCCGCATCCCGAGCCGCCCTCTCCAGCAACCGCAGATCAAATTCCTGTTCTCTCTGCCACTGATGAGACACAACGAGTCAATGTCTGCAGATGTCCCCACATACACCCCATTCCTGGTACACACCCCATTCCTGGTACACCCCCGCACACCCCATTCCTGGTACACCCCCCATTCCTGGTACACACCCCATTCCTGGTACACCCCATTTCTGGTACACACCCCATTCCTGGTACACCCCCCATTCCTGCATACACCCCATTCCTGGTACACACCCCATTCCTGGTACACCCCATTCCTGGTACACCCCCCATTCCTGCATACACCCCATTCCTGGTACACACCCCATTCCTGGTACAACCCCCCATTCCTGCATACACCCCATTCCTGGTACACACCCCATTCCTGGTACACACCCCATTCCTGGTACACACCCCCCATTCCTGGTACACACCCCATTCCTGGTACACCCCCCGCACACCCCATTCCTGGTACACCCCCCATTCCTGGTACACACCCCATTCCTGGTACACCCCATTTCTGGTACACACCCCATTCCTGGTACACCCCCCATTCCTGCATACACCCCATTCCTGGTACACACCCCATTCCTGGTACACACCCCATTCCTGGTACACCCCCGCACACCCCATTCCTGGTACACCCCCCATTCCTGGTACACACCCCATTCCTGGTACACCCCATTCCTGGTACACACCCCATTCCTGGTACACCCCCCATTCCTGCATACACCCCATTCCTGGTACACACCCCATTCCTGGTACACACCCCATTCCTGGTACACCCCCCATTCCTGCATACACCCCATTCCTGGTACACACCCCATTCCTGGTACACACCCCATTCCTGGTACACCCCATTCCTGGTACACCCCCCATTCCTGCATACACCCCATTCCTGGTACACACCCCATTCCTGGTACACACCCCATTCCTGGTACACACCCCCCATTCCTGGTACACACCCCATTCCTGGTACACCCCCCCATTCCTGCATACACCCCATTCCTGGTACACACCCCATTCCTGGTACACACCCCCCATTCCTGGTACACACCCCATTCCTGGTACACCCCCCCGCACACCCCATTCCTGGTACACCCCCCATTCCTGGTACACACCCCATTCCTGGTACACCCCATTCCTGGTACACACCCCATTCCTGGTACACCCCCCGCACACCCCATTCCTGGTACACACCCCATTCCTGGTACACACCCCATTCCTGGTACACCCCCCGCACACCCCATTCCTGGTACACCCCCCATTCCTGGTACACACCCCATTCCTGGTACACCCCATTCCTGGTACACACCCCATTCCTGGTACACCCCCCATTCCTGCATACACCCCATTCCTGGTACACACCCCATTCCTGGTACACCCCATTCCTGGTACACCCCCCATTCCTGCATACACCCCATTCCTGGTACACACCCCATTCCTGGTACACACCCCATTCCTGCATACACCATTCCTGCATACACCCCATTCCTGGTACACACCCCATTCCTGGTACACACCCCATTCCTGGTACACCCCGCACACCCCATTCCTGGTACACACCCCATTCCTGGTACACACCCCGCACACCCCATTCCTGGTACACCCCATTCCTGGTACACCCCCCATTCCTGCATACACCCCATTCCTGGTACACACCGCACACCCCATTCCTGGTACACACCCCATTCCTGGTACACACCCCATTCCTGGTACACACCCCATTCCTGGTACACCCACCCCCGCACACCCCATTCCTGGTACACCCCATTCCTGGTACACCCCGCACACCCCATTCCTGGTACACCCCCCATTCCTGCATACACCCCATTCCTGGTACACACCCCATTCCTGGTACACACCCCATTCCTGGTACACCCCCCGCACACCCCATTCCTGGTACACCCCATTCCTGGTACACACCCCATTCCTGGTACACCCCCCGCACACCCCATTCCTGGTACACACCCCATTCCTGCATACACCCCATTCCTGGTACACCCCCCGCACACCCCATTCCTGGTACACACCCCATTCCTGGTACACCCCATTCCTGGTACACACCCCATTCCTGGTACACATCCCATTCCTGGTACACACCCCATTCCTGGTACACCCCCCGCACACCCCACTCCTGGTACACACCCCATTCCTGGTACACCCCATTCCTGGTACACCCCCCGCACACCCCATTCCTGGTACACACCCCATTCCTGGTACACCTCCCTGACACCCCATTCCTGGTACACCCCCCGCACACCCCATTCCTGGTACACCCCATTCCTGGTACACACCCCATTCCTGGTACACCCCCCGCACACCCCATTCCTGGTACACACCCCATTCCTGGTACACCCCGCACACCCCATTCCTGGTACACACCCCATTCCTGGTACACCCCATTCCTGGTACACACCCCATTCCTGGTACACCCCCCGCACACCCCATTCCTGGTACACCCCGCACACCCCATTCCTGGTACACACCCCATTCCTGGTACACCCCATTCCTGGTACACACCCCATTCCTGGTACACCCCCCCGCACACCCCATTCCTGGTACACCCCATTCCTGGTACACACCCCATTCCTGGTACACCCCCCGCACACCCCACTCCTGGTACACACCCCATTCCTGGTACACCCCATTCCTGGTACACCCCCCGCACACCCCATTCCTGGTACACACCCCATTCCTGGTACACCTCCCTGACACCCCATTCCTGGTACACCCCCCGCACACCCCATTCCTGGTACACCCCATTCCTGGTACACACCCCATTCCTGGTACACCCCCCGCACACCCCATTCCTGGTACACACCCCATTCCTGGTACACCCCGCACACCCCATTCCTGGTACACACCCCATTCCTGGTACACCCCATTCCTGGTACACACCCCATTCCTGGTACACCCCCCCCGCACACCCCATTCCTGGTACACCCCGCACACCCCATTCCTGGTACACACCCCATTCCTGGTACACCCCATTCCTGGTACACACCCCATTCCTGGTACACCCCCCGCACACCCCATTCCTGGTACACCCCATTCCTGGTACACACCCCATTCCTGGTACACCCCCCGTACACCCCATTCCTGGTACACCCCATCCCTGGTACACCCCATTCCTGGTACACACCCCATTCCTGGTACACCCCCCGCACACCCCATCCCTGGTACACCCCCCGCACACCCCATTCCTGGTACACCCCCCGCACACCCCATTCCTGGTACACCCCCCACATCCCATTCCTGGTACACCCCATCCCTGGTACACCCCCCGCACACCCCATTCCTGGTACAACCCCCCGCACACCCCATTCCTGGTACACCCCCCGCACACCCCATTCCTGGTACACCCCATTCCAGTTACACTCTCCATACACCCCGGACACCCCATCCATGTACACTCTCCATACACCCCATTCCTGGCACACCCCATTCCAGTTACACTCTCCATACACCCCGGACACCCCATCCATGTACACTCTCCATACACCCCTTTCCTGGTACACCCCACACACCCCATTCCTGGTACACCCCGCGCACCCCATTCCTGGTAACCCCCCGCACACCCCATTCCTGGTACACCCCACACACCCCATTCCTGGTACACCCCCCGCACACCCCATTCCTGGTACACCCCCCGCACACCCTATTCCTGGTACACCCCCGCACACCCCATTCCTGGTACACCCTCCATACACCCCATTCCTGGTACACCCCCGCACACCCCATTCCTGGTACACCCCCCGCACACCCCATTCCTGGTACACCCCGCACACCCCATTCCTGGTACACCCCGCACACCCCATTCCTGGTACACCCTCCATACACCCCATTCCTGGTACACCCCCGCACACCCCATTCCTGGTACACCCCCCGCACACCCCATTCCTGGTACACCCTCCATACACCCCTTTCCTGGTACACCCCATTCCTGGTACACCCCCCGCACACCCCATTCCTGGTAGACCCCATTCCTGGTACACCCCGCACACCCCATTCCTGGTACACCCCATCCATGTACACTCTCCATACACCCCATTCCAGGTACACTCTCCGGACACCCCATACCCCATTCCTAGTACACACTGCACACCCCATTTCTAGTATACCCGCACACCCCATCCATGTACACTCTCCATACACCCCATCCATGGTACACCCCCGCACACCCCATCCATGGTACACCCCCCTGCATACCCCATTCCTAGTATACCCTGCACACCCCATCCATATACACTCTCCATACACCCCATTCCTGGTACACCCTGAACACCCCATTCCTGGTACACCCCCCTGCACACCCCATTCCTGATACACCCTGCACACCCCATCCATGTACACTCTCCATACACCCCACACACCACATTCCTTGTACATCCCGCACAGTCCATTCCTGGTACACCCCGCGCACCCCATCCATACACCCCACTCCAGGTCTTGTACACTCTCCATACACCCCATTACAGGCCTTGTACACCCTCCATACACCCCCCACTCCAGGCCTTGTACACTCTCCATACACCCCATTACAGGCCTTGTACACCCTCCATACACCCCCCACTCCAGGCCTTGTACACCCTCCATACACCCCCCACTCTAGGCCTTGTACACCCTCCATACACCCCACACACCCCACTCCAGGCCTTGTACACCCTCCATACACCCCCCACTCCAGGCCTTGTACACCCTCCATACACCCCCCACTCTAGGCCTTGTACACCCTCCATACACCCCACACACCCCACTCCAGGCCTTGTACACCCTCCATACACCCCCCACTCCAGGCCTTGTACACCCTCCATACACCCCCCACTCTAGGCCTTGTACACCCTCCATACACCCCACACACCCCACTCCAGGCCTTGTACACCCAACTTTCCTCTCACACACCCCATTACAGGCCTTGTACACCCTCCATACACCCCCCCACTCTAGGCCTTGTACACCCTCCATACACCCCACACACCCCATTCCAGGCCTTGTACACCCAACTTTCCTCTCACACACCCCATTCCAGGCCTTGTACACCCTCCATACACCCCCCCACTCTAGGCCTTGTACACCCTCCATACACCCCACACACCCCATTCCAGGCCTTGTACACCCAACTTTCCTCTCACACACCCCATTCCAGGCCTTGTACACCCTTTTCCGGGTCTAATACATATATCCACCTAGTGTACACCCTATCTTAGGCTCTGTAGGTGAAGTGTACACCCCACACACCCCATTTCAGGCTGTATATTCCACCCAAAACTAAAAAGCGTTATGCCTGGAGTTGTGTTACAAGGTAAACCTTTCCTGAGAGTCACACGGCAGCTGCCATTGTGGATTCCCTTCAGAAGGTGCCGTTATCTGGGTGGAAGACCGACTGGCAATCAGGGCCGAGTCTCTGCACAGGGACACCCGAGTACAGAGGAGACACCCGACAGAATGATAATCAGTGCCGTCCACGTCTCTCTCAGGAAAGGAACCCCGACATCACCTTCAGTACCCAGGGAGCTCCTTCTGTGCCCCTCTCTGAATTAGTTTCACTGTCTTCATGACTAAGCCCTATAAACTGCCACCCCCTGACCAATGACATGGCATCAGTGATCAGTAAAGGCTTTCCATAGGACATTGCGATGGCGGGGGGTGGAGTTCAGCCATCAGGACAGGAAAAGTCAGACTGAAATAAAAGTGAAACTACATCAGAGAGGGGAACAGAAGGAGCTTTTCTGTCTAATAAGGTGAATGGAGGAAATCTTCTGAAGGATGGATATTCACATTTCACATAAACATCTGTTTGTGTGGATCAGTATTGGGGCGATGATCACTGTCCCGGGGGGGCGATCATCAGTGTCCCGGGGGGTGATCATCGCTGTCCCGGGGGGGCGATCATCGCTGTCCCGGGGGGGCGATCATCGCTGTCCCGGGGGGTGATCATCGCTGTCCCGGGGGGGACGATCATCGCTGTCCCGGGGGGGACGATCATCGCTGTCCCGGGGGGGGACGATCATCGCTGTCCCGGGGGGTGATCATCGCTGTCCCGGGGGGGACGATCATCACTGTCCCGGGGGGGGGGGGGTGATCTTTGCTGTCCCGGGGGGGTGTGTGTGTGTGTGTGAGTGTGATCATCGCTGTCCCAGGGGGGGGTGACCATCACTGTACCGGGGGGGGGGTGATCATCACTGTACCGGGGGGGGTGATCATCACTGTACCGGGGGGGGGTGATCATTCATCACTGTACCGGGGGGGGGGTGATCATCGCTGTCCCGGGGGGGGGTGATCATCGCTGTCCCGGGGGGAGTGATCATCGCTGTCCCGGGGGGAGGGGAGTGATCATCGCTGTCCCGGGGGGAGTGATCATCGCTGTCCCGGGGGGAGTGATCATCGCTGTCCCGGGGGGAGTGATCATCGCTGTCCCGGGGGGAGTGATCATCGCTGTCCCGGGGGGGTGATCATCGCTGTCCCGGGGGGAGTGATCATCGCTGTCCCGGGGGGAGTGATCATCGCTGTCCCGGGGGGAGTGATCATCGCTGTTCCCGGGGGGAGTGATCATCGCTGTCCCGGGGGGAGTGATCATCGCTGTCCCGGGGGGGGTGATCATCGCTGTCCCGGGGGTGATAATCACTGTACCGGGGGGTGATCATTGCTGTCCCGGGGGGAGTGATCATCGCTGTCCCGGGGGGAGTGATCATCGCTGTCCCGGGGGGGAGTGATCATCGCTGTCCCGGGGGTGATAATCACTGTACCGGGGGGTGATCATCGCTGTCCCGGGGGGGTGATGATCACTGTCCCGGGGGGGTGATCATCGCTGTACCGGGGGGGTGATCATCGCTGTCCCGGGGGGGGTGATCATCGCTGTCCCGGGGGGGGGGTGATCATCGCTGTCCCGGGGGGGGGGGGGTGATCATCGCTGTCCCGGGGGGGAGTGATCATCGCTGTCCCGGGGGGGTGATCATCACTGTACCGGGGGGGTGATCATCGCTGTCCCGGGGGGAGTGATCATCGCTGTCCCGGGGGGAGTGATCATCGCTGTCCCCGGGGGGGGTGATCATCGCTGTCCCGGGGGTGATAATCACTGTACCGGGGGGTGATCATCGCTGTCCCGGGGGGGTGATGATCACTGTACCGGGGGTGATCATCGCTGTCCCGGGGGGGGGGGTGATCATCGCTGTACCGGGGGGGGTGATAGTCACTGTCCCGGGGGGGGGGGGTGATAGTCACTGTCCCGGGGGAGGGGGGGTGATAGCCACTGTACCGGGACTGATGACACTGTCCTGGGGGTGATGATCGCTGTCCCGGGGGTGTCACCTCCATAAATCTTCTTCCAACTCTCCCAGAAATGTCCCTTCACTTCAAAATACCTAAAACTTCCTTCTGCAGATTCTACATCTTCATCACATCTACCAATCCATAGAGAGACATACAGTGAGATCTCCTACCGGGCGCTCCTCCATACTGCGCAGTCATCGGCCCTCCGGCCCCATCGTGTGGACAGGGAAGCGGATTGGCTTTCAGATTACTGGGAGAAATCATCTTCTGGGTTTTCAAAACAGAAACATTTGACATCCGATAATGCCGATCAATTTGTGTCACCACACCCATCCCCCACACACACAGCGTCTCCGATACATTAAAGGGAAACAATCAGGGGGGTCATCAATAATCTCTCTAGAGGGGCCTTTGTCTCCGGGGGGGGGGGTTAGTCCCTCCAGTCTCCCCGGCAGAGTACAGATCATACAGACGGCGGGATCTGATAATTTCTATCCTTGTGGATGGTGGGATCATACGGACGGATCGAACGTCACCTTCTCTGCGGATTTAGATGGAGAACTTCCCTCCAGTGTTGGCCATGAAGTGGAGGATTCAGGTCTCCCAGTGAAGTTAAATTGTCCCCTAAATTCCCTGAAATGTAACATGTTTATTGAGAAAGTCTGGGGATTACTGATCCCCATTATTGGAGACCCCAAGATACAAAACGTAAGGACCCCTTACACCCCCTCTTAGGTCCCTTCCCCTACAAAGCCTGAAGAAGAAGGGATCTATAGGGTCCCGGAATCTCACATAGTTTGGCCAGTAAAGGGAATCCATTAACTCCAAACTTTCTCCAAATACACTGATGGCCAACACAATACAATTCCCGATTTTACCTTCCTCTGGATCATCTGTGGGATCCGTAAATAGAGGGTTCCTATTTCTATTGGTTGAACTAAATACATTGTTTCTGTTTTCACTATGTAACTATGTATCCAATACGGCAACTAATTATTCTAAAAGTGAAACTGATCAGAAAGCCAAAAATTCCACCAATAAAATCTGACTGGAGAAATCAAAAGCAGATTTGGGTTCAAACGTCCCTCCAGGGATACCCCTTACACACCCCTCAGGGGATGCCTCCCTCCAAGGATACCCCTTACACACCCCTCAGGGATGCCTCCCTCCAGGGATACCCCTTACACACCCCTCAGGGGATGCCTCCCTCCAGGGATACCCCTTACACACCCCTTGGGGGACAATTTCCTCCAAGTACCCATACACACAACTTGAGGGATGACTCCCTCCACCTTACAACACCCCTCGGGGGAGGACATTTTCCAAAGCTACCCCTTACACTCCCCTTGGGGATGACACCCTCCAATGATACTCTTTACACACGCCTTGGCAGAGGACACCTTCCAAAGTTACCCCTTACACGCCCCTTGGGGGATGACTTCCTTTAAAGATACCCCTTAATACTCCTCAGGGGGTGACTCCCTCCAAGGTTACCCATTACACACCCCTCAGGGGATGACTGCCTCCAAGAACACCCCTTACACACCCCTTGGGGGATGACGCCCTCCAAATTTGCCCCTTACACACCCTTTAGGGGATAAAGCCCTTCATGGAAACTCCTTACACACTGCTCAGGGGATGACTCCCTCCAAAGATACCCCTTACCTATTGGGGGATCACTCCCTCCATGGATACCCCCTCCAAGTATACCCCTTACTAACTCCTGGGAATGACACCCTCCAAGGTTGCCCCTCTCACACCCCTCAGGGGATGACTTTCTCCAAGGATACTCCTTACACACCCCTCGGAGGATGACTTCCTCCAAGGATACTCCTTACACACCCCTCGGGGGATGACTTCCCCCAAGGATACCCCTTACACACCCCTCGGGTGATGACTTCCTCCAAGGATACTCCTTACACACCCCTCGGGGGATGACTTCCTCCAAGGATACTCCTTACACACCCCTCGGGGGATGACTTCCTCCAAGGATACTCCTTACACACCCCTCGAGGGGATGACTTCCTCCAAGGATACTCCTTACACACCCCTCGGGGGATGACTTCCCCCAAGGATACTCCTTACACACCCCTCGGGGGATGACTTCCCCCAAGGATACTCCTTACACACCCCTCGGGGGATGACATCCTCCAAGGATACCCCTTACACACCCCTCGGGGGATGACATCCTCCAAGGATACCCCTTACACACCCCTCGGGGGATGACTTCCTCCAAGGATACTCCTTACACACCCCTCGGGGGATGACTTCCTCCAAGGATACTCCTTACACACCCCTCGGGGGATGACTTCCCCCAAGGATACTCCTTACACACCCCTCGGGGGGTGACATCCTCCAAGGATACCCCTTACACACCCCTCGGGGGATGACTTTCTCCAAGGATACTCCTTATACACCCCTCGGGGGATGACTTCCCCCAAGGATACTCCTTACACACCCCTCGGGGGATGACTTCCCCCAAGGATACTCCTTACACACCCCTCGGGGGATGACATCCTCCAAGGATACCCCTTACACACCCCTCGGGGGATGACATCCTCCAAGGATACCCCTTACACACCCCTCGGGGGATGACTTCCTCCAAGGATACTCCTTACACACCCCTCGGGGGATGACTTCCTCCAAGGATACTCCTTACACACCCCTCGGGGGATGACTTCCCCCAAGGATACTCCTTACACACCCCTCGGGGGGTGACATCCTCCAAGGATACCCCTTACACACCCCTCGGGGGATGACTTTCTCCAAGGATACTCCTTATACACCCCTCGGGGGATGACTTCCTCCAAGGATACTCCTTACACACCCCTCGGGGGATGACTTTCTCCAAGGATACTCCTTACACACCCCTCGGGGGATGCCTCCCTCCAAGGATACCCCTTACACACCCCTCAGGGGATGCCTCCCTCCAGGGATACCCCTTACACACCCCTTGGGGACAATTTCCTCCAAGTACCCATACACACAACTTGAGGGATGACTCCCTCCACCTTACACACCCCTCGGGGGAGGACACTTTCCAAAGCTACCCCTTACACTCCCCTTGGGGATGACACCCTCCAATGATACTCTTTACACACGCCTTGGCAGAGGACACCTTCCAAAGTTACCCCTTACACGCCCCTTGGGGGATGACTTCCTTTAAAGATACCCCTTAATACTCCTCAGGGGGTGACTCCCTCCAAGGTTACCCATTACACACCCCTCAGGGGATGACTGCCTCCAAGAACACCCCCTTACACACCACTTGGGGGATGACGCCCTCCAAATTTGCCCCTTACACACCCTTTAGGGGATAAAGCCCTTCATGGAAACTCCTTACACACTGCTCAGGGGATGACTCCCTCCAAAGATACCCCTTACCTATTGGGGGATCACTCCCTCCATGGATACCCCCTCCAAGTATACCCCTTACTAACTCCTGGGAATGACGCCCTCCAAGGTTGCCCCTCTCACACCCCTCAGGGGATGACTTTCTCCAAGGATACTCCTTACACACCCCTCGGAGGATGACTTCCTCCAAGGACACTCCTTACACACCCCTCGGGGGATGACTTCCCCCAAGGATACCCCTTACACACCCCTCGGGTGATGACTTCCTCCAAGGATACTCCTAACACACCCCTCAGGGGATGACATCCTCCAAGGATACTCCTAACACACCCCTCGGGGGATGACTTTCTCCAAGGATACTCCTTACACACCCCTCGGGGGGATGACTTCCCCCAAGGATACTCCTTACACACCCCTCGGGGGATGACTTCCTCCAAGGATACTCCTTACACACCCCTCGGTGGATGACTTCCTCCAAGGATACTCCTTACACAACCCCTCGGGGGATGACTTCCCCCAAGGATACCCCTTACACACCCCTCGGGTGATGACTTCCTCCAAGGATACTCCTAACACACCCCTCAGGGGATGACATCCTCCAAGGATACCCCTTACACACCCCTCGGGGGATGACTTTCTCCAAGGATACTCCTTACACACCCCTCGGGTGATGACTTCCTCCAAGGATACTCCTTACACACCCCTCGGGGGATGACTTCCTCCAAGGATACTCCTTACACACCCCTCGGGGGATGACTTCCTCCAAGGATACTCCTTACACCACCCCTCGGGGGATGACTTCCCCCAAGGATACTCCTTACACACCCCTCGGGGAATGACATCCTCCAAGGATACCCCTTACACACCCCTCGGGGGATGACTTTCTCCAAGGATACTCCTTACACACCCCTCGGGTGATGACTTCCTCCATGGATACTCCTTACACACCCCTCGGGGGATGACTTCCTCCAAGGATACTCCTTACACACCCCTCGGGTGATGACTTCCTCCAAGAATACTCCTTACACACCCCTTGGGTGATGACTTCCTTGAAGGATACTCCTTACACACCCCTCGGGGGATGACTTCCCTCCAAGGATACTCCTTACACACCCCCTCGGGGGATGACTTCCCCCAAGGATACTCCTTACACACCCCTCGGGGGATGACTTCCTTGAAGGATACTCCTTACACACCCCTCGGGGGATGACTTCCCCCAAGGATACTCCTTACACACCCCTCGGGGGATGACTTCCTTGAAGGATACTCCTTACACACCCCTCGGGGGATGACTTCCTCCAAGGATACTCCTTACACACCCCTCGGGGGATGACTTCCCCCAAGGATACTCCTTACACACCCCTCGGGTGATGACTTCCTCCAAGAATACTCCTTACACACCCCTCGGGGGATGACTTCACTGAAGGATACCCAGCATGGACCTCTGCAGTTCAGGGGTGTGGAATCTGCCCGGAGGTGGAATGTTCCGATGGGATCTATCTTTGTATCTCAGATAATATCAGACAGGTTGATTGTTTCCCTTTAATTCCAACATTCTCCACCAAACGGCTCCTCTCAGATGATGCGTCATACTCATTACACCAGGCTCCGCCTCCAACTGAACCCCAAAAACATCCAGCAGAGAAATGACTTTTGAAGTCTTTTTATTTATCATACATTAGAAAGCACTGAGTCGAGATTAACATCGTCCCAAAAATCATCCCACAAAGAAGAGAAGTTCTAGACAAGTAGTAAAGTTCACACTTTATAAAAGTTACATTATCGTGAGAGAACGCCGAGTGCCTCCTACCATGGAGTTATTGCTCTCTGGGGGGGAGGTGGGGTCAGGACGGAGGGGGAGGGGGCCATGTCCGTGAAGCGGGAGATGGATTCGAGGGGCCCGTTTATAAAGATCGTCTCCTCCTCTCTCCAATTTCAAACATTTCAAAACTGAAGTTATGACGACGAAGCAAAAAATAAATTTGGAATCAACGGACAAAATAAAACCCGAAGCGGATTTGAGGAGAATCTCCTCGCCGTCCCTGTATAGAGTATATATATTGGATTGAATCGCGGTCGGGGGATGGGAATCACCGAAACCAGAAAAAAAAAACTGGAGGAAAATCGTCACAAACAGATAAAACGATTTACAAACAGAAAAGGAGAACTTCCATCTTTTATAAATGGCCCCTCGGCGTTACCGCGTCTCTCCGGGACACAAAGAGGACCTGTCTCCTGCCCAGGACCAACTGGAGGCATTCCACCTCCCGCCATGCCGTTGCCCTCCGGTATTTATCTACATTGGCTCCTGTGCGGGTGAGAGGCGCCCGGAAAAAATAAAAATAAATTCTGTGCTTGCCCACACTTTAAAAGGCGCAGATAGGGCGTCAATGGGGCAGGGGGGCGGAGAGGAAAGCGGGGGGGCAATGGGTAATGGAGTCAGTGACACGGCAGCCAGCAGAGGTTATAATGATAGGGCAATCCATGAATCCTGCGCCCACCTACCTGTATGACACTTCCTGTATGGCACCAGTAATTGCAGAAGGCGGTGTCTCGTCACATTCGGCTCCCCATCACAGATTGCTCCGGAAGTGACGTTCCGTCGCCGCCATCTTGCTACACCCCACATTCCTGCACAGTAATGATAGAGTGAGAAGGGGGCAGGCGGACATCTTGTTACACCCACCGGAGTTTTAGATTTCACAGTTATTTTCAACACAAAACAGAGCTTATCAGCTGAAATACAGGATTTGGAAATCCGCCGGAAGGTTTAGATGTTAAATGTGAAAATCAGAGGTGTTCTGTCACATTAGCAAACCATGTGAGGTCAGCAGGTTTGCTGCTACTTTTAAAATGTAACATCTAAACAGTCCATTGGATTTCCAAACACTGTATTTAAGCAAATAAGCTCAGTTTTGTGTTGAAAATAACTGTGAAATCTAAAACTCCGGTGGGGGTAACAAGATGTCCGCTTGCCCCCTTCTCACTCTATCATTACTGTGCAGGAGTGTGGGGGGTGTAGCAAGATGGCGGCGACGGAACGTCACTTCCGGAACAATCTGTGATGGGGAGCCGAATGTGACGAGACAGGCATTTCCTGCACCCCCCCCCCCCCTCATGGGTGTCACACTGTATCTGCCCTGGCACCAGTAATGGCAGAAGGCAGTATTTCCTGTTCCCCCCCGAATGTCAAATTGCATACGCCCTTGCACCATTAATAGCAGATGGTGGTATTTCCTGACCCCCCCCCCCCCCAATGAGTGTCACACTGTGTCTGCCCTGGCACCACTAATGGTGGAAGGTGGCTTTTCCTGCCTCCCCCCCACACCCCCATGGGTTTCACACTGTATCTGCCCTGGAACCAGTAATGCCAGAAGCTGGTATTTCCTGCTCCCCCTGGGTGTCAAATTACATATGTCCTGGCACCACTGATGGCAGAAGGTGGTATTTCCTGACCCCTCCCCATGAGTTGCACACTGTCTGCGCTGGCACCAGTAATGGCGGGAAGTGGTATTTCCTGCCCCCCTATGGGTGTCATACTGTCTGCCCTGGCACCACTAATGGCGGAAGGTGGCATTTCCTTCCCCGACCCATGGGTTTCACACTGTATCTGCCCTGGCACCAGTAATGGCAGAAGGTTGTATTAACTGCTCCCCCCGGGTGTCAAATTGCATATGCCCTGGCACCAGTAATAGCGGAAGGTGGTATTTCATTCTCCTCTCCGCCCATGGGTGTCAAACCGTATCTGCCCTGGCACCATTAATAGCGGAAGGTCCTTCTCCCCCCACCCATGGGTGTCAAACCGTATCTGCCCTGGCACCAGTAAAGGCAGAAGGTGGTATTTCCTGTTCCCCTCTCCACGAGTTGCACACTGTCTGCCCTGGCACCACTAATGGCGGAAGGTGGCATTTACTGCACCCCCCCCCCCATGGGTATCTGCCCTGGCACCAGTAATGGCGGGAAGTGGTATTTCCTGCTCCCCCATGAGTGTGTCACTGTATCTGCCCTGGCACCAGTAATAGCAGAAGGTGGTATATCCTGCTCCCTCCAGGTGTCAAATTTTCAAATGCCCTGGTACCATTAATAGTGGAATAGTGGAAGGTGGTATTTCCTGCCCCCCCCCCCCCCCCAAAGAGGGTATTTCCTGCCCCCCCTATGGGTGTCACACTGTATCTGCCCTGGCACCACTAATGGCGGAAGGTGGCATTTCCTGCCCCCCACCCCCCCCATGGGTGGTTATGAGGATGGCGTCCGGATGAAGTTACTGGATGGGTGGCGCGGCGATGTCATTAATGCACAGAGCAGCTACAATGAGGAGGAAGCCTGGTAGCAATGAGTATGACTGTTAGCGACTTCTTATAACAAATTAATATTTTCCATCAACATAAAAGAGAAGCGGAAGATGGAGAAGGAGGATGAGGAGCAGCTGGCGGGATGTTAGAGGGAGGGATGGCGTTTCGTTAAGTATGGAGACACAGCGCACTCGGGAAGAAGTCACTGCATGTATGCATAGCACCCTATAGAAGAAGACGCCAGGTCACGTGACACAGGCGGCAGACATCGTTACCCCCCAGCCTTGCTCCATTCCTCAGCGCCCTCTGCAGGTCACCAGGGGGCATGACAATCCTGCCTATCTCCATTGTGCTGAAGCCGTCTACAAACAATATTCTTCTCTATCATTATCCCGGACACGTGCGGAGCGCCCCCACACAGCTTGTGCTTGTTAACAGTCTAGAAGCTGGGGATGTCAATGGAAATTGTTATTTTTGTTTTATTTTTATTTTCTTAGAAAAAATAACTATTCATCTTATAAATTCTACCCGGTTAAGTTTTGTCGGTCCAAGCAGCCGGTTACTCCCTGCAGCTAAGAAAGCGATGGATCTACTTCTAGATGAGATCGCTGGCACCATGCACGCTGCCGATAAAGTGCTGGCTATCAGATGCTATAGAAGAAAAAAAGTCAGAGGAGGCTCCTCCCCTTGCGCTAACATACTGAGCTGATGTCCGTGGACCCGGGCCGCGAGGCTGGGCGGCCGCTCGCTGGCGGCTTCTCTCCTTGGCTGAGCGTCCTCTTGCGTTCGCGTACGAGGGCTTTCTGGTGGCGCTTCATGCGCTGGAGCTGCTCTTCGGCGCTGATTTTACCTCTTTGGTTATCGCCGGCGTAAAGGCGCTCAAAGGCACTTTTTGGTCTGTCCTGTCAGAGTGAAAAGAGAAACGACCACCGATGTGACGGAGAGAAAAAAAGGAAAAAAACTTTCCCGGCATCTCCGAGGAAGAAGCAGCCGAGCTTTTTCATGGCGTTACCTTAGAAGTGTCGGTGCCCCTCCGCAACGTGACGTACGATGAGACCGAGGAGGACTGAGGGAGCCTGGAGGTGGATCCAGAGAAACCTGGAGGAGAAAATCATGGGATACGGGAGATCACACTTCATAATAAACATGACTGCTCAGCACAATGCACAGAGGGGAAAATAACGATCGTCTCCCCTGCAGATTGTGTGAGTTCTCCCATTACATAGAAATGAAGGGTCTATAATTTCTATCATAGGAGTATTTTATATGATGGAGACAGAATATCAACCAAAACTCCAGAAACATCACATGATACAAATGTTATAAATGGAGAAAAATAAGTATTTGATCCCCGACCAACAATAATTCTCCCCCCACAGACTGGCTACAGGAGGTGCTCATGTGGTATATATATGGAGTATATAGAGAGTGTATATAGTATATACGGGGGGTATATAGAGAGTATATAGTATATATGGGGTGTATATATGGGGTATATAATGAGTGTATATATAGGGTATATAGAGAGTGTATATAGTATATATGGGGGGTATATATGGAGTATATAGAGAGTGTATATAGTATATATGGGGGTATATATGGAGTATATAGAGAGTGTATATAGTATATACGGGGGGTATATAGAGAGTATATAGTATATATGGGGTATATAATGAGTGTATATATAGGGTATATAGAGAGTGTATATAGTATATATGGGGGTATATATAGGGTATATAGAGAGAGTATATAGTATATATGGGGTGTATATATGGGGTATATAGAGAGTGTATATAGTATATACGGGGTGTATATATGGGGTATATAATGAGTGTATATAGTATATATAGGGTGTATATATGGGGTATATAGAGAGTGTATATATAGGGTATATAGAGAGAGTATATAGTATATATGGGGTGTATATATGGGGTATATAGAGAGTGTATATAGTATATACGGGGTGTATATATGGGGAATATAATGAGTGTATATAGTATATATAGGGTGTATATATGGGGTATATAGAGAGTGTATATATAGGGTATATAGAGGGTGTATATAGTATATATGGGGTATACACAGACTGGCTACAGTAGGTCCTCATGTGGTACACAGATCAGTCCTGTCAATGTAAGAAGGTTCTCCTGACAACTCGTTATGTATAAAAGACACCTGTCCACAGAATCTCTTTCCTCCAATCACATCTCACCATCATGGGGGAGACCAAAGAGCTGTCAGAGGACGTCGGGGAGAAGATTGGAGACCTGCACAAGGCTGGAATGGGCTACAAGACCATCAGCAAGAAGCTCGGTGAGAAGGAGACGACTGTTGGAGGGATTATTATTCACAGATGGAAGAAACACAAAGTAACCATCAATCGTCCTCAGTCTGGAGCTCCATGTAAGATTTCTCCTCATGGGGTGAGGATGGTCATGAGAAAAGTGAGGGATCCGCCCAGAACTACATGGGAGGAGCTTGTGAAGGATCTCAGTTGGGACCACAGTCTCCAAACACACCATTGGTGACACAATACACCGCCATTGATTGAAATCCTGCAGCCCCCGCAGGGTGCCCTCCTGAAGAAGACACAGGTACAGCCCGTCTGAAGTCTCCCAATGAACATCTAAATGATTCAGAGGAGGATCGGGGGGAAAGTTCTGTGATCAGATGAGACCAAAATTCACCTCTTTGGCATCAACTCGACTCGCCGTGTTTGGAGGAAGAAAAATGGTGACTATGACCCTAAGAACTCCATCCCTCCAGTCACACGGAGGGGAAACATGAGGCTTTGGGGTGTTTCTCTGATAAAGGTCCAGGCCGACTTTGCCGCATTGAGGGGCCAATGGGCGGGGCCACGTATTGTAAGATCTTGGATGAGAACCTTCTTCCCTCATCCAGAACACTGAAGATGGGTCATGGATGGGTCTTCCAGCATGACAATGACCCAAAACATACCGCCAAGGCAACAAATGAGTGGCTCAAGAAGAAGCACATGAAGGTCATGGAGTGGCCTAGCCGGTCTCCAGACCTTAATCCTATAGAAAATTTATGGAGGGAGCTGAAACTTCGAGTGGCCAAGCGACCGCCAAGAAACCTTCAGGATTTAGAGAAGATCTTTAAAGAAGAGAGGAGCAAAATCCCTCCTGAGATGTGTGGAAACCTGATCACCACCTACAAGAAACGTCTGACCTCTGTGCTTCCCAACAAGGGTTTCCCCACCAACTACTAAGGGGATCAAATACTTATTTTACTCACTGAACTGCAACTCCATTTATAACATTTGTATTTTTTTTCTGGAGTTTTGGTTGATATTCTGTCTCTATCATATAAAATACACCGATGACAAAAATTATAGACCCTTCATTTCTATGTAAGGGGAGAACTTACACAACCTGCAGGGGAGACAATCAGTATTTTCCCCAACAAACATGATTTCACAGTACAACGTATAAAAAATGTGTCCAGGGCACAACAAATTTTAGGCGCTAGGTCACCAAGGCGACAAGAAATAGTGCCTCGGCCGCAACCCAACCCAAATGCTTCCACACATCCCGTGTGCCCCTCCCTATGTATTCTGGGCTCCACTTGCCCACCTGTGGGCCCGGGACCGGGCATAGTGGGTGAGGGAGGAGAGCCGACACACGTCTGTCTCCTCCCCATCTTGTTGCTGACCCGGAAGTGATGTGTATGATGTCTCTACCGGGTCCCCGTTGATGGTTTCCCTGGCCATCAAGGCCGGTGTTGTGTCAAAAGAGCCAACTCGTCAAAATCTCCAACCACGTCACTTCCGATGAGTCGAATGTAATAGAGTGCGATGTGCGTTATATTTAGTGGAACACACGAGAGACATTGGGGGTCTTTTTTTTGTGATAAGAAAAAAAAGAAGTGTAGTAAATAAAAAATATTTTTCTTTAATTGTAAAAAAAAGTTAAAGTTCCACCCAAGCACATAAACCCCCTCCCCCCCCACGCATCGGGGCATCTACACCTGAAAACATTGATTGTGATACACGTTGCGTATCGCCACGTACGCTGGAATGAGAGCAATCATTTTAGCACCAGACCTCCTTCGTAACACTAAACCGATGACCTGTAGGCGGCTTTTAAAGCATCGCCTCTGGAAAATATCGGGTAATGAAGTTTGTCGCAATTTCACGGGGCGCACGCAAATTTAGGGTTTAACATGTTAGGTATCTATTTACTCGGTGCAACCTCAGCTTTTATATTATATGGATAATTTATTGCATTTTGTGCTGCCTAAAATCAAAATTTTTTTTTTTTTACAGAAATTTGGTGTTTCCTAGACCTTTGCGGTAATATTGTGCTACGTAAAAAAACTGGATCTACCGCTATTTTATTCTCTAGGGTGTCTGCTATAATAAAAAATTTTTTTGGGGGGGGGGGGTTATGTAATGTTCAGGCCTAAAATTAGTTTTTAAACGTATGCGGGAAAAAAATGCGAAAGCGTCTCTGGCAGCAAAAGGGTTAAAGTCACCGGCGCATACAGTGCTGTTCCTTCAGAGCTGTGTGCCCTGACTGAGTCTCCCACACGCATGCGTGGGAGTGAAATTATCGCGGCTCGTCCAATCAGGTGGCCGGAGACACCTGAACCGGGACGGAAGACCGGGTGAAGATGGAAGCGCCTGCCGCGGTGACAGCGCAGCGCTGGAGGGATTCCTTTCAAGGTAAGTTTCTCATAATGTGCTAGTATGAGGACTTCACTACCACTTTAAAAGGAGAAGTTCACCTTCGAGAAGGTCCCCTGAACTTGTCAGGAACACCCTTTTACAGCGGTTCTCAACCTGCGGCCCTCCAGCTGTTGCAGAACTACAAGTCCCATGAGGCATTGCGAGGCTGACAGTTAAAAGCATGACTCCCACAGGAAAAGGCATGATGGGTCTTGTAGTTCCGCAACAACTGGAGGGCCGCAGGTTGAGCATTAAATTAAAAGGTCTCCTCTCCACATTCAGACATCATTTAGTCCCCTCCCCCCAGCTGGGATACAGCATGGAGGTGACTGGGCATGCTGGGAATTGTAGTCCCCCTCCCTGTATGGGGAACCTCACCACTCCTTCTCTTACCTCTAGTAGGCAACGTTTGGTAACCAGAATCTGAGCCCAGGAAGCCGGACGGCGGGGAGGAGGAGTCACTGCTGAGATTGGCAAGTTCTGGTTCGCTGACATAAGTGCGCAGTTCTACCTGTGACCACATCGGAGAAAGGGGGAGAAATTCAGATAATAACATAAAGTAAAAAAACAACAACAACAAGCTGCTTTATAAGGGCAGCAGACAGAGGAGGAATAGACTTTAAAATCCCACATACATCAGTGCCTGTCTTTCTTCAATAAACATACGTTGGATTGGAGTGCGGCTGTCCTCACCATTTTTGTTTTCATTAGAGGGATGTCGAGGCTGCAACACCGACAAGATGCCGGCACCGAGCTCCCACCTAGAGGGATGCCGAGGCTGCAACACCGACAAGATGCCGGCACTGAGCTCCCACCTAGAGGGATGCCGAGGCTGCAACACCGACAAGATGCCTGCACCAAGCTCCTACCTAGAGGGATGCCCAGGCTCCTGCACCAAGCTCCCACCTAGAGGGATGCCGAGGCTGCAACATTGACAAGATGCCTGCACCAAGCTCCCACCTAGAGGGATGCCGAGGCTCCTGCACCAAGCTCCCACCTAGAGGGATGCCGAGGCTGCAACATTGACAAGATGCCTGCATTGAGCTCCTACCTAGAGGGATGCCGAGGCTGCAACATTGACAGTATGCCTGCACCAAGCTCCCACCTAGAGGGATGCCGAGGCTCCTGCACCGAGCTCCCATCTAGAGGGCTGCAGAGGCTGCAACATTGACAAGATGCCGAGGCTGCAACATTGACAAGATGCCTGCACCGAGCTCCCACTCCACCTAGAGGGACACCGACAAGATGCTGGCACTGAGCTCCCACCTAGAGGGATGCCGAGGCTGCAACACCGACAAGATGCCGGCACTGAGCTCCCACCTAGAGGGATGCCGAGGCTGCAACACCGACAAGATGCCTGCACCGAGCTCCCACCTAGAGGGATGCCGAGGCTCCTGCACCAAGCTCCCACCTAGAGGGATGCCGAGGCTGCAACACCGACAAGATGCCTGCACCGAGCTCCCACCTAGAGGGCTGCAGAGGCTGCAACATTGACAAGATGCCTAACCGAGCTCCCACCTAAAGGGATGCCGAGGCTGCAACATTGACAAGATGCCTGCACCGAGCTCCCACCTAGAGGGATGTCGAGGCTGCAACATTAACAAGATGCCTGCACCGAGCTCCCACCTAGAGGGATGCCGAGGCTGCAACATTGACAAGATGCCTGCACCGAGCCCCCAGCTAGAGGGATGCCGAGGCTGCAACATTGACAAGATGCCTGCACCAAGCTCCTACCTAGAGGGATGCCCAGGCTCCTGCACCAAGCTCCCACCTAGAGGGATGCCGAGGCTGCAACATTGACAAGATGCCTGCACCAAGCTCCCACCTAGAGGGATGCCGAGGCTCCTGCACCAAGCTCCCACCTAGAGGGCTGCAGAGGCTGCAACATTGACAAGATGCCTAACCGAGCTCCCACCTAAAGGGATGCCGAGGCTGCAACATTGACAAGATGCCTGCACCGAGCTCCCACCTAGAGGGATGCCGAGGCTGCAACATTGACAAGATGCCTGCACCGAGCCCCCAGCTAGAGGGATGCCGAGGCTGCACCATTGACAGTATGCCTGCACCGAGCTCCCACTCCACCTAGAGGGACACCGACAAGATGCTGGCACTGAGCTCCCACCTAGATGGATGCTGAGGATGCAGCACTGATAAGATACTTGCACACAGAGCTCACGCCTAGAGGGATGCTGAGGATGCAGCACTGATAAGATACTTGCACACAGAGCTCACACCTAGAGGGATGCAGCACTGATAAGATACTTGCACACAGAGCTCACACCTAGAGGGATGCAGAGGATGCAGCACTGATAAGATACTTGCACACAGAGCTCACACCTAGAGGGATGCAGAGGATGCAGCACTGATAAGATACTTGCACACAGAGCTCACACCTAGAGGGATGCAGAGGATGCAGCACTGATAAGATACTTGCACACAGAGCTCACACCTAGAGGGATGCAGAGGATGCAGCACTGATAAGATACTTGCACACAGAGCTCACACCTAGAGGGATGCAGAGGATGCAGCACTGATAAGATACTTGCACACAGAGCTCCCACCTAGATGGATGCTGAGGATGCAGCACTGATAAGATACTTGCACACAGAGCTCACACCTAGAGGGATGCAGAGGATGCAGCACTGATAATAGGATTTTTATAACAGCTTACCTGTAAAATCCTTTTCTTTCTCGTACATCACGGGACACAGAGCGGCATAGTCATTACTAATGGGTTATATAGATACCTTCAGGTGCTGGCACTGGCAACTTCCAAAACCGGAAGTACCCTCCCCTATATAAGCCCCTCCCATCCGGGAGCACCTCAGTTTTGTAGCAAAGCAATAAGTGTCCCCAAAAGAGGGGCGGGAGCTCTGTGTCCCGTGATGTACTCCAAGAAAAGGATTTTACAGGTAAGCTGTTATAAAAATCCTATTTTCTTTCTCGTACATCACGGGACACAGAGCGGCATAGTCATTACTAATGGGATGTCCTAAAGCAATGCCCAATGAGGGGGGGGATACACCATACATAAGCTGAGCGCTATCAGACATGAGGATCTTTTGCGGCCTGCAACACACTGCGCCCAAAGGCGACATCCTCCTGACTTCTAACGTCCACCTGGTAGAACCTAGTAAACGTGTGTACCGAAGACCATGTTGCGGCCTTACAGATTTGAGCCAGGGAGGCCTGGTGATGCACTGCCCATGAAGTTCCAACTGCTCTCGTGGAGTGCGCTCTAACTTTGAACGGAGGCGGTCTCCTTCTCAAGCCATAGGCTTGTATTATGACCTGTCGAATCCACTTGGCTAAAGTAGATTTTGACGCTGCCTGACCCTTTCTGGGGCCTTCCGGCAGAATAAACAAAGTATCCGTTCTGTGAATCTGAGCAGTGGCTTTTAGATAAGCTTTAACTGCTCTTACTACATCCAAAGAATGCAATAACTTTTCCTCTACCGAAGTAGGTTTGGGGAAAAAAGAAGGAAGAACCACATCTTGGTTCAAATGAAACCTCGATACCACCTTAGGAAGAAAGGCTGGATGAGGACGTAACACTACTCTGTCCTTATGGATAACCAGATACGGCTCCTTACAGGACATAGCTGCTAATTCCGACTCTTTTAGCCGAACAAATGGCTACTAGAAAAATCAATTTCCTGGTGAGAAGCACTAAGGAAATGTGCTGTAATGGTTCAAATGGTTGTTTCTGTAGAACCGACAGAACCAAGTTTAGATCCCATGGACATATGGGAATATTAACCGGAGGACTAATACGCATCACTCCTTGTATAAAGGCTTTGACTAGTGAATGCGAAGCCAAGGGCCTTTGAAAAAATATTGACAAGGCCGAAATCTGACCCTTGATAGTACTCAAGGCAAGCTTCCTATCTACAGCCCATTGTAGGAAGTCCAGAATCCTACCTATTACGTATTTACGTGGATGCCATTTCTTGGCCTCACACCAGGCGATGTACGCCTTCCAGATTCTATAGTAGATCTGCCTGGATACCGGCTTCCTGGCATTGATCATGGTAGATACCACAGCATTAGAGAGCCCTCTCTTTTTCAGAATGTGGGCTTCAATAGCCAGGCCGTCAAACCTAGGGCTGGTAAGGAAGGGTGGTATATCGGTCCTTGCGAAAGCAGGTCCGGACGACGTGGGAGAGTCCTAGGACTCCCCACTGACATTTTACAATCTCCGCGTACCACGCTCTTCGGGGCCACCAGAATCACTGGTTTCTTTTCTACCCTGATTCTGCGGAGTAATCAAGGTAACAATTGTGGCGGTGGGAATGCATATATCAGCTTGAACTGATCCCAAGGGAACACTAGGGCATCAGAGCCGCACGCTAGGGGATCCCTTGTCCAAGAGACAAACCTGTCCACCTTTGCGTTGAATCTGGATGCTAGAAGATCTACATCCGGTGTTCCCCACCGCTGACATATTGTCCAGAAAACCTCGGGGTGAAGGGACCCTTCCTCTGGGCCTAATTGCTGGCGACTTAGAAAGTCCGCCTTCCAATTCTCCACTCCTGGAATGAATACCGCAGATATGGCTGGGACATATCTTTCTGCCCATTTCAGGATGTAATTTACTTCCCTCTGGGCTGCACGACTCCTGGTGCCACCCTGGTGATTGATATATGCCACTGCTGTGGCATTGTCTGATTGCATTCTGACAGGGGACCCTTGGAGTTTGGATGTCCATGCTACTAGGGCATACCGGGCTGCTCGTATCTCTAAGAGATTGATGGGCAGGGCCTTTTCTGCATCCGACCATCTGCCCTGGAGAGACCATTGCTCCAGTACTGCTCCCCAGCCTATAAGGCTGGCATCTGTAGTGACCACCTTCCAAGAAATCAGACTGAAGGATTTCCCTTTTTCCAGATTCTGGGGAACCAACCACCAACGGAGGCTCTTGCGAACGGAAGGGGACAAGGACATTGTAAGTCTAGGGCCTGAACTTTTTTGTTCCAGGCTGACAGTATGGCCCCTTGCAAATTCCTTGAATGGAATTGACCGTAGGGTACTGCTTCGAATGATGCCACCATTTTTCCCAGCAGCCTCATATACAGGCGTATGGACGGCTGTCTTTTTTGTACCCACTAAGTGGATCAAATCTCTCAAAGACAACACCTTTTCTCGAGGCAAGAATATTTTTCTCTGGCCTGAATCCAACCTTAGCCCCAAGTATTCCAGACTTTTGACTGGTTTTTAGGGCTGACTTGTCTCGGTTGATAATCCAACCGTGAGATTCCAGATACTTGATTGTCTTGTGAACGACCACGTCCAGTTTTTTCACTGAGTGGTCTATCAGCAACAAGTCATCCAGATATGCCATTATCATTACACCTTGTGTTCTTAGATTGGCCAATAAAGGGCCAGAATTTTTGTAAACACTTGTGGTGCTGTGGCCAGACCGAAGGGTAAGGCTCTGAACTGAAAATGGCGCCCTTCTACTGCAAAGCGTAGAAATTTTTGGTGGACTGGAAAGATGGGAATGTGCAAATAAGCATCTTTGATGTCGATCGTGGCTAACCAATCCTCCCCTTGTAGGGCAGTGGCCACCGATCGGATCGACTCCATCGGAAAGTCCTGATATACAGGAATTTGTATAGCCCTTTTAGAATTAATATGGGCCTCCCGTCCGCGTTTGCTTCGGGACTGTAAAGAGGTTTGAGTAAAACCCGAACCCCCATTCTTCCAGGGGAACCTCCATAATTACTCCTTGGAGCAATAGTTGTTCTAGTGCCAACAGGAGGGACTCTCTCTTCCGGGGATCCCTTGGCACGTTTGACCTCAAAAATGGGAAGGAGGAGAGTCTTTTAACTCCAAACTGTATCCCAAACCTACTGCGGAGAGCACCTATCTGTTTTGATCGTGTCCCGCCAGGTCTCTTGCGAACAACTGGAGTCCTCCCCCCACCCGACTGAGTGGGGGCAACCCTTCAATGAATTTAACTTTGGGGGAGGTTTTGTACCTCCCCTGACCCAGGGTTTCTCATTACCCTGCTATTGTCCCTGTTTTTTTACTCCCGGGAATTGACCGAGGAGGCCGTCGGAACTGTTACACAGCCGATGCCCCAGGGACTGGAGAAGCAGGCCTCTTAAAGAGGGACCTCTAACTCTGTTTTTAACCGGCAAGAGCGTATTTTTACCGCTGGAAATTTTCTGGATATATTTGTCCAGGTTTTCCCTGAATAAGCGTTCACCATGAAATGGGACGCTAACCAGCCATTCTTTACAGGGAGCTTCAGCAGACCAGTTTTTGAGCCATAGAAGCCTGCGCATATGTACTATAGACAGCGTAAGGCGGGAGGCCTGATGGACTGAATCCTCTATGGCATCAACCGCAAAGCCTAAGGCTCTAGGTAGATCAGCTAGGGCAAGGCCTGCTGATCTGTCAAGTCCCTCAAGACCTGTTTCAACTGATCCTTCACTGCTTAGCAGACCCCAATAGCTGCTACTGCTGGTTGTATCACCAAGCTTGCTGTAGAAAGAAGCAGACTTTCATAAGGACTCCAATCTTTTATCTATTGGGTTCTTGAACATTTGGACATTATCCACTGGACATGTCAGTGATTTATACATACAAGAGATGGCTGCGTCCACTGTAGGGACCTTCCATTTTTTTTTTTGATGAACTTATCCTCCATGGGATAGACCACCGGAAATCTCTTGGGGGAATAAATATTTTCTCAGGACGTTCCCAATCCTGGTAAATGAGCCCTTTCAGTAAAGGGTGAAGTGGAAAAGAACAAACAGTCTGGGGGCTTCTAGCGACCCCAACGAGGATACAGTAGTGGTTGATGGTTCCGCAAGGTGCATTTTTAAATGCTGATCGGACCATGTTAGTCAGAGACTGAACCCATAATCTTTCAGCTTGAGATGCTGAGAAAAGGTTCCCCCACTGTTGATTCCTCTATAACAGAATCAACCTTATCCTGATCCCCTTCAGGCAGGTCGATCCCTGTATGGGACTGTTGCTCTGCTAACAGGCACTCTGAAGGAGGAGACGGAGATCGGGCGTGCTTTCCCTGTGACAGGGAGGCAGCGATAAATGTTGACAATCTCTCTCTAATCCTCCCAGAGCTGAGGAAAAAACCTCCTCTGTTACATACACAGGAGCAGGTGACTGAGGCAGCCACAGTACCAAGTACCCCTGTGGGGTCTCTACGGTCACTTACCTCTGAACTTCAGGGGAGACTGGTGCAGCAGAAGCATGCCCAAGATCCTCAGAGCCCGATGAGACCCCCTTCGCTTCCTGGAAGATTCAGTTCCGGAGCTTCTGGACGGCATATTCCTAAGCCCAAAGCTGAGGTATTCCAGCCGTAATACACCACTTTTACTGAGAATAGTCTAGCACAATTGCTGCTATATCACAGTTGGTGTCTACTAAAGTGCCCTTCTAGGGGATGCCTGCATCAACCGCCTCTGTGTGCCTTTATACTGTTGCTAGCTCTGTCTGTGCATTCAATAGCCAGCTATAATGTGCTTTAAAACACGCTGGACGCCCGCACATGCGCAGTAGCGCCGCGGCGCACACCTGAGCGTCATCCACCCGCTCCGCCCCTTTTTTCAGATCGCCTCTATGAATAGAGGCGCGTGCACACGCCCGCGCGCGGGCACGTGCGCCTTCGGCGCCTTTTTTAAAAACAATAAGGAGCTAGATGGGAGCCAGGGCCCCCTTTGCCGCAGGGCCCGGGGATGGATGAGCGCAGCAACAGGGCAGAAGAGACAGCTTCCCAGCAGAGAACATACCAACTGCCTGGATTTGATTCTGGAAGAAAAAAATCCACATTACAAGAAAAAGAACCATAGCGGCCTCTAGTGTCTAACACAAGTACCGCGGTCTTACATTTTTTTTTTTTCTTGCCTACTATTAAAATTTTTACATTTTCTCAGTAGTAACAGGCATACACAGAATATTAGCGGGAATACCTTAGGTAACAGGCAGAAAGACAAAATAGGCTTGGGGGTCCCTCAATAGAACCAAGTTCCCGAGGGCCCCCACTTACCTTTTCCTCGCCGCAGGACTCTGTTTGGTCCACAGAAGCCCAAACTTCACCTATCATGGCAGGCATTGTAATCAAACCTTCAGGGACCGGGTTCCCAAGGATTCCACTCCCCTGGACCTGTATAGCACCCTGCACAGAAAACATCTTGGTCGTGGGTATGACCAGAGCTCTGGATCCCAGGGTCCAGCTCTCCTAAGAGAAGCATTACAGGCAAAACCTTGCTCTTCTCTGCAAGGCCCGGGTACCGACCGTTTAGCTATGAAGCTTTTTTGGTCGGATCCGGAATAGCTTACTGAGGCCCAAAAGAACCTGTACGCAAGCTCAGTGAAAAACACATGTTTCTTCTTGGCCAACACCTTAGACACTGGCAAAAAACTGAGGTGCTCCCGGATGGGAGGGGCTTATATAGGGGAGGGTACTTCCGGTTTTGGAAGTTGCCAGTGCCAGCACCTGAAGGTATCTATATAACCCATTAGTAATGACTAAGTCGCTCTGTGTCCCGTGATGTACGAGAAAGAAAAGATACTTGCACACAGAGCTCACACCTAGAGGGATGCAGAGGATGCAGCACTGATAAGATACTTGCACACAGAGCTCACACCTAGAGGGATGCAGAGGATGCAGCACTGATAAGATACTTGCACACAGAGCTCACACCTAGAGGGATGCAGAGGATGCAGCACTGATAAGATACTTGCACACAGAGCTCCCACCTAAAAGGATGCAGAGGATGCAGCACTGATAAGATACTTGCACACAGAGCTCACACCTAGAGGGATGCAGAGGATGCAGCACTGATAAGATACTTGCACACAGAGCTCACACCTAGAGGGATGCAGAGGATGCAGCACTGATAAGATACTTGCACACAGAGCTCCCACCTAGATGGATGCTGAGGATGCAGCACTGATAAGATACTTGCACACAGAGCTCACACCTAGAGGGATGCAGAGGATGCAGCACTGATAAGATACTTGCACACAGAGCTTACACCTAGAGGGATGCAGAGGATGCAGCACTGATAAGATACTTGCACACAGAGCTTACACCTAGAGGGATGCAGAGGATGCAGCACTGATAAGATACTTGCACACAGAGCTCACACCTAGAGGGATGCAGAACTGATAAGATACTTGCACACAGAGCTCACACCTAGAGGGATGCAGAGGATGCAGCACTGATAAGATACTTGCACACAGAGCTCACACCTAAAAGGATGCAGAGGATGCAGCACTGATAAGATACTTGCACACAGAGCTCACACCTAGAGGGATGCAGAGGATGCAGCACTGATAAGATACTTGCACACAGAGCTCACACCTAGAGGGATGCAGAGGATGCAGCACTGATAAGATACTTGCACACAGAGCTCACACCTAGAGGGATGCAGAGGATGCAGTACTTTATAGAATTCAGTGTAAGCCCCTCCCACTTGGCACTCATGTTGAAAAGCCTCCTCTCATCATCTTCCTGGGGAGAAGCACATGTGACCTGGGGGGGGGGTCCCCACATCACTGTAGGAGGTTCTGCACAGAGCCGGTCACCTTCCCCCTTCTATGGTGATTTGTTTATAGCCGGAGTGGAAACATCTTCTGGAGGTTCTCTGTGGTGGGAACACTTACCCTGTAGTCTCCGTTGACGCCCTGCCCCATCTCCCGGTCCCTCTTCCTCTCATCGGACTGCCTCTTTAAGCCCCGCACTGACGTATGTCTGATGACGGATGATTCCCGCGGGGGAGGGGGTAGGGCTGGCGGGGGAGGGATGTTCGGGGGAAGGTCATCTGGACTGTACATGTCCGGCAGGGGAGGTCGTGGCGGGACGCCATCATCCTGGAAATATGAGACACACTTAAAGGGCAACTCCATCCTCAAGAGGAGAAGTGACATTTTATCAGAAAAAACACAAATAACAAAAACAGTTAAAAAAAAGACAAATTTTGTTAATAACACATAACGGGTTCTCCAGTCTGTTCATCAATTACCGCTAATAAAACTTTATTAAATCTGCAGATATTACACTTCAATCTGCCCATAAATTCTGCAAACAGGACATCAGTGCTCGGGGGTCATGGGGTCCTCCCCCCCCCCCCCCCGGCTCCTGTATCTCCTTCTGTTCCCACAAGACTTCTCAGAGATAAGAAATAAAAAGAGCGACACAAAAACGCAGAATACGGCATCCGCCATGTGATTACATTAAAAATCAGACTCTCCCGCTGAGGTCAGGACACTGGAACGGCCCACCTCATGATATACAGAAGGGATCAGGAATGAGGTTTGGTAGAACCCTTCTAATATACAGAGATGACCGGGGGGGGGGGGGGGGGGGATTTCATTTCTCAGCCAATGGCTGCCTTCCTCTCATCCACTTAAAAACATTTGAAACTGATGCACATGAGCAGCCAATCAGCAGCCTGGAATTTAAAGCGCTCACCTGCTACTTTTGGTCGGCCCCCAAAGAATAAAAAACACAGAATGGAGATGGGGAAAGTATATTATCACTATGTAAGAATAATTATTATTATTATTATTATACATTGTATCATTATTAGTATCATATATTCTTATATCATAAATCTATCTGTGTGTATATTATATGTATTATTAATTTTTTACATTAATATTACTATTATACATTGTATTATATATATATATATATATTGTGGCATTATTATATATTGTATCAATATGTATGTATTGTATTATTATTAATATTATATATATCTATATCAGTACTATTGTACATTTTAATATAAATATCTATATATCTCTCTCTATATATATATTATTATTACCATTATACAGTATATAATTGATATTACATTGTATTTTTTATATACCCTATATAAAAAAGGATAAAAAAAACACAGTGCCAAAGGTAATTATTGGGAATTGAGATATAGGGTATAATAAAACTGCAGATCGCAGCCACCCTGATTTTTATTGAACCAAAAACTGAAACCTACATGTCCCCCCTCTATATCCAGACGTGTCACCATCGTACGCTGTTATGCCCCAATGGCCCTGCTTTGTACCTTCACAGTGAAAATTTCCAATAACAAATAAAAAAAAAAAGATGTCCCCATTTTTTTCATATTGTTTTTTTTTTTTCACTATGGACTTGTTACATTATATACTCACACTATGAAATGTATTGTAGATGTTACAGATCGGTATCTATCCTGAGCAGTATCTGCACTACTGCATTTAGGATTCTTTTCAGGTCCTATTGATGGTTTTCTTCTTCACTTGGAGCCCTTTCACACGGGGGTGGGGTGGATGGGGGGGATGGGGGGGCGTTGATGGTAAAACGCTGCTAGTTTAAGCAGCACTTTACGGTCATTTTAGCAGCGCTATTCAGCCGCTAGCGGGGCTCTTTTAACCCCCGCTAGCGGCCGAATAAAGGGTTAAATGTGCCCGTGTAGCGCCACTGCCGAGGCTCTTTGCAGGCACTTCGACAGCAGTACTCATTAATTTCAATGAGCAGGAGCGGTGGGGGAGGGGTGTACACAGCGCTCCTTCACCCCCCCCCCCCCAAAGATGCTGCTTGCAGGACATTTTTTTAACATCAACGCCAGCGAATCGCCTCACTGTGACGGCACTCGGGGCTCTCACACTGAGACTGCAGGGGAGCCGTTTTTCAGGCGTTTTATTTAGCCCAAAAGCGCCTGAAAAACACCCCAGTGTGAAAGAGGTCTAAGGGATAGATACTCATTTAGAGGGGTGACTGGTAGCTTTCCTTTCTTTCTTGCAACTATTTTATATATATACCGTATATACTCGAGTATAAGCCGACCCGAATATAACCCGAGGCACCTAATTTTACCACAAAAAAAACCGGGAAAACGTATTGACTCGAGTATAAGCCTAGGGTGTCCATCTGCATGCCTCACTTTGCCTCACTGTGTCCAATCTCCCTACCTGATCTCCGGCGCTGTATGACTAGACTGACGTTTAACATGGGAGTTACAACCGGCCGGTACCGGGTCCCCAAATTAACTGGAGAAATGACCGTTTAACATGGGAGTCTATGGAAGAGGTTCCCGGATTTGAAAAATCGGTGCTCCCCGGCCATAGGTCTCCCGGACAATAATCTTTGCACACTTGTAGAGGAGAAATGGGGCTACATGTGTGCCAAGTTTGGGGTCCAGGGGACCTACAGCCGGCCGGTACCGGGTCCCCAAAATCCGGGAGATCAGGCACAAAAAGGTGACTCGAGTATAAGCCAAGGGGGGAATTTTTAGCACAAAAAATGTGCAGAAAAACTCGGCTTATACTCGAGTATATACGGTAATATATATATTTATTATTATTGTTATAGATTGTATTATATACTGTATACTATATTTTATTATTATTTTTATTATTACTATTTTAATATATATATTGTATTATTATACATTGTATCATATGTATATATATTATTAGATCTCTTGTATATGTAGAGTGGCGGCATTTTATCGCAGGCGGTCAGGCCTGATCAGAGCGGCTCCTCTGTTCCCATCCCCCGTTACTCACGAGTTTTGGTGGCATCGGCGCTCGGGTTGGCGACTGAAGGCGCAGTTCTGGTTTCTGCGGCAGCTGCGGCTGGGACTGCGACCTGCTCTGGGTGTACGGCTGATGGTAAAGCCCCGCCTCCAGCGTCTGCATCACAAGACTGGGCTGGTTCTGAGAAGAGACGGACTTACTGCGAACCGAGGTAAACGCCGTACTTCCGGAAGGCACGAATGTGGAGGAAACCAAAGGCACCGTTTTCCTTTCTGCAAGAGAGAATTTCACACACTTAGCCGCCCGCCCTGAGCCCGGCTCCACCCATAATAGGGCGGTCATAGGACGCTCCACTCACTGATAGCGATTACCTCTCTGACATTTCCCGTATAGCAATTAATGATTGCTGTCCCGTATTTTCCATACTGTATATACAGTCTGGGGATTCTCTCTTCATTGGTCTTCTGTACAGGCAGTAAGATCAGCATTCCGGCTGAACAGATAAAAATCAATCCCCGTGTCCCCTCCCCCTTTAGTATAACTGAGCCTCAGTCTGGCTCAGCCATTTAGAATATCCCCAGTCTGAGGTATTAGCATTCCCCGGCGTATCGCCCACATAGGCAGTAGCGCAGTGTACACCGCAGGGGCGGAGTCAGGGATCTTACCTGGATTTTTGAACGACTCCACCAGCACTTTATAGTTCAACTTATTGGAGCTGAGCCCGGCCGTGACGTCCTCGATCCTCCACAGATCCTTCTGCAGCTGCGTCCGGGTCCTGGAGAACAACGAAGAGGAGATATCGTGTGATGTCACCGCGGTATGACGTGTATTGGGGGGGGTCAGCTGACCGCAGTATAACGTGTATTGGGGGGGGTCCGCTGACCGCGGTAATGACGTGTATTGGGGGGGGTCCGCTGACCGCGGTATGACGTGTATTTGGGGGTCAGCTGAACCGCGGTATGACGTATATTGGGGGGGTCAGCTGACCGCGGTATGATGTGTATTGGGGGTCAGCTGACCGCGGTATAACGTGTATTGGGGGGGTCAGCTGACCGCGGTATAACGTGTATTGGGGGGTCAGCTGACCGCAGTATAACGTGTATTGGGGGGTCAGCTGACCGCGGTATGACGTGTATTGGGGGTCAGCTGACCGCGGTATAACGTGTATTGGGGGGTCAGCTGGACCGCAGTATAACGTGTATTGGGGGGTCAGCTGACCGCGGTATGACGTGTATTGGGGGGTCAGCTGACCGCGGTATGACGTGTATTGGGGGGTCAGCTGACCGCGGTATGACGTGTATTGGGGGGGTCAGCTGACCGCTGTATTAACGTGTATTGGGGGGTCAGCTGACCGCGGTTATGAACGTGTATTGGGGGGACAGCTGACCGCGGTATGACGTGTATTTGGGGGTCAGCTGACCGCGGGATAACGTGTATTGGGGGGACAGCTGACCGCGGTATGACGTGTATTGGGGGGACAGCTGACCGCAGTATGACGTGTATTGGGGGGACAGCTGACCGCGGTATGACGTGTATTTGGGGGTCAGCTGACCGCGGGATAACGTGTATTGGGGGGACAGCTGACCGCGGTATGACGTGTATTGGGGGGTCAGCTGACCGCGGTATGATGTGTATTGGGGGGTCAGCTGACCGCGGTATGACGTGTATTGGGGGGGTCAGCTGACCGCGGTATGATGTGTATTGGGGGTCAGCTGACTGCGGTATAACATGTATTGGGGGGTCAGTTGACCGCGGTATAACATGTATTGGGGGGGGTCAGCTGACCGCGGTATAACGTGTATTGGGGGGACAGCTGACCGCGGTATGACGTGTATTTGGGGGTCAGCTGACCGCGGTATGATGTGTATTGGGGGGTCAGCTGACCGCGGTATGACGTGTATTGGGGGGTCAGCTGACCGCGGTATGACGTGTATTGGGGGGGTCAGCTGACCGCGGTATGACGTGTATTGGGGGGGGTCAGCTGACCGCGGTATAACGTGTATTGGGGGGACAGCTGACCGCGGTATGATGTGTATTTGGGGGTCAGCTGACCGCAGTATAACGTGTATTGGGGGGGACAGCTGACCGCGGTATGACGTGTATTTGGGGGTCAGCTGACCGCGGTATGATGTGTATTGGGGGGTCAGCTGACCGCGGTATGACGTGTATTGGGGGGTCAGCTGACCGCGGTATGACGTGTATTGGGGGGTCAGCTGACCGCAGTATAACGTGTATTGGGGGGGGTCAGCTGACCGCAGTATAACGTGTATTGGGGGGTCAGCTGACCGCGGTATGGCGTGTATTGGGGGGGTCAGCTGACCGCAGTATAACGTGTATTGGGGGGTCAGCTGACCGCGGTATGATGTGTATTGGGGGGTCAGCTGACCGCGGTATGACGTGTATTGGGGGGTCAGCTGACCGCGGTATGACGTGTATTGGGGGGGTCAGCTGACCGCAGTATAACGTGTATTGGGGGGGTCAGCTGACCGCGGTATAACGTGTATTGGGGGGTCAGCTGACCGCGGTATGACGTGTATTGGGGGGGTCAGCTGACCGCAGTATAACGTGTATTGGGGGGTCAGCTGACCGCGGTATGACGTGTATTGGGGGGTCAGCTGACCGCGGTATAACGTGTATTGGGGGGTCAGCTGACCGCGGTATGACGTGTATTGGGGGTCAGCTGACCGCGGTATAACGTGTATTGGGGGGTCAGCTGACCGCGGTATGACGTGTATTGGGGGGTCAGCTGACCGCGGTATGACGTGTATTGGGGGGTCAGCTGACCGCGGTATAAAGTGTATTGGGGGGTCAGCTGACCGCGGTATAACGTGTATTGGGGGGTCAGCTGACCGCGGTATAACGTGTATTGGGGGGTCAGCTGACCGCAGTATGACGTGTATTGGGGGGTCAGCTGACCGTGGTATGACGTGTATTGGGGGTCAGCTGACCGCGGTATAACGTGTATTGGGGGGTCAGCTGACCGCGGTATAACGTGTATTGGGGGGTCAGCTGACCGCGGTATAACGTGTATTGGGGGGTCAGCTGACCGCGGTATAACGTGTATTGGGGGGTCAGCTGACCGCGGTATGACGTGTATTGGGGGTCAGCTGACCGCGGTATAACGTGTATTGGGGAGTCAGCTGACCGCAGTATAACGTGTATTGGGGGGTCAGCTGACCGTGGTATGACGTGTATTGGGGAGTCAGCTGACCGCAGTATAACGTGTATTGGGGGGTCAGCTGACCGTGGTATGACGTGTATTGGGGGGACAGCTGACCGCGGTATGACGTGTATTGGGGGGTCAGCTGACCGCGGTATGACGTGTATTGGGGGGACAGCTGACTGCGGTATGACGTGTATTGGGGGGTCAGCTGACCGCAGTATAACGTGTATTGGGGGGTCAGCTGACCGCGGTATGACGTGTATTGGGGGTCAGCTGACCGCGGTATAACGTGTATTGGGGGGTCAGCTGACCGCGGTATGACGTGTATTGGGGGGTCAGCTGACCGCGGTATGACGTGTATTGGGGGGTCAGCTGACCGCGGTATAACGTGTATTGGGGGGTCAGCTGACCGCGGTATGACGTGTATTGGGGGGTCAGCTGACCGTGGTATGACGTGTATTGGGGAGTCAGCTGACCGCAGTATAACGTGTATTGGGGGGTCAGCTGACCGTGGTATGACGTGTATTGGGGGGACAGCTGACCGCGGTATGACGTGTATTGGGGGGTCAGCTGACCGCGGTATGACGTGTATTGGGGGGACAGCTGACTGCGGTATGACGTGTATTGGGGGGTCAGCTGACCGCAGTATAACGTGTATTGGAGGGGTCAGCTGACCGCGGTATGACGTGTATTGGGGGTCAGCTGACCGCGGTATAACGTGTATTGGGGGGTCAGCTGACCGCGGTATGACGTGTATTGGGGGGTCAGCTGACCGCGGTATGACGTGTATTGGGGGGGTCAGCTGACCGCGGTATGACGTGTATTGGGGGGTCAGCTGACCGCGGTATAACGTGTATTGGGGGGTCAGCTGACCGCGGTATAACGTGTATTGGGGGGTCAGCTGACCGCGGTATGACGTGTATTGGGGGGTCAGCTGACCGCGGTATAACGTGTATTGGGGGGTCAGCTGACCGCGGTATGACGTGTATTGGGGGGGTCAGCTGACCGCTGTATAACGTATATTGGAAGGGGGGGGGGTCAGCTGACCGCGGTATAATGTGTATTGGGGGGTCAGCTGACTGCTGTATAACGTATATTGGAGGGGGGGTCAGCTGACCGCGGTGACCGGCGTTATGACGTCACCTGAGATGAGGGCGATCGGTTCATCTGTTCCTGTAACATTTGTCTCAGCCGGATGACGTCACTCTCCAGCCTCAGATATTCGTTCCACGAGTTCTCCATATCCTGTGCGGGGGACACAAAATACATCCGTATGAGAATGTGGAACTGTCTGTGCCGCCATATAACAGCCAATCAGACGCCAGAGGAGGGAACGGAAGCATCTTAAACAGACAGTTCTTATTGCAGGACTTCAAACCCAGGAAATACAAGAGAGCAGAGAGATCACCTCATCAGTCTGCTGCTGATTCTTCATTGTCCAATCAGCAGCCTTGACCAAGATGCTACACTGGCGGCCAGTGACCCGGCTGTTCTGTCTGGCAGGGGCATCAGGATCACAAAACTGGCCAAACTGAGGTAACAACGTTCCCGTTCTGTGCATCCCGCCGTTTCCCCCGGAGTCTAAAAGGCCCTCCTATAAGTCATATGTCTGAACCAATCATTGTCCAGAATTTCTATGACTGACGAGGTCATGTGATCTCCCAGAATCAGCTACATGATGACGTTCCAATAGACAGGAACATGAGTCAGTCAGTAGGGGGCGCTCTCATACACAAAATGAACACCTACCGTGGAGACCTTCGACATCTCCGCTCTGATTTGCACCAAATCCTCCTGTAGGAGGCGCTGCTGGTAGGAGATTTTCTCTGTGTGTTGTGGTTGGTCCTTGTACTGGTCCATCTGTCTGTGCAGAACCTCCAGAACCGTCTCCAGCTTGTCCTGCGGGAAGCCGGATTGGTAAGAAACGCAACATACGGAGAGTATAAAATCACCAATCTAAGGGGCATTCCTCTATATACCTCTATAACAAAGCTGTATATACAGTGCCTGGAAAAAGTATTCATACCCCTCTCTACACAGTGCCTTGAAAAAGTATTCATACCCCTTGACATTCCCCACATCGTCATGTGACAACCAAAAACGTAAATGTATTTTATTGGAATTTTATGTGATAGACCAACACAAAGTGTCACATAATTGTGAAGTGGAAGGAAAATGATAAATGATACAAATAAATATGTGAAAAGTGTGTGTGTGTGGGGGGGGGGGGGGGCATTTGTATTCAGCCCCCTTTACTCCGATAACTAAAATCTAGTGGAACCAATTGCCTCCAGAAGTCCCCTAATTAGTAAATAGAGTCCACCTGTGTGTCATTTAATCTCAGTATAAATACTGCTGTTCTGTGAAGCCCTCAGAGGTTTGTTAGAGAACCTTAGTGAACAAACAGCATCATGAAGGCCAAGGAACACACCAGACAGGTCAGGGATAAAGTGGTGGAGAAGTATAAAGCAGGGTTAGGTTATAAAAAAAATCTCCCAAGCTTTGATCATCTCACGGAGCTCTGTTCAATCCATCATCGGAAAATGGAAAGAGTATGGCACAACCGCAAACCTACCAAGACATGGCCGTCCACCTAAACTGACCGGGCCGGGCAAGGAGAACATTCATCAGAGAAGCAGCCAAGAGGCCCATGGTAACTCTGGAGGAGCTGCAGAGATCCACAGCTCAGGGGGGAGAATCTGTCCACAGGGCAACTATTAGTCGTGCTTCTCCACAAATCTGCCCTTTATGGAGGAGTGACAAGAAGAAAGACATTGGAGAAAGAAAGTCATAAGAAGTCCTGTTTGTAGTTTGTGAGAAGCCATGTGGGGGACACAGCAAACATGTGGGGGGACACAGCAATCATGTGGGGGACAAAGCAAACATGTGGGGGGACACAGCAATCATGTGGGGGGACACAACAATCATGTGGGGGGACACAACAATCATGTGGGGGGACACAAACATGTGGGGGGACACAGCAAACATGTGGGAACATGTGGGGGAGACAGCCAACATGTGGGGGACACAGCCAACATGTGGGGGACACAGCCAACATGTGGGGGACACAGCCAACATGTGGGGGACACAGCAACCATGTGGGGGACACAGCAATCATGTGGGAACATGTGGGGGACACAGCAAACATGTGGGGGACACAGCCAACATGTGGGGGACACAGCCAACCATGTGGGGGACACAGCCACCATGTGGGGGACACAGCAATCATGTGGGAACATGTGGGGGACACAGCAAACATGTGGGGGACACAGCCAACATGTGGGGGACACAGCCAACCATGTGGGGGACACAGCCAACCATGTGGGGGACACAGCCAACCATGTGGGGGACACAGCCAACCATGTGGGGGACACAGCCAACCATGTGGGGGACACAGCCAACATGTGGGGGACACAGCATACATGTGGGGGACACAGCCAACATGTGGGGGACACAGCATACATGTGGAAGAAGGTGCTCTGGTCAAATGACACCAAAATTCTACTTTTTGGCCTAAAAGCAAAACGCTATGTGTGGTGGAAAACTAACACTGCACATCACCCTGAACACACCATCCCCACTGTGAAACATGGTGGTGGCGGCATCATGTGGTGGGGATGCTTTTCTTCAGCAGGGACAGGGAAGCTGGTCAGAGTTGATGGGAAGATGGATGGAGACAAATACAGGACAATCTTAGAAGAAAAGACTTGAGACTGGGGGGGAGGTTCACCTTCCAGCAGGACAACGACCCTAAAGTACAGCCAGAGCTACAATGGAATGGTTTAGATCAAAGCACATTCATGTGTTAGAATGGCCCAGTCACAGTCCAGACCTAAATCACATTGAGAATCTGTGGCAAGACTTGAAAATTGCTGATCACAGACGCTCTCCATCCAAACTGACAGAACTTGAGATATTTTACAAAGAAGAATGGGCAGAAATGTCCCTCTCTAGATGTGCAAAGCTGGTAGAGACACCCCCAAAAAGACTTGTAGAGAAAGGGGGTTCTACAAAGTATTGACTCCGGGGGGCGCCATACAAGTGCCCCTCCCCCCACTTTTCACATATTTATTTGTATCATTTTCCTTCCACTTCACAATTATGTGACACTTTGTGTTGGTCCATCACATAAAACCCCAATAAAATACATTTACGTTTTTGGTTGTAACATCAGAAAATGTGGGAAATTTTGAGGGGTATGAATACTTTTTCAGGCACTGTCTATAGAGGGGTATGAATACTTTTTCAAGGCACTGTAAACAATGTTACTTTGTATCTTTCCATCTCCTGTCTGATCAATGTTTATAAACAATGCACCCTTTCCAGGTACGGTATATATATTGCGGAGGGTGAGTGGACAGAACTATGTATATACAGTATATTTATATATATTGGGAGACCCAAAACTCACCTTGTTGTCCTTCAGAGCCCGAATTTTGTCTTCTAAATCCTGCAGGACCCGATCCTGTTCACACAGAATACTGAGCTTCACCTGGAGAGAGAACACAGGGGGAGGGGTCACTGGGGGGAGGAGTCACTGGGGGAGGGGCTTATATACGGAGCACAATACTTCATACACCTGACATTTTGACAGCGGCATCATCACACAAAAGCAGTGCCAGTCTTACAGTTGGTTTTCTTTAGCCCAAGTAGAAAAGCCTGTCCCCCGCCAGCATGCTGCAGAGAGGGCCCCTTGTTCTCTGCTTGGAAGCAGTGGTCTCTCTGCAGAGATCAGACACACCCCCTGAAGAGTTATACCTATGGATCTGCAAGCAAAAAGTTCATGCTACCTGCTGATTGGGGGAGTTCTGCCTGCGGTGGGTTGGATCTCTGCAGAGAGACCACTGCTTCCACATTAGCAGCGGAGGGGACATTAATATTTGAGAAATTCAATACTTACGTCGACATCACTCTCCGCAATTCTGACCGGTTTGGAGGAGCGATGATCCTTCAGCGACTCTCTTCCCACCACCTGATGACGACAGAAGAGCAGCGTTACGACAGAAATGAGGTGCCTGCACTGACAGCGATGTGTCCATTGACTGCCAAGCCGTAGCACATGCAGCAAGACCGCACTCATGGGTAACATTGTCCCTCAGCACCAACAAGACACAAAGTCATCCATTGTCATCACACAGACTCTGCTCTCTCCTCCAATCCGCACCAACCTCCCCTCCCCCTTCCCCCAGCCTCCTCCGCTGCTCTCATCCTCATGTCAGAGCGGGCGGCAGCACTACTCAGGACAGAGGGTAGGAGCTGCCCAATTAACATTTAAGGTTACCTGGGGTGTTGACCGTCCTGCGTCCTAGCAACCAATCCTCAGCTTGTGTGGTATGAAAAGCTAACTCTGGCTCCTCCCACTCTCAGTTGTGCTGGAAGAGCAGAGAACTGCTGTGTGTGTGAAGAAGGCAAAGTACACCACTATGGGGGGGGGGCAGGGAAAACTACTGTGGGAGGCACAGGACACAGCTTTGGGGGACACAGGACATGTGGGGGGGCAGAGTACACAACTGTGGGGGGGCAGAGTGGCAGAGCATACTACAGTGGGGGGGACAGAGTGTACTACTGTGGGTGGGGGGGGCAGAGTGGCAAAGCACACTACAGTGGGGGGGACAGAGTGTACTACTGTGGGGGAGGGGGCAGAGGGTACTACTGTGGGGGGGGGCAGAGTGGCAGAGCACACTACTGTGGGGGGGCAGAGTGGCAGAGCATACTACTGTGGGGGGGGGCAGAGTACACTACTGTGGGGGGGGGAGCAGAGTGGCAGAGCATACTACTGTGGGGGGGGCAGAGTATACTACTGTGGGGGGGCAGAGTGGCAGAGCATACTACTGTGGGGGGGCAGAGTGGCAAAGCACAATACTGTGGGGGGGCAGAGTGGCAGAGCACACTACTGTGGGGGGGGCAGAGTGGCAGAGCAGACTCCTATGGTGGGGAGGGGGCAGAGTGGCAAAGCATACTACTGTGGGGGGGGGGGGGCAGAGTGGCAGAGCATACTACTGTGGGGGGCCAGAGTGGCAGAGCACACTACTGTGGGGGGGGGGGCAGAGTGGCAGAGCATACTACTGTGGGGGGGCAGAGTGGCAGAGCACACTACTGTGGGGGGGCAGAGTGGCAGAGCAGAGTCCTATGGTGGGGAGGGGGGCAGAGCGGCAGAGCATACTACTGTGGAGGGGCAGAGTGGCAGAGCATACTACTGTGGGGGGCCAGAGTGGCAGAGCACACTACTGTGGGGGGGGGGCAGAGTGGCAGAGCATACTACTGTGGGGGGGGCAGAGTGGCAAAGCATACTACTGTGGGGGGGCAGAGTGGCAGAGCACACTACTGTGGGGGGGCAGAGTGGCAGAGCAGACTCCTATGGTGGGGAGGGGGGCAGAGTGGCAGAGCATACTACTGTGGGGGGGCAGAGTATACTACTGTGGGGGGCCAGAGTGGCAGAGCACACTACTGTGGGGGGGGGCAGAGTGGCAGAGCAGACTACTATGGTGGGGAGGGGGGCAGAGTGGCAGAGCATACTACTGTGGGGGGGCAGAGTATACTACTGTGGGGGGGGGCAGAGTGGCAGAGCATACTACTGTGGGGGGGCAGAGTGGCAGAGCATACTACTGTGGGGGGGCAGAGTGTCAGAGCATACTACTGTGGGGGGGGCAAAGTGGCAGAGCATACTACTGTGGGGGGGGGGGCAGAGTGGCAGAGCGTACTACTCTGGGGGGGCAGAGTGGCAGAGCACAGAGTGGCAGAGCACACTACTGTGGGGGAGGGCAGAGTACACTACAGTCGGGGGGCAGAGTGGCAGAGTGTACTACTGTGGGGGGGCACAGAGTGGCAGAGCACACTACAGTGGGGGGGCAGAGTACACTACAGTGGGGGGGGGGCAGAGTGGCAGAGCGTACTACTGTGGGGGGGAGGGCAGAGTGGCAGAGCACACTACTGTGGGGGGGCAGAGTGGCAGAGCGTACTACTGTGGGGGGGGCAGAGTGGCAGAGCACAGAGTGGCAGAGCACACTACTGTGGGGGGGGGGGCAGAGTGGCAGAGCGTACTACTGTGGGGGGGGCAGAGTGGCAGAGCACAGAGTGGCAGAGCACACTACTGTGGGGGAGGGCAGAGTACACTACAGTCAGGGGGGCAGAGTGTACTACTGTGGGGGGGTCTCAGAGTGGCAGAGTACACTACAGTGGGGGGGGGGGCAGAGCACACTACTGTGGGGGGGGGTGCTGAGAAAAGGGGCAGAGATCATTACTGTGGAGGAAACAGGACACAGCTTTGGGGGGCAGAGGACACTACTGTGGGGGGCGATGTAAAGGAGGGCAGAGGGTACCACTGATCATTTTATTGGGGGATCTCCGCCCCTCACAGGTTTCCTCCCCCTATGATGTCACAATGTACATTGCAGAACACTTTAGAATATAAATCTCGGACTTCCTGTAAAGGTCAGAGGTCGCTGGGATGTAATTGGAGTTCCTGATCTTTCTGGGTTGGCGTTAGGCTACCAATCCCTTGTCACAGAGCTGACACTCTACATTCCCAATAATACACGGAACACAATGATGTTTATTTGCAAGCAAGCCAAAAATTATATCTAGAAGAACAAAAAAAAACAAAACACGACAATCAGAAATAATAAAACCTACGAGAAGCGAGTCAAAGACGGCAGCAGCTGCATCTCTAACTAGCGGCGTGCCGCGCGCACAAAGCCATGAAATGGTCACAGCGGGGGGCGGGACTGGCGGCTTACGTTAATGCTCGTTCGGTACCCCGGGGTGGAGTTCCTTAGAACACTGTGAACCAAGTTGATCAGAGGCTCATTATATTTTATCTGTTCCAAATCAAAAGTGACATGTTACCAGAATCCCACACACCAGGAGAGTCACAATCTGCACTGCCCAGAGACCCCCAAATCTGACCGAGGACACCCCCAAATCCTAAGAGAGAAATACGGGGGACCAGACCCCATCCCCTCCCCCCAGTCCAACTCAGATGACCTCACACTTCTGTATGGACCCCCAAGTGTCAGGGTGTCATTGTTCTAGGACCCCCAGGTGTCAGGGTGTCATTGTTCTGGGACCCCAAGTGTCAGGGTGTCATTGTTCTGGACCCCCAAGTGTCAGGGTGTCATTGTTCTGGGACCCCAAGTGTCAGGGTGTCATTGTTTTGGATCCCCAAGTGTCAGGGTGTCATTGTTCTGGGACCCCCCCAAGTGTCAGGGTGTCATTGTTCTGGGACCCCCCAAGTGTCAGGGTGTCATTGTTCTGGGGCTCCAAGTGTCAGGGTGTCATTGTTCTGGGGCCCCAAGTGTCAGGGTGTTATTGTTCTGGATCCCCAAGTGTCAGTGTGTCATTGTTCTGGACCCCCAAGTGTCAGGGTGTCATTGTTTTGGATCCCCAAGTGTCAGGGTGTCATTGTTCTGGGACCCCCCAAGTGTCAGGGTGTCATTGTTCTGGGACCCCCCAAGTGTCAGGGTGTCATTGTTCTGGGGCTCCAAGTGTCAGGGTGTCATTGTTCTGGGGCCCCAAGTGTCAGGGTGTCATTGTTCTGGGGCCCCAAGTGTCAGGGTGTCATTGTTCTGGGACCCCAAGTGTCAGGGTGTCATTATTCTGGACCCCCAAGTGTCAGTGTGTCATTGTTCTGGACCCCCAAGTGTCAGGGTGTTATTGTTCTGGATCCCCAAGTGCCAGTGTGTCATTGTTCTGGATCCCCAAGTGTCAGTGTGTCATTGTTCTGGACCCCCAAGTGTCAGGGTGTCATTGTTCTGGGACCCCAAGTGTCAGGGTGTCATTATTCTGGACCCCCAAGTGTCAGTGTGTCATTGTTCTGGACCCCCAAGTGTCAGGGTGTTATTGTTCTGGATCCCCAAGTGTCAGTGTGTCATTGTTCTGGACCCCCAAGTGTCAGGGTGTTATTGTTCTGGATCCCCAAGTGTCAGGGTGTCATTGTTCTGGACCCCCAAGTGTCAGGGTGTCATTGTTCTGGGGCTCCAAGTGTCAGGGTGTCATTGTTCTGGGGCCCCAAGTGTCAGGGTGTCATTGTTCTGGGGCCCCAAGTGTCAGGGTGTCATTGTTCTGGGACCCCAAGTGTCAGGGTGTCATTATTCTGGACCCCCAAGTGTCAGTGTGTCATTGTTCTGGACCCCCAAGTGTCAGGGTGTTATTGTTCTGGATCCCCAAGTGTCAGTGTGTCATTGTTCTGGATCCCCAAGTGTCAGTGTGTCATTGTTCTGGATCCCCAAGTGTCAGGGTGTCATTGTTCTGGGACCCCAAGTGTCAGGGTGTCATTATTCTGGACCCCCAAGTGTCAGTGTGTCATTGTTCTGGACCCCCAAGTGTCAGGGTGTTATTGTTCTGGATCCCCAAGTGTCAGTGTGTCATTGTTCTGGACCCCCAAGTGTCAGGGTGTTATTGTTCTGGATCCCCAAGTGTCAGGGTGTCATTGTTCTGGACCCCCAAGTGTCAGGGTGTCATTGTTCTGGATCCCCAAGTGTCAGGGTGTCATTGTTCTGGGACCCCCAAGTGTCAGTGTGTCATTGTTCTGGGACCCCAAGTGTCAGTGTGTCATTGTTCTGGGACCCCCAAATGTCAGGGTGTCATTGTTCAGGACCCCCAAGTGTCAGGGTGTCATTGTTCTGGACCCCCAATTGTCAGGGTGTCATTGTTCTGGGGCCCCAAGTGTCAGTGTGTCATTGTTCTGGACCCCAAGTGTCAGGGTGTCATTGTTCTGGGACCCCCAAATGTCAGGGTGTCATTGTTCAGGACCCCCAAGTGTCAGGGTGTCATTGTTCTGGGACCCCCAAGTGTCGGGGTGTCATTGTTCTGGGACCCCCAAGTGTCAGGGTGTCATTGTTCTGGGGCCCCCCCAAGTGTCAGGGTGTCATTGTTCTGGACCCCAAGTGTCAGGGTGTCATTGTTCTGGGACCCCCAAGTGTCAGGGTGTCATTGTTCTGGGACCCCCCAAGTGTCAGGGTGTCATTGTTCTGGGGCCCCCCCAAGTGTCAGGGTGTCATTGTTCTGGGGCCCCCCCAAGTGTCAGGGTGTCATTGTTCTGGGACCCCCAAGTGTCAGGGTGTCATTGTTCTGGGACCCCCAAGTGTCAGGGTGTCATTGTTCTGGGACCCCAAGTGTCAGGGTGTCATTGTTCTGGGACCCCAAGTGTCAGGGTGTCATTGTTCTGGACCCCCAAGTGTCAGGGTGTCATTGTTCTGGACCCCCAAGTGTCAGGGTGTCATTGTTCTGGGACCCCAAGTGTCAGGGTGTCATTGTTCTGGACCCCCAAGTGTCAGGGTGTCATTGTTCTGGACCCCCAAGTGTCAGGGTGTCATTGTTCTGGGACCCCAAGTGTCAGGGTGTCATTGTTCTGGGACCCCAAGTGTCAGGGTGTCATTGTTCTGGACCCCCAAGTGTCAGGGTGTCATTGTTCTGGACCCCCAAGTGTCAGGGTTTCATTGTTCTGGGGCCCCAAGTGTCAGGGTGTCATTGTTCTGGACCCCCAAGTGTCAGGGTGTTATTGTTCTGGATCCCCAAGTGTCAGTGTGTCATTGTTCTGGGGCTCCAAGTGTCAGGGTGTTATTGTTCTGGGGCCCCAAGTGTCAGGGTGTCATTGTTCTGGACCCCCAAGTGTCAGGGTGTTATTGTTCTGGATCCCCAAGTGTCAGTGTGTCATTGTTCTGGGGCTCCAAGTGTCAGGGTGTCATTGTTCTGGGGCCCCAAGTGTCAGGGTGTCATTGTTCTGGGGCTCCAAGTGTCAGGGTGTTATTGTTCTGGGGCCCCAAGTGTCAGGGTGTCATTGTTCTGGACCCCCAAGTGTCAGGGTGTCATTGTTTTGGATCCCCAAGTGTCAGGGTGTCATTGTTCTGGGACCCCCCCAAGTGTCAGGGTGTCATTGTTCTGGGACCCCCCAAGTGTCAGGGTGTCATTGTTCTGGGGCTCCAAGTGTCAGGGTGTCATTGTTCTGGGGCCCCAAGTGTCAGGGTGTCATTGTTCTGGGGCCCCAAGTGTCAGGGTGTCATTATTCTGGACCCCCAAGTGTCAGTGTGTCATTGTTCTGGACCCCCAAGTGTCAGGGTGTTATTGTTCTGGATCCCCAAGTGTCAGTGTGTCATTGTTCTGGATCCCCAAGTGTCAGTGTGTCATTGTTCTGGGACCCCAAGTGTCAGGGTGTCATTATTCTGGACCCCCAAGTGTCAGTGTGTCATTGTTCTGGACCCCCAAGTGTCAGGGTGTTATTGTTCTGGATCCCCAAGTGTCAGTGTGTCATTGTTCTGGACCCCCAAGTGTCAGGGTGTCATTGTTCTGGGACCCCCAAGTGTCAGGGTGTCTTTGTTCTGGGACCCCCAAGTGTCAGGGTGTCATTGTTCTGGGGCCCCCCCAAGTGTCAGTGTGTCATTGTTCTGGGACCCCAAGTGTCAGGGTGTCATTGTTCTGGGACCCCCAAATGTCAGGGTGTCATTGTTCAGGACCCCCAAGTGTCAGGGTGTCATTGTTCTGGACCCCCAATTGTCAGGGTGTCATTGTTCTGGGGCCCCAAGTGTCAGTGTGTCATTGTTCTGGACCCCAAGTGTCAGGGTGTCATTGTTCTGGGACCCCCAAATGTCAGGGTGTCATTGTTCAGGACCCCCAAGTGTCAGGGTGTCATTGTTCTGGGACCCCCAAGTGTCGGGGTGTCATTGTTCTGGGATCCCCAAGTGTCAGGGTGTCATTGTTCTGGGGCCCCCCCAAGTGTCAGGGTGTCATTGTTCTGGACCCCAAGTGTCAGGGTGTCATTGTTCTGGGGACCCCCAAGTGTCAGGGTGTCATTGTTCTGGGACCCCCCAAGTGTCAGGGTGTCATTGTTCTGGGGCCCCCCCAAGTGTCAGGGTGTCATTGTTCTGGGGCCCCCCCAAGTGTCAGGGTGTCATTGTTCTGGGACCCCCAAGTGTCAGGGTGTCATTGTTCTGGGACCCCCAAGTGTCAGGGTGTCATTGTTCTGGGACCCCAAGTGTCAGGGTGTCATTGTTCTGGGACCCCAAGTGTCAGGGTGTCATTGTTCTGGACCCCCAAGTGTCAGGGTGTCATTGTTCTGGGGCTCCAAGTGTCAGGGTGTCATTGTTCTGGGGCCCCAAGTGTCAGGGTGTCATTGTTCTGGGGCCCCAAGTGTCAGGGTGTCATTGTTCTGGGACCCCAAGTGTCAGGGTGTCATTATTCTGGACCCCCAAGTGTCAGTGTGTCATTGTTCTGGACCCCCAAGTGTCAGGGTGTTATTGTTCTGGGACCCCCAAGTGTCAGGGTGTCATTGTTCTGGGACCCCCAAGTGTCAGGGTGTCATTGTTCTGGGACCCCAAGTGTCAGGGTGTCATTGTTCTGGGACCCCAAGTGTCAGGGTGTCATTGTTCTGGACCCCCAAGTGTCAGTGTGTCATTGTTCTGGACCCCCAAGTGTCAGGGTGTTATTGTTCTGGATCCCCAAGTGTCAGTGTGTCATTGTTCTGGACCCCCAAGTGTCAGGGTGTTATTGTTCTGGATCCCCAAGTGTCAGGGTGTCATTGTTCTGGACCCCCAAGTGTCAGGGTGTCATTGTTCTGGATCCCCAAGTGTCAGGGTGTCATTGTTCTGGGACCCCCAAGTGTCAGTGTGTCATTGTTCTGGGACCCCAAGTGTCAGTGTGTCATTGTTCTGGGACCCCCAAGTGTCAGTGTGTCATTGTTCTGGACCCCCAAGTGTCAGGGTGTCATTGTTCTGGGACCCCCAAATGTCAGGGTGTCATTGTTCAGGACCCCCAAGTGTCAGTGTGTCATTGTTCTGGGACCCCCAAGTGTCAGTGTGTCATTGTTCTGGACCCCCAAGTGTCAGGGTGTCATTGTTCTGGGACCCCCAAATGTCAGGGTGTCATTGTTCAGGACCCCCAAGTGTCAGGGTGTCATTGTTCTGGACCCCCAATTGTCAGGGTGTCATTGTTCTGGGGCCCCAAGTGTCAGTGTGTCATTGTTCTGGACCCCAAGTGTCAGGGTGTCATTGTTCTGGGACCCCCAAATGTCAGGGTGTCATTGTTCAGGACCCACAAGTGTCAGGGTGTCATTGTTCTGGGACCCCCAAGTGTCGGGGTGTCATTGTTCTGGGACCCCCAAGTGTCAGGGTGTCATTGTTCTGGGGCCCCCCCAAGTGTCAGGATGTCAGAACAATGACACACTGACACTTGGGGATCCAGAACAATGACACCCTGACACTTGGGGTCCCAGAACAATGACACCCTGACACTTGGGGGTCCAGAACAATGACACACTGACACTTGGGGGTCCAGAATAATGACACCCTGACACTTGGGGTCCCAGAACAATGACACCCTGACACTTGGGGCCCCAGAACAATGACACCCTGACACTTGGGGCCCCAGAACAATGACACCCTGACACTTGGGGCCCCAGAACAATGACACCCTGACACTTGGAGCCCCAGAACAATGACACCCTGACACTTGGGGGGTCCCAGAACAATGACACCCTGACACTTGGGGGGGTCCCAGAACAATGACACCCTGACACTTGGGGATCCAAAACAATGACACCCTGACACTTGGGGGTCCAGAACAATGACACCCTGACACTTGGGGCCCCAGAACAATAACACCCTGACACTTGGAGCCCCAGAACAATGACACCCTGACACTTGGGGCCCCAGAACAATGACACCCTGACACTTGGAGCCCCAGAACAATGACACACTGACACTTGGGGATCCAGAACAATAACACCCTGACACTTGGGGGTCCAGAACAATGACACCCTGACACTTGGGGCCCCAGAACAATAACACCCTGACACTTGGAGCCCCAGAACAATGACACACTGACACTTGGGGATCCAGAACAATAACACCCTGACACTTGGGGGTCCAGAACAATGACACCCTGACACTTGGGGCCCCAGAACAATGAAACCCTGACACTTGGGGGTCCAGAACAATGACACCCTGACACTTGGGGGTCCAGAACAATGACACCCTGACACTTGGGGTCCCAGAACAATGACACCCTGACACTTGGGGTCCCAGAACAATGACACCCTGACACTTGGGGGTCCAGAACAATGACACCCTGACACTTGGGGGTCCAGAACAATGACACCCTGACACTTGGGGTCCCAGAACAATGACACCCTGACACTTGGGGGTCCAGAACAATGACACCCTGACACTTGGGGGTCCAGAACAATGACACCCTGACACTTGGGGTCCCAGAACAATGACACCCTGACACTTGGGGTCCCAGAACAATGACACCCTGACACTTGGGGGTCCCAGAACAATGACACCCTGACACTTGGGGGGGCCCCAGAACAATGACACCCTGACACTTGGGGGGGCCCCAGAACAATGACACCCTGACACTTGGGGGGTCCCAGAACAATGACACCCTGACACTTGGGGGTCCCAGAACAATGACACCCTGACACTTGGGGTCCAGAACAATGACACCCTGACACTTGGGGGGGCCCCAGAACAATGACACCCTGACACTTGGGGGTCCCAGAACAATGACACCCCGACACTTGGGGGTCCCAGAACAATGACACCCTGACACTTGGGGGTCCTGAACAATGACACCCTGACATTTGGGGGTCCCAGAACAATGACACCCTGACACTTGGGGTCCAGAACAATGACACACTGACACTTGGGGCCCCAGAACAATGACACCCTGACAATTGGGGGTCCAGAACAATGACACCCTGACACTTGGGGGTCCTGAACAATGACACCCTGACATTTGGGGGTCCCAGAACAATGACACACTGACACTTGGGGTCCCAGAACAATGACACCCTGACACTTGGGGGTCCAGAACAATGACACCCTGACACTTGGGGATCCAGAACAATAACACCCTGACACTTGGGGGTCCAGAACAATGACACACTGACACTTGGGGATCCAGAACAATAACACCCTGACACTTGGGGGTCCAGAACAATGACACACTGACACTTGGGGGTCCAGAATAATGACACCCTGACACTTGGGGTCCCAGAACAATGACACACTGACACTTGGGGATCCAGAACAATGACACACTGACACTTGGGGATCCAGAACAATAACACCCTGACACTTGGGGGTCCAGAACAATGACACACTGACACTTGGGGGTCCAGAATAATGACACCCTGACACTTGGGGTCCCAGAACAATGACACCCTGACACTTGGGGCCCCAGAACAATGACACCCTGACACTTGGGGCCCCAGAACAATGACACCCTGACACTTGGAGCCCCAGAACAATGACACCCTGACACTTGGGGGGTCCCAGAACAATGACACCCTGACACTTGGGGGGGTCCCAGAACAATGACACCCTGACACTTGGGGATCCAAAACAATGACACCCTGACACTTGGGGGTCCAGAACAATGACACCCTGACACTTGGGGCCCCAGAACAATAACACCCTGACACTTGGAGCCCCAGAACAATGACACCCTGACACTTGGGGCCCCAGAACAATGACACCCTGACACTTGGAGCCCCAGAACAATGACACACTGACACTTGGGGATCCAGAACAATAACACCCTGACACTTGGGGGTCCAGAACAATGACACCCTGACACTTGGGGCCCCAGAACAATAACACCCTGACACTTGGAGCCCCAGAACAATGACACACTGACACTTGGGGATCCAGAACAATGACACCCTGACACTTGGGGCCCCAGAACAATGAAACCCTGACACTTGGGGGTCCAGAACAATGACACCCTGACACTTGGGGGTCCAGAACAATGACACCCTGACACTTGGGGTCCCAGAACAATGACACCCTGACACTTGGGGTCCCAGAACAATGACACCCTGACACTTGGTGTTATTGTTCTGGATCCCCAAGTGTCAGTGTGTCATTGTTCTGGACCCCCAAGTGTCAGGGTGTTATTGTTCTGGATCCCCAAGTGTCAGGGTGTCATTGTTCTGGACCCCCAAGTGTCAGGGTGTCATTGTTCTGGGACCCCAAGTGTCAGTGTGTCATTGTTCTGGGACCCCCAAATGTCAGGGTGTCATTGTTCAGGACCCCCAAGTGTCAGGGTGTCATTGTTCTGGACCCCCAATTGTCAGGGTGTCATTGTTCTGGGGCCCCAAGTGTCAGTGTGTCATTGTTCTGGACCCCAAGTGTCAGGGTGTCATTGTTCTGGGACCCCCAAATGTCAGGGTGTCATTGTTCAGGACCCCCAAGTGTCAGGGTGTCATTGTTCTGGGACCCCCAAGTGTCAGGGTGTCATTGTTCTGGGACCCCCAAGTGTCAGGGTGTCATTGTTCTGGGGCCCCCCCCAAGTGTCAGGGTGTCATTGTTCTGGACCCCAAGTGTCAGGGTGTCATTGTTCTGGGACCCCCAAGTGTCAGGGTGTCATTGTTCTGGGACCCCCCAAGTGTCAGGGTGTCATTGTTCTGGGGCCCCCCCAAGTGTCAGGGTGTCATTGTTCTGGGGCCCCCCCAAGTGTCAGGGTGTCATTGTTCTGGGACCCCCAAGTGTCAGGGTGTCATTGTTCTGGGACCCCCAAGTGTCAGGGTGTCATTGTTCTGGACCCCAAGTGTCAGGGTGTCATTGTTCTGGGACCCCCAAGTGTCAGGGTGTCATTGTTCTGGACCCCAAGTGTCAGGGTGTCATTGTTCTGGGACCCCCAAGTGTCAGGGTGTTATTGTTCTGGGACCCCCAAGTGTCAGGGTGTCATTGTTCTAGGACCCCTAAGTGTCAGGGTGTCATTGTTCTGGGACCCCCAAGTGTCAGGGTGTCATTGTTCTGGGACCCCCAAGTGTCAGGGTGTCATTGTTCTGGGACCCCCCAAGTGTCAGGGTGTCATTGTTCTGGGGCCCCAAGTGTCAGGGTGTCATTGTTCTGGACCCCCAAGTGTCAGGGTGTCATTGTTCTGGGGCCCCAAGTGTCAGGGTGTCATTGTTCTGGACCCCCAAGTGTCAGGGTGTTATTGTTCTGGATCCCCAAGTGTCAGGGTGTCATTGTTCTGGGACCCCAAGTGTCAGGGTGTCACTGTTCTGGGACCCCCCAAGTGTCAGGGTGTCATTGTTCTGGGACCCCCCCCCCCCAAGTGTCAGGGTGTCATTGTTCTGGGGCTCCAAGTGTCAGGGTGTCATTGTTCTGGGGCCCCAAGTGTCAGGGTGTCATTGTTCTGGGGCCCCAAGTGTCAGGGTGTCATTGTTCTGGGACCCCAAGTGTCAGGGTGTCATTATTCTGGACCCCCAAGTGTCAGTGTGTCATTGTTCTGGATCCCCAAGTGTCAGTGTGTCATTGTTCTGGACCCCCAAGTGTCAGGGTGTCATTGTTCTGGATCCCCAAGTGTCAGGGTGTCATTGTTCTGGGGCCCCAAGTGTCAGGGTGTCATTGTTCTAGGGCCCCCCCAAGTGTCAGGGTGTCATTGTTCTGGGACCCCCAAGTGTCAGTGTGTCATTGTTCTGGACCCCAAGTGTCAGGGTGTCATTGTTCTGGGACCCCCAAGTGTCAGGGTGTCATTGTTCTGGGACCCCCAAGTGTCAGGGTGTCATTGTTCTGGGACCCCAAGTGTCAGGGTGTCATTGTTCTGGACCCCCAATTGTCAGTGTGTCATTGTTCTGGACCCCCAAGTGTCAGGGTGTCATTGTTCTGGACCCCAAGTGTAAGGGTGTCATTGTTCTGGGACCCCCAAGTGTCAGTGTGTCATTGTTCTGGGACCCCCAAGTGTCAGGGTGTCATTGTTCTGGACCCCAAGTGTCAGGGTGTCATTGTTCTGGGACCCCCAAGTGTCAGGGTGTCATTGTTCTGGGACCCCCAAGTGTCAGTGTGTCATTGTTCTGGACCCCCAAGTGTCAGGGTGTCATTGTTCTGGGACCCCCAAGTGTCAGGGTGTCATTGTTCTGGATCCCCAAGTGTCAGGGTGTCATTGTTCTGGGACCCCTAGTGTCAGTGTGTCATTGTTCTGGATCCCCAAGTGTCAGGGTGTCATTGTTCTGGGACCCCCAAGTGTCAGGGTGTCATTGTTCTGGGACCCCCAAGTGTCAGGGTGTCATTGTTCTGGGGCCCCCCAAGTGTCAGGGTGTCATTGTTCTGGGACCCCCCAAGTGTCAGGGTGTCATTGTTCTGGGGCCCCCCCAAGTGTCAGGGTGTCATTGTTCTGGACCCCAAGTGTCAGGGTGTCATTGTTCTGGGACCACCAAGTGTCAGTGTGTCATTGTTCTGGGACCCCCAAGTGTCAGGGTGTCATTGTTCTGGGACCCCCAAGTGTCAGGGTGTCATTGTTCTGGGACCCCCAAGTGTCAGGGTGTCATTGTTCTGGGACCCCCAAGTGTCAGGGTGTCATTGTTCTGGGACCCCCAAGTGTCAGAGTGTCATTGTTCTGGGACCCCCAAAGTGTCAGGTGTCATTGTTCTGGACCCCAAGTGTCAGGGTGTCATTGTTCTGGGACCCCCAAGTGTCAGGGTGTCATTGTTCTGGGACCCCCAAGTGTCAGAGTGTCATTGTTCTGGGACCCCCCAAGAGTCAGGGTGTCATTGTTCTGGACCCCAAGTGTCAGGGTGTCATTGTTCGGGACCCCCAGGTGTCAGGGTGTCATTGTTCTGGGACCCCCAAGTGTCAGGGTGTCATTGTTCTGGGACCCCCAAGTGTCAGGGTGTCATTGTTCTGGGACCCCCAAGTGTCAGGGTGTCATTGTTCTGGGACCCCCAAGTGTCAGGGTGTCATTGTTCTGGGACCCCCCAAGTGTCAAGGTGTCATTGTTCTGGACCCCCAAGTGTCAGGTGTCATTGTTCTGGACCCCCAAGTGTCAGGGTGTCATTGTTCTGGGGCCCCAAGTGTCAGGGTGTCATTGTTCTGGACCCCCAAGTGTCAGGGTGTCATATTTCTGGGACCCCCCCAAGTGTCAGGGTGTCATTGTTCTGGGACCCCCCAAGTGTCAGGGTGTCATTGTTCTGGGGCCCCAAGTGTCAGGGTGTCATTGTTCTGGACCCCCAAGTGTCAGGGTGTCATTGTTCTGGGACCCCAAGTGTCAGGGTGTCATTATTCTGGACCCCCAAGTGTCAGTGTGTCATTGTTCTGGACCCCCAAGTGTCAGGGTGTTATTGTTCTGGATCCCCAAGTGTCAGTGTGTCATTGTTCTGGACCCCCAAGTGTTAGGGTGTCATTGTTCTGGATCCCCAAGTGTCAGGGTGTCATTGTGCTGGGACCCCAAGTGTCAGGGTGTCATTGTTCTGGGCCCCCCAAGTGTCAGGGTGTCATTGTTCTGGATCCCCAAGTGTCAGGGTGTCATTGTTCTGGACCCCCAATTGTCAGGGTGTCATTGTTCTGGGGCCCCAAGTGTCAGTGTGTCATTGTTCTGGACCCCGAGTGTCAGGGTGTCATTGTTCTGGGACCCCCAAGTGTCAGGGTGTCATTGTTCAGGACCCCCAAGTGTCAGGGTGTCATTGTTCTGGGACCCCCCCAAGTGTCAGGGTGTCATTGTTCTGGGACCCCCCAAGTGTCAGGGTGTCATTGTTCTGGGGCTCCAAGTGTCAGGGTGTCATTGTTCTGGGGCCCCAAGTGTCAGGGTGTCATTGTTCTGGGGCCCCAAGTGTCAGGGTGTCATTGTTCTGGGACCCCAAGTGTCAGGGTGTCATTATTCTGGACCCCCAAGTGTCAGTGTGTCATTGTTCTGGACCCCCAAGTGTCAGGGTGTCATTGTTCTGGACCCCCAAGTGTCAGGGTGTTATTGTTCTGGATCCCCAAGTGTCAGTGTGTCATTGTTCTGGACCCCCAAGTGTTAGGGTGTAATTGTTCTGGATCCCCAAGTGTCAGGGTGTCATTGTGCTGGGACCCCAAGTGTCAGGGTGTCATTGTTCTGGGCCCCCCCAAGTGTCAGGGTGTCATTGTTCTGGGGCCCCAAGTGTCAGGGTGTCATTGTTCTGGACCCCCAAGTGTCAGGGTGTCATTGTTCTGGGACCCCCCCAAGTGTCAGGGTGTCATTGTTCTGGGACCCCCCAAGTGTCAGGGTGTCATTGTTCTGGGGCCCCAAGTGTCAGGGTGTCATTGTTCTGGACCCCCAAGTGTCAGGGTGTCATTGTTCTGGGACCCCAAGTGTCAGGGTGTCATTATTCTGGACCCCCAAGTGTCAGTGTGTCATTGTTCTGGACCCCCAAGTGTCAGGGTGTTATTGTTCTGGATCCCCAAGTGTCAGTGTGTCATTGTTCTGGACCCCCAAGTGTTAGGGTGTCATTGTTCTGGATCCCCAAGTGTCAGGGTGTCATTGTGCTGGGACCCCAAGTGTCAGGGTGTCATTGTTCTGGGCCCCCCCAAGTGTCAGGGTGTCATTGTTCTGGATCCCCAAGTGTCAGGGTGTCATTGTTCTGGACCCCCAATTGTCAGGGTGTCATTGTTCTGGGGCCCCAAGTGTCAGTGTGTCATTGTTCTGGACCCCAAGTGTCAGGGTGTCATTGTTCTGGGACCCCCAAGTGTCAGGGTGTCATTGTTCAGGACCCCCAAGTGTCAGGGTGTCATTGTTCTGTGACCCCCAAGTGTCAGGGTGTCATTGTTCTGGGACCCCCAAGTGTCAGGGCGTCATTGCTCTGGGGCCCCCAAGTGTCAGGGTGTCATTGCTCTGGGGCCCCCAAGTGTCAGGGTGTCATTGTTCTGGGACCCCCCAAGTGTCAGGGTGTCATTGTTCTGGGGCCCCAAGTGTCAGGGTGTCATTGTTCTGGGACCCCAAGTGTCAGGGTGTCATTGTTCTGGGGCCCCAAGTGTCAGGGTGTCATTGTTCTGGATCCCCAAGTGTCAGGGTGTCATTGTTCTGGGACCCCCCCAAGTGTCAGGGTGTCATTGTTCTGGGACCCCCCAAGTGTCAGGGTGTCATTGTTCTGGGGCTCCAAGTGTCAGGGTGTCATTGTTCTGGGGCCCCAAGTGTCAGGGTGTCATTGTTCTGGGGCCCCAAGTGTCAGGGTGTCATTGTTCTGGGACCCCAAGTGTCAGGGTGTCATTATTCTGGACCCCCAAGTGTCAGGGTGTTATTGTTCTGGATCCCCAAGTGTCAGTGTGTCATTGTTCTGGACCCCCAAGTGTTAGGGTGTCATTGTTCTGGATCCCCAAGTGTCAGGGTGTCATTGTGCTGGGACCCCAAGTGTCAGGGTGTCATTGTTCTGGGGCCCCAAGTGTCAGGGTGTCATTGTGCTGGGACCCCAAGTGTCAGGGTGTCATTGTGCTGGGACCCCAAGTGTCAGTGTGTCATTGTTCTGGCCCCCCCCCAAGTGTCAGGGTGTCATTGTTCTGGATCCCCAAGTGTCAGGGTGTCATTGTGCTGGGACCCCAAGTGTCAGGGTGTCATTGTGCTGGGACCCCAAGTGTCAGTGTGTCATTGTTCTGGCCCCCCCCCAAGTGTCAGGGTGTCATTGTTCTGGATCCCCAAGTGTCAGGGTGTCATTGTTCTGGACCCCCAATTGTCAGGGTGTCATTGTTCTGGGGCCCCAAGTGTCAGTGTGTCATTGTTCTGGACCCCAAGTGTCAGGGTGTCATTGTTCTGGATCCCCAAGTGTCAGGGTGTCATTGTGCTGGGACCCCAAGTGTCAGGGTGTCATTGTTCTGGGACCCCAAGTGTCAGGGTGTCATTGTTCTGGACCCCCAATTGTCAGTGTGTCATTGTTCTGGACCCCCAAGTGTCAGGGTGTCATTGTTCTGGACCCCAAGTGTAAGGGTGTCATTGTTCTGGGACCCCCAAGTGTCAGTGTGTCATTGTTCTGGGACCCCCAAGTGTCAGGGTGTCATTGTTCTGGACCCCAAGTGTCAGGGTGTCATTGTTCTGGGACCCCCAAGTGTCAGGGTGTCATTGTTCTGGGACCCCCAAGTGTCAGTGTGTCATTGTTCTGGACCCCCAAGTGTCAGGGTGTCATTGTTCTGGGACCCCCAAGTGTCAGGGTGTCATTGTTCTGGATCCCCAAGTGTCAGGGTGTCATTGTTCTGGGACCCCTAGTGTCAGTGTGTCATTGTTCTGGATCCCCAAGTGTCAGGGTGTCATTGTTCTGGGACCCCCAAGTGTCAGTGTGTCATTGTTCTGGGGCCCCAAGTGTCAGAGTGTCATTGTTCTGGGGCCCCAAGTGTCAGGGTGTCATTGTTCTGGGACCCCCAAGTGTCAGAGTGTCATTGTTCTGGGGCCCCAAGTGTCAGGGTGTCATTGTTCTGGGACCCCCAAGTGTCAGGGTGTCATTGTTCTGGGGCCCCCCAAGTGTCAGGGTGTCATTGTTCTGGGACCCCCCAAGTGTCAGGGTGTCATTGTTCTGGGGCCCCCCCAAGTGTCAGGGTGTCATTGTTCTGGGGCCCCCCAAGTGTCAGGGTGTCATTGTTCTGGGACCCCCCAAGTGTCAGGGTGTCATTGTTCTGGGGCCCCCCCAAGTGTCAGGGTGTCATTGTTCTGGACCCCAAGTGTCAGGGTGTCATTGTTCTGGGACCACCAAGTGTCAGTGTGTCATTGTTCTGGGACCCCCAAGTGTCAGGGTGTCATTGTTCTGGGACCCCCAAGTGTCAGGGTGTCATTGTTCTGGGACCCCCAAGTGTCAGGGTGTCATTGTTCTGGGACCCCCAAGTGTCAGAGTGTCATTGTTCTGGGACCCCCAAAGTGTCAGGTGTCATTGTTCTGGACCCCAAGTGTCAGGGTGTCATTGTTCTGGGACCCCCAAGTGTCAGGGTGTCATTGTTCTGGGACCCCCAAGTGTCAGGGTGTCATTGTTCTGGGGCCCCCAAGTGTCAGGGTGTCATTGTTCTGGGACCCCCCAAGAGTCAGGGTGTCATTGTTCTGGACCCCAAGTGTCAGGGTGTCATTGTTCGGGACCCCCAGGTGTCAGGGTGTCATTGTTCTGGACCCCCAAGTGTCAGGGTGTCATTGTTCTGGGACCCCCAAGTGTCAGGGTGTCATTGTTCTGGGACCCCCAAGTGTCAGGGTGTCATTGTTCTGGGACCCCCAAGTGTCAGGGTGTCATTGTTCTGGGACCCCCCAAGTGTCAAGGTGTCATTGTTCTGGGGCCCCAAGTGTCAGGGTGTCATTGTTCTGGACCCCCAAGTGTCAGGTGTCATTGTTCTGGACCCCCAAGTGTCAGGGTGTCATTGTTCTGGGGCCCCAAGTGTCAGGGTGTCATTGTTCTGGACCCCCAAGTGTCAGGGTGTCATATTTCTGGGACCCCCCCCAAGTGTCAGGGTGTCATTGTTCTGGGACCCCCCAAGTGTCAGGGTGTCATTGTTCTGGGGCCCCAAGTGTCAGGGTGTCATTGTTCTGGACCCCCAAGTGTCAGGGTGTCATTGTTCTGGGACCCCAAGTGTCAGGGTGTCATTATTCTGGACCCCCAAGTGTCAGTGTGTCATTGTTCTGGACCCCCAAGTGTCAGGGTGTTATTGTTCTGGATCCCCAAGTGTCAGTGTGTCATTGTTCTGGACCCCCAAGTGTTAGGGTGTCATTGTTCTGGATCCCCAAGTGTCAGGGTGTCATTGTGCTGGGACCCCAAGTGTCAGGGTGTCATTGTTCTGGGCCCCCCAAGTGTCAGGGTGTCATTGTTCTGGATCCCCAAGTGTCAGGGTGTCATTGTTCTGGACCCCCAATTGTCAGGGTGTCATTGTTCTGGGGCCCCAAGTGTCAGTGTGTCATTGTTCTGGACCCCGAGTGTCAGGGTGTCATTGTTCTGGGACCCCCAAGTGTCAGGGTGTCATTGTTCAGGACCCCCAAGTGTCAGGGTGTCATTGTTCTGGGACCCCCAAGTGTCAGGGTGTCATTGTTCTGGGACCCCCAAGTGTCAGGGTGTCATTGTTCTGGGGCCCCCAAGTGTCAGGGTGTCATTGTTCTGGGACCCCCCAAGTGTCAGGGTGTCATTGTTCTGGGGCTCCAAGTGTCAGGGTGTCATTGTTCTGGGGCCCCAAGTGTCAGGGTGTCATTGTTCTGGATCCCCAAGTGTCAGGGTGTCATTGTTCTGGGACCCCAAGTGTCAGGGTGTCATTGTTCTGGGGCCCCAAGTGTCAGGGTGTCATTGTTCTGGACCCCCAAGTGTCAGGGTGTCATTGTTCTGGGACCCCCCCAAGTGTCAGGGTGTCATTGTTCTGGGGCTCCAAGTGTCAGGGTGTCATTGTTCTGGGGCTCCAAGTGTCAGGGTGTCATTGTTCTGGGGCCCCAAGTGTCAGGGTGTCATTGTTCTGGGGCCCCAAGTGTCAGGGTGTCATTGTTCTGGGACCCCAAGTGTCAGGGTGTCATTATTCTGGACCCCCAAGTGTCAGTGTGTCATTGTTCTGGACCCCCAAGTGTCAGGGTGTCATTGTTCTGGACCCCCAAGTGTCAGGGTGTTATTGTTCTGGATCCCCAAGTGTCAGTGTGTCATTGTTCTGGACCCCCAAGTGTTAGGGTGTAATTGTTCTGGATCCCCAAGTGTCAGGGTGTCATTGTGCTGGGACCCCAAGTGTCAGGGTGTCATTGTTCTGGGCCCCCCCAAGTGTCAGGGTGTCATTGTTCTGGGGCCCCAAGTGTCAGGGTGTCATTGTTCTGGACCCCCAAGTGTCAGGGTGTCATTGTTCTGGGACCCCCCCAAGTGTCAGGGTGTCATTGTTCTGGGACCCCCCAAGTGTCAGGGTGTCATTGTTCTGGGGCCCCAAGTGTCAGGGTGTCATTGTTCTGGGGCCCCAAGTGTCAGGGTGTCATTGTTCTGGACCCCCAAGTGTCAGGGTGTCATTGTTCTGGGACCCCAAGTGTCAGGGTGTCATTATTCTGGACCCCCAAGTGTCAGTGTGTCATTGTTCTGGACCCCCAAGTGTCAGGGTGTTATTGTTCTGGATCCCCAAGTGTCAGTGTGTCATTGTTCTGGACCCCCAAGTGTTAGGGTGTCATTGTTCTGGATCCCCAAGTGTCAGGGTGTCATTGTGCTGGGACCCCAAGTGTCAGGGTGTCATTGTTCTGGGCCCCCCCAAGTGTCAGGGTGTCATTGTTCTGGATCCCCAAGTGTCAGGGTGTCATTGTTCTGGACCCCCAATTGTCAGGGTGTCATTGTTCTGGGGCCCCAAGTGTCAGTGTGTCATTGTTCTGGACCCCAAGTGTCAGGGTGTCATTGTTCTGGGACCCCCAAGTGTCAGGGTGTCATTGTTCAGGACCCCCAAGTGTCAGGGTGTCATTGTTCTGTGACCCCCAAGTGTCAGGGTGTCATTGTTCTGGGACCCCCAAGTGTCAGGGCGTCATTGCTCTGGGGCCCCCAAGTGTCAGGGTGTCATTGCTCTGGGGCCCCCAAGTGTCAGGGTGTCATTGTTCTGGGACCCCCCAAGTGTCAGGGTGTCATTGTTCTGGGGCCCCAAGTGTCAGGGTGTCATTGTTCTGGGACCCCAAGTGTCAGGGTGTCATTGTTCTGGGGCCCCAAGTGTCAGGGTGTCATTGTTCTGGATCCCCAAGTGTCAGGGTGTCATTGTTCTGGGACCCCCCCAAGTGTCAGGGTGTCATTGTTCTGGGACCCCCCAAGTGTCAGGGTGTCATTGTTCTGGGGCTCCAAGTGTCAGGGTGTCATTGTTCTGGGGCCCCAAGTGTCAGGGTGTCATTGTTCTGGGGCCCCAAGTGTCAGGGTGTCATTGTTCTGGGACCCCAATTGTCAGGGTGTCATTATTCTGGACCCCCAAGTGTCAGGGTGTTATTGTTCTGGATCCCCAAGTGTCAGTGTGTCATTGTTCTGGACCCCCAAGTGTTAGGGTGTCATTGTTCTGGATCCCCAAGTGTCAGGGTGTCATTGTGCTGGGACCCCAAGTGTCAGGGTGTCATTGTTCTGGGCCCCCCCCAAGTGTCAGGGTGTCATTGTTCTGGATCCCCAAGTGTCAGGGTGTCATTGTTCTGGACCCCCAATTGTCAGGGTGTCATTGTTCTGGATCCCCAAGTGTCAGGGTGTCATTGTGCTGGGACCCCAAGTGTCAGGGTGTCATTGTTCTGGGGCCCCCCAAGTGTCAGGGTGTCATTGTTCTGGGGCCCCCCAAGTGTCAGGGTGTCATTGTTCTGGACCCCCAATTGTCAGGGTGTCATTGTTCTGGGGCCCCAAGTGTCAGTGTGTCATTGTTCTGGACCCCAAGTGTCAGGGTGTCATTGTTCTGGGACCCCCAAGTGTCAGGGTGTCATTGTTCAGGACCCCCAAGTGTCAGGGTGTCATTGTTCTGGGATCCCCAAGTGTCAGGGTGTCATTGTTCTGGGACCCCCAAGTGTCAGGGTGTCATTGTTCAGGACCCCCCAAGTGTCAGGGTGTCATTGTTCTGGGACCCCCAAGTGTCAGGGTGTCATTGTTCTGGGGCCCCCAAGTGTCAGGGTGTCATTGTTCTGGGACCCCCAAGTGTCAGGGTGTCATTGTTCTGGGACCCCCAAGTGTCAGGGTGTCATTGTTCTGGGGCCCCCAAGTGTCAGGGTGTCATTGTTCTGGGACCCCCCAAGTGTCAGGGTGTCATTGTTCTGGGACCCCCCAAGTGTCAGGGTGTCATTGTTCTGGGACCCCCAAGTGTCAGGGTGTCATTGTTCTGGGGCCCCCAAGTGTCAGGGTGTCATTGTTCTGGGACCCCCCAAGTGTCAGGGTGTCATTGTTCTGGGACCCCCAAGTGTCAGGGTGTCATTGTTCTGGGACCCCCAAGTGTCAGGGTGTCATTGTTCTGGGACCCCCAAGTGTCAGGGTGTCATTGTTCTGGGGCCCCCAAGTGTCAGGGTGTCATTGTTCTGGGACCCCCCAAGTGTCAGGGTGTCATTGTTCTGGGGCCCCCCCAAGTGTCAGGGTGTCATTGTTCTGGACCCCAAGTGTCAGGGTGTCATTGTTCTGGGACCCCCAAGTGTCAGGGTGTCATTGTTCTGGGACCCCCAAGTGTCAGGGTGTCATTGTTCTGGGGCCCCCCCAAGTGTCAGGGTGTCATTGTTCTGGACCCCAAGTGTCAGGGTGTCATTGTTCTGGGACCCCCAAGTGTCAGGGTGTCATTGTTCTGGACCCCAAGTGTCAGGGTGTCATTGTTCTGGGACCCCCAAGTGTCAGGGTGTCATTGTTCTAGGACCCCCAAGTGTCAGGGTGTCATTGTTCTGGGACCCCCAAGTGTCAGGGTGTCATTGTTCGGGACCCCCAAGTGTCAGGGTGTCATTGTTCTGGGACCCCCAAGTGTCAGGGTGTCATTGTTCTGGGACCCCCCAAGTGTCAGGGTGTCATTGTTCTGGACCCCCAAGTGTCAGGGTGTCATTGTTCTGGACCCCAAGTGTCAGGGTGTCATTGTTCTGGACCCCCAAGTGTCAGGGTGTCATTGTTTTGGATCCCCACGTGTCAGGGTGTCATTGTTCTGGGACCCCAAGTGTCAGGGTGTCATTGTTCTGGGACCCCCCCAAGTGTCAGGGTGTCATTGTTCTGGGGCTCCAAGTGTCAGGGTGTCATTGTTCTGGGGCCCCAAGTGTCAGGGTGTCATTGTTCTGGGGCCCCAAGTGTCAGGGTGTCATTGTTCTGGGACCCCAAGTGTCAGGGTGTCATTATTCTGGACCCCCAAGTGTCAGTGTGTCATTGTTCTGGACCCCCAAGTGTCAGGGTGTTATTGTTCTGGATCCCCAAGTGTCAGTGTGTCATTGTTCTGGACCCCCAAGTGTCAGGGTGTCATTGTTCTGGATCCCCAAGTGTCAGGGTGTCATTGTGCTGGGACCCCAAGTGTCAGGGTGTCATTGTTCTGGATCCCCAAGTGTCAGGGTGTCATTGTTCTGGACCCCCAAGTGTCAGGGTGTCATTGTTCTGGACCCCCAAGTGTCAGGGTGTCATTGTTCTGGGGCCCCAAGTGTCAGGGTGTCATTGTTCTGGATCCCCAAGTGTCAGTGTGTCATTGTTCTGGACCCCCAAGTGTTAGGGTGTCATTGTTCTGGATCCCCAAGTGTCAGGGTGTCATTGTGCTGGGACCCCAAGTGTCAGGGTGTCATTGTTCTGGGCCCCCCAAGTGTCAGGGTGTCATTGTTCTGGATCCCCAAGTGTCAGGGTGTCATTGTTCTGGACCCCCAATTGTCAGGGTGTCATTGTTCTGGACCCCCAATTGTCAGGGTGTCATTGTTCTGGGACCCCCAAGTGTCAGGGTGTCATTGTTCTGGGGCCCCCCAAGTGTCAGGGTGTCATTGTTCTGGGACCCCCCAAGTGTCAGGGTGTCATTGTTCTGGGGCCCCCCCAAGTGTCAGGGTGTCATTGTTCTGGGGCCCCCCAAGTGTCAGGGTGTCATTGTTCTGGGACCCCCCAAGTGTCAGGGTGTCATTGTTCTGGGGCCCCCCCAAGTGTCAGGGTGTCATTGTTCTGGACCCCAAGTGTCAGGGTGTCATTGTTCTGGGACCACCAAGTGTCAGTGTGTCATTGTTCTGGGACCCCCAAGTGTCAGGGTGTCATTGTTCTGGGACCCCCAAGTGTCAGGGTGTCATTGTTCTGGGACCCCCAAGTGTCAGGGTGTCATTGTTCTGGGACCCCCAAGTGTCAGAGTGTCATTGTTCTGGGACCCCCAAAGTGTCAGGTGTCATTGTTCTGGACCCCAAGTGTCAGGGTGTCATTGTTCTGGGACCCCCAAGTGTCAGGGTGTCATTGTTCTGGGACCCCCAAGTGTCAGGGTGTCATTGTTCTGGGGCCCCCAAGTGTCAGGGTGTCATTGTTCTGGGACCCCCCAAGAGTCAGGGTGTCATTGTTCTGGACCCCAAGTGTCAGGGTGTCATTGTTCGGGACCCCCAGGTGTCAGGGTGTCATTGTTCTGGACCCCCAAGTGTCAGGGTGTCATTGTTCTGGGACCCCCAAGTGTCAGGGTGTCATTGTTCTGGGACCCCCAAGTGTCAGGGTGTCATTGTTCTGGGACCCCCAAGTGTCAGGGTGTCATTGTTCTGGGACCCCCCAAGTGTCAAGGTGTCATTGTTCTGGGGCCCCAAGTGTCAGGGTGTCATTGTTCTGGACCCCCAAGTGTCAGGTGTCATTGTTCTGGACCCCCAAGTGTCAGGGTGTCATTGTTCTGGGGCCCCAAGTGTCAGGGTGTCATTGTTCTGGACCCCCAAGTGTCAGGGTGTCATATTTCTGGGACCCCCCCAAGTGTCAGGGTGTCATTGTTCTGGGACCCCCCAAGTGTCAGGGTGTCATTGTTCTGGGGCCCCAAGTGTCAGGGTGTCATTGTTCTGGACCCCCAAGTGTCAGGGTGTCATTGTTCTGGGACCCCAAGTGTCAGGGTGTCATTATTCTGGACCCCCAAGTGTCAGTGTGTCATTGTTCTGGACCCCCAAGTGTCAGGGTGTTATTGTTCTGGATCCCCAAGTGTCAGTGTGTCATTGTTCTGGACCCCCAAGTGTTAGGGTGTCATTGTTCTGGATCCCCAAGTGTCAGGGTGTCATTGTGCTGGGACCCCAAGTGTCAGGGTGTCATTGTTCTGGGCCCCCCAAGTGTCAGGGTGTCATTGTTCTGGATCCCCAAGTGTCAGGGTGTCATTGTTCTGGACCCCCAATTGTCAGGGTGTCATTGTTCTGGGGCCCCAAGTGTCAGTGTGTCATTGTTCTGGACCCCGAGTGTCAGGGTGTCATTGTTCTGGGACCCCCAAGTGTCAGGGTGTCATTGTTCAGGACCCCCAAGTGTCAGGGTGTCATTGTTCTGGGACCCCCAAGTGTCAGGGTGTCATTGTTCTGGGACCCCCAAGTGTCAGGGTGTCATTGTTCTGGGGCCCCCAAGTGTCAGGGTGTCATTGTTCTGGGACCCCCCAAGTGTCAGGGTGTCATTGTTCTGGGGCTCCAAGTGTCAGGGTGTCATTGTTCTGGGGCCCCAAGTGTCAGGGTGTCATTGTTCTGGGGCCCCAAGTGTCAGGGTGTCATTGTTCTGGGACCCCAAGTGTCAGGGTGTCATTGTTCTGGGGCCCCAAGTGTCAGGGTGTCATTGTTCTGGACCCCCAAGTGTCAGGGTGTCATTGTTCTGGGACCCCCCCAAGTGTCAGGGTGTCATTGTTCTGGGACCCCCCAAGTGTCAGGGTGTCATTGTTCTGGGGCTCCAAGTGTCAGGGTGTCATTGTTCTGGGGCCCCAAGTGTCAGGGTGTCATTGTTCTGGGGCCCCAAGTGTCAGGGTGTCATTGTTCTGGGACCCCAAGTGTCAGGGTGTCATTATTCTGGACCCCCAAGTGTCAGTGTGTCATTGTTCTGGACCCCCAAGTGTCAGGGTGTCATTGTTCTGGACCCCCAAGTGTCAGGGTGTTATTGTTCTGGATCCCCAAGTGTCAGTGTGTCATTGTTCTGGACCCCCAAGTGTTAGGGTGTAATTGTTCTGGATCCCCAAGTGTCAGGGTGTCATTGTGCTGGGACCCCAAGTGTCAGGGTGTCATTGTTCTGGGCCCCCCCAAGTGTCAGGGTGTCATTGTTCTGGGGCCCCAAGTGTCAGGGTGTCATTGTTCTGGACCCCCAAGTGTCAGGGTGTCATTGTTCTGGGACCCCCCCCAAGTGTCAGGGTGTCATTGTTCTGGGACCCCCCAAGTGTCAGGGTGTCATTGTTCTGGGGCCCCAAGTGTCAGGGTGTCATTGTTCTGGGGCCCCAAGTGTCAGGGTGTCATTGTTCTGGACCCCCAAGTGTCAGGGTGTCATTGTTCTGGGACCCCAAGTGTCAGGGTGTCATTATTCTGGACCCCCAAGTGTCAGTGTGTCATTGTTCTGGACCCCCAAGTGTCAGGGTGTTATTGTTCTGGATCCCCAAGTGTCAGTGTGTCATTGTTCTGGACCCCCAAGTGTTAGGGTGTCATTGTTCTGGATCCCCAAGTGTCAGGGTGTCATTGTGCTGGGACCCCAAGTGTCAGGGTGTCATTGTTCTGGGCCCCCCCAAGTGTCAGGGTGTCATTGTTCTGGATCCCCAAGTGTCAGGGTGTCATTGTTCTGGACCCCCAATTGTCAGGGTGTCATTGTTCTGGGGCCCCAAGTGTCAGTGTGTCATTGTTCTGGACCCCAAGTGTCAGGGTGTCATTGTTCTGGGACCCCCAAGTGTCAGGGTGTCATTGTTCAGGACCCCCAAGTGTCAGGGTGTCATTGTTCTGTGACCCCCAAGTGTCAGGGTGTCATTGTTCTGGGACCCCCAAGTGTCAGGGCGTCATTGCTCTGGGGCCCCCAAGTGTCAGGGTGTCATTGCTCTGGGGCCCCCAAGTGTCAGGGTGTCATTGTTCTGGGACCCCCCAAGTGTCAGGGTGTCATTGTTCTGGGGCCCCAAGTGTCAGGGTGTCATTGTTCTGGGACCCCAAGTGTCAGGGTGTCATTGTTCTGGGGCCCCAAGTGTCAGGGTGTCATTGTTCTGGATCCCCAAGTGTCAGGGTGTCATTGTTCTGGGACCCCCCCAAGTGTCAGGGTGTCATTGTTCTGGGACCCCCCAAGTGTCAGGGTGTCATTGTTCTGGGGCTCCAAGTGTCAGGGTGTCATTGTTCTGGGGCCCCAAGTGTCAGGGTGTCATTGTTCTGGGGCCCCAAGTGTCAGGGTGTCATTGTTCTGGGACCCCAATTGTCAGGGTGTCATTATTCTGGACCCCCAAGTGTCAGGGTGTTATTGTTCTGGATCCCCAAGTGTCAGTGTGTCATTGTTCTGGACCCCCAAGTGTTAGGGTGTCATTGTTCTGGATCCCCAAGTGTCAGGGTGTCATTGTGCTGGGACCCCAAGTGTCAGGGTGTCATTGTTCTGGGCCCCCCCCAAGTGTCAGGGTGTCATTGTTCTGGATCCCCAAGTGTCAGGGTGTCATTGTTCTGGACCCCCAATTGTCAGGGTGTCATTGTTCTGGATCCCCAAGTGTCAGGGTGTCATTGTGCTGGGACCCCAAGTGTCAGGGTGTCATTGTTCTGGGGCCCCCCAAGTGTCAGGGTGTCATTGTTCTGGGGCCCCCCAAGTGTCAGGGTGTCATTGTTCTGGACCCCCAATTGTCAGGGTGTCATTGTTCTGGGGCCCCAAGTGTCAGTGTGTCATTGTTCTGGACCCCAAGTGTCAGGGTGTCATTGTTCTGGGACCCCCAAGTGTCAGGGTGTCATTGTTCAGGACCCCCAAGTGTCAGGGTGTCATTGTTCTGGGATCCCCAAGTGTCAGGGTGTCATTGTTCTGGGACCCCCAAGTGTCAGGGTGTCATTGTTCAGGACCCCCCAAGTGTCAGGGTGTCATTGTTCTGGGACCCCCAAGTGTCAGGGTGTCATTGTTCTGGGGCCCCCAAGTGTCAGGGTGTCATTGTTCTGGGACCCCCAAGTGTCAGGGTGTCATTGTTCTGGGACCCCCAAGTGTCAGGGTGTCATTGTTCTGGGGCCCCCAAGTGTCAGGGTGTCATTGTTCTGGGACCCCCCAAGTGTCAGGGTGTCATTGTTCTGGGACCCCCCAAGTGTCAGGGTGTCATTGTTCTGGGACCCCCAAGTGTCAGGGTGTCATTGTTCTGGGGCCCCCAAGTGTCAGGGTGTCATTGTTCTGGGACCCCCCAAGTGTCAGGGTGTCATTGTTCTGGGACCCCCAAGTGTCAGGGTGTCATTGTTCTGGGACCCCCAAGTGTCAGGGTGTCATTGTTCTGGGACCCCCAAGTGTCAGGGTGTCATTGTTCTGGGGCCCCCAAGTGTCAGGGTGTCATTGTTCTGGGACCCCCCAAGTGTCAGGGTGTCATTGTTCTGGGGCCCCCCCAAGTGTCAGGGTGTCATTGTTCTGGACCCCAAGTGTCAGGGTGTCATTGTTCTGGGACCCCCAAGTGTCAGGGTGTCATTGTTCTGGGACCCCCAAGTGTCAGGGTGTCATTGTTCTGGGGCCCCCCCAAGTGTCAGGGTGTCATTGTTCTGGACCCCAAGTGTCAGGGTGTCATTGTTCTGGGACCCCCAAGTGTCAGGGTGTCATTGTTCTGGACCCCAAGTGTCAGGGTGTCATTGTTCTGGGACCCCCAAGTGTCAGGGTGTCATTGTTCTAGGACCCCCAAGTGTCAGGGTGTCATTGTTCTGGGACCCCCAAGTGTCAGGGTGTCATTGTTCGGGACCCCCAAGTGTCAGGGTGTCATTGTTCTGGGACCCCCAAGTGTCAGGGTGTCATTGTTCTGGGACCCCCCAAGTGTCAGGGTGTCATTGTTCTGGACCCCCAAGTGTCAGGGTGTCATTGTTCTGGACCCCAAGTGTCAGGGTGTCATTGTTCTGGACCCCCAAGTGTCAGGGTGTCATTGTTTTGGATCCCCACGTGTCAGGGTGTCATTGTTCTGGGACCCCAAGTGTCAGGGTGTCATTGTTCTGGGACCCCCCCAAGTGTCAGGGTGTCATTGTTCTGGGGCTCCAAGTGTCAGGGTGTCATTGTTCTGGGGCCCCAAGTGTCAGGGTGTCATTGTTCTGGGGCCCCAAGTGTCAGGGTGTCATTGTTCTGGGACCCCAAGTGTCAGGGTGTCATTATTCTGGACCCCCAAGTGTCAGTGTGTCATTGTTCTGGACCCCCAAGTGTCAGGGTGTTATTGTTCTGGATCCCCAAGTGTCAGTGTGTCATTGTTCTGGACCCCCAAGTGTCAGGGTGTCATTGTTCTGGATCCCCAAGTGTCAGGGTGTCATTGTGCTGGGACCCCAAGTGTCAGGGTGTCATTGTTCTGGATCCCCAAGTGTCAGGGTGTCATTGTTCTGGACCCCCAAGTGTCAGGGTGTCATTGTTCTGGACCCCCAAGTGTCAGGGTGTCATTGTTCTGGGGCCCCAAGTGTCAGGGTGTCATTGTTCTGGATCCCCAAGTGTCAGTGTGTCATTGTTCTGGACCCCCAAGTGTTAGGGTGTCATTGTTCTGGATCCCCAAGTGTCAGGGTGTCATTGTGCTGGGACCCCAAGTGTCAGGGTGTCATTGTTCTGGGCCCCCCAAGTGTCAGGGTGTCATTGTTCTGGATCCCCAAGTGTCAGGGTGTCATTGTTCTGGACCCCCAATTGTCAGGGTGTCATTGTTCTGGGGCCCCAAGTGTCAGTGTGTCATTGTTCTGGACCCCGAGTGTCAGGGTGTCATTGTTCTGGGACCCCCAAGTGTCAGGGTGTCATTGTTCAGGACCCCCAAGTGTCAGGGTGTCATTGTTCTGGGACCCCCAAGTGTCAGGGTGTCATTGTTCTGGGACCCCCAAGTGTCAGGGTGTCATTGTTCTGGGGCCCCCAAGTGTCAGGGTGTCATTGTTCTGGGACCCCCCAAGTGTCAGGGTGTCATTGTTCTGGGGCTCCAAGTGTCAGGGTGTCATTGTTCTGGGGCCCCAAGTGTCAGGGTGTCATTGTTCTGGGGCCCCAAGTGTCAGGGTGTCATTGTTCTGGGACCCCAAGTGTCAGGGTGTCATTGTTCTGGGACCCCAAGTGTCAGGGTGTCATTGTTCTGGACCCCCAAGTGTCAGGGTGTCATTGTTCTGGGACCCCCCCAAGTGTCAGGGTGTCATTGTTCTGGGACCCCCCAAGTGTCAGGGTGTCATTGTTCTGGGGCTCCAAGTGTCAGGGTGTCATTGTTCTGGGGCCCCAAGTGTCAGGGTGTCATTGTTCTGGGGCCCCAAGTGTCAGGGTGTCATTGTTCTGGGACCCCAAGTGTCAGGGTGTCATTATTCTGGACCCCCAAGTGTCAGTGTGTCATTGTTCTGGACCCCCAAGTGTCAGGGTGTTATTGTTCTGGATCCCCAAGTGTCAGGGTGTCATTGTTCTGGACCCCCAAGTGTTAGGGTGTAATTGTTCTGGATCCCCAAGTGTCAGGGTGTCATTGTGCTGGGACCCCAAGTGTCAGGGTGTCATTGTTCTGGGGCCCCCCAAGTGTCAGGGTGTCATTGTTCTGGGGCCCCAAGTGTCAGGGTGTCATTGTTCTGGACCCCCAAGTGTCAGGGTGTCATTGTTCTGGGACCCCCCCAAGTGTCAGGGTGTCATTGTTCTGGGACCCCCCAAGTGTCAGGGTGTCATTGTTCTGGGGCCCCAAGTGTCAGGGTGTCATTGTTCTGGACCCCCAAGTGTCAGGGTGTCATTGTTCTGGGACCCCAAGTGTCAGGGTGTCATTATTCTGGACCCCCAAGTGTCAGTGTGTCATTGTTCTGGACCCCCAAGTGTCAGGGTGTTATTGTTCTGGATCCCCAAGTGTCAGTGTGTCATTGTTCTGGACCCCCAAGTGTTAGGGTGTCATTGTTCTGGATCCCCAAGTGTCAGTGTGTCATTGTGCTGGGACCCCAAGTGTCAGGGTGTCCTTGTTCTGGGCCCCCCCAAGTGTCAGGGTGTCATTGTTCTGGATCCCCAAGTGTCAGGGTGTCATTGTTCTGGACCCCCAATTGTCAGGGTGTCATTGTTCTGGGGCCCCAAGTGTCAGTGTGTCATTGTTCTGGACCCCAAGTGTCAGGGTGTCATTGTTCTGGGACCCCCAAGTGTCAGGGTGTCATTGTTCAGGACCCCCAAGTGTCAGGGTGTCATTGTTCTGGGACCCCCAAGTGTCAGGGTGTCATTGTTCTGGGACCCCCAAGTGTCAGGGCGTCATTGCTCTGGGGCCCCCAAGTGTCAGGGTGTCATTGTTCTGGGACCCCCCAAGTGTCAGGGTGTCATTGTTCTGGGGCCCCAAGTGTCAGGGTGTCATTGTTCTGGGACCCCAAGTGTCAGGGTGTCATTGTTCTGGGGCCCCAAGTGTCAGGGTGTCATTGTTCTGGATCCCCAAGTGTCAGGGTGTCATTGTTCTGGGACCCCCCCAAGTGTCAGGGTGTCATTGTTCTGGGACCCCCCAAGTGTCAGGGTGTCATTGTTCTGGGGCTCCAAGTGTCAGGGTGTCATTGTTCTGGGGCCCCAAGTGTCAGGGTGTCATTGTTCTGGGGCCCCAAGTGTCAGGGTGTCATTGTTCTGGGACCCCAAGTGTCAGGGTGTCATTATTCTGGACCCCCAAGTGTCAGGGTGTTATTGTTCTGGATCCCCAAGTGTCAGTGTGTCATTGTTCTGGACCCCCAAGTGTTAGGGTGTCATTGTTCTGGGGCCCCAAGTGTCAGGGTGTCATTGTTCTGGGACCCCAAGTGTCAGGGTGTCATTATTCTGGACCCCCAAGTGTCAGTGTGTCATTGTTCTGGACCCCCAAGTGTCAGGGTGTTATTGTTCTGGATCCCAAGTGTCAGGGTGTCATTGTTCTGGGACCCCCAAGTGTCAGGGTGTCATTGTTCTGGATCCCCAAGTGTCAGGGTGTCATTGTGCTGGGACCCCAAGTGTCAGGGTGTCATTGTTCTGGGCCCCCCCAAGTGTCAGGGTGTCATTGTTCTGGATCCCCAAGTGTCAGGGTGTCATTGTTCTGGACCCCCAATTGTCAGGGTGTCATTGTTCTGGGGCCCCAAGTGTCAGTGTGTCATTGTTCTGGACCCCAAGTGTCAGGGTGTCATTGTTCTGGATCCCCAAGTGTCAGGGTGTCATTGTGCTGGGACCCCAAGTGTCAGGGTGTCATTGTTCTGGGGCCCCCCAAGTGTCAGGGTGTCATTGTTCTGGGGCCCCCCAAGTGTCAGGGTGTCATTGTTCTGGACCCCCAATTGTCAGGGTGTCATTGTTCTGGGGCCCCAAGTGTCAGTGTGTCATTGTTCTGGACCCCAAGTGTCAGGGTGTCATTGTTCTGGGACCCCCAAGTGTCAGGGTGTCATTGTTCAGGACCCCCAAGTGTCAGGGTGTCATTGTTCTGGGATCCCCAAGTGTCAGGGTGTCATTGTTCTGGGACCCCCAAGTGTCAGGGTGTCATTGTTCAGGACCCCCCAAGTGTCAGGGTGTCATTGTTCTGGGACCCCCAAGTGTCAGGGTGTCATTGTTCTGGGGCCCCCAAGTGTCAGGGTGTCATTGTTCTGGGACCCCCAAGTGTCAGGGTGTCATTGTTCTGGGGCCCCCAAGTGTCAGGGTGTCATTGTTCTGGGACCCCCCAAGTGTCAGGGTGTCATTGTTCTGGGACCCCCAAGTGTCAGGGTGTCATTGTTCTGGGGCCCCCAAGTGTCAGGGTGTCATTGTTCTGGGGCCCCCCAAGTGTCAGGGTGTCATTGTTCTGGGACCCCCAAGTGTCAGGGTGTCATTGTTCTGGGACCCCCAAGTGTAAGGGTTTCATTGTTCTGGGACCCCCAAGTGTCAGGGTGTCATTGTTCTGGGGCCCCCAAGTGTCAGGGTGTCATTGTTCTGGGACCCCCCAAGTGTCAGGGTGTCATTGTTCTGGGGCCCCCCCAAGTGTCAGGGTGTCATTGTTCTGGACCCCAAGTGTCAGGGTGTCATTGTTCTGGGACCCCCAAGTGTCAGGGTGTCATTGTTCTGGGGCCCCCCCAAGTGTCAGGGTGTCATTGTTCTGGACCCCAAGTGTCAGGGTGTCATTGTTCTGGACCCCAAGTGTCAGGGTGTCATTGTTCTGGACCCCAAGTGTCAGGGTGTCATTGTTCTGGGACCCCCAAGTGTCAGGGTGTCATTGTTCTGGGACCCCCAAGTGTCAGGGTGTCATTGTTCTAGGACCCCCAAGTGTCAGGGTGTCATTGTTCTGGGACCCCCAAGTGTCAGGGTGTCATTGTTCGGGACCCCCAAGTGTCAGGGTGTCATTGTTCTGGGACCCCCAAGTGTCAGGGTGTCATTGTTCTGGGACCCCCCAAGTGTCAGGGTGTCATTGTTCTGGACCCCCAAGTGTCAGGGTGTCATTGTTCTGGACCCCAAGTGTCAGGGTGTCATTGTTCTGGACCCCCAAGTGTCAGGGTGTCATTGTTTTGGATCCCCAAGTGTCAGGGTGTCATTGTTCTGGGACCCCAAGTGTCAGGGTGTCATTGTTCTGGGACCCCCCCAAGTGTCAGGGTGTCATTGTTCTGGGGCTCCAAGTGTCAGGGTGTCATTGTTCTGGGGCCCCAAGTGTCAGGGTGTCATTGTTCTGGGGCCCCAAGTGTCAGGGTGTCATTGTTCTGGGACCCCAAGTGTCAGGGTGTCATTATTCTGGACCCCCAACTGTCAGTGTGTCATTGTTCTGGACCCCCAAGTGTCAGGGTGTTATTGTTCTGGATCCCCAAGTGTCAGTGTGTCATTGTTCTGGACCCCCAAGTGTCAGGGTGTCATTGTTCTGGATCCCCAAGTGTCAGGGTGTCATTGTGCTGGGACCCCAAGTGTCAGGGTGTCATTGTTCTGGATCCCCAAGTGTCAGGGTGTCATTGTTCTGGACCCCCAAGTGTCAGTGTGTCATTGTTCTGGGACCCCCAAGTGTCAGGGTGTCATTGTTCTGGACCCCCAAGTGTCAGGGTGTCATTGTTCTGGGACCCCAAATGTCAGGGTGTCATTGTTCTGGACCCCCAAGTGTCAGGGTGTCATTGTTCTGGGACCCCAAGTGTCAGGGTGTCATTGTTCTGGGGCCCCGAGTGTCAGGGTGTCATTGTTCTGGGGCCCCGAGTGTCAGGGTGTCATTGTTCTGGGGCCCCGTGTGTCAGGGTGTCATTGTTCTGGGGCCCCGAGTGTCAGGGTGTCATTGTTCTGGGGCCCCGAGTGTCAGGGTGTCATTGTTCTGGGGCCCCAAGTGTCAGGGTGTCATTGTTCTGGGGCCCCAAGTGTCAGGGTGTCATTGTTCTGGACCCCCAAGTGTCAGTGTGTCATTGTTCTGGGACCCCAAGTGTCAGTGTGTCATTGTTCTGGGACCCCCCAAGTGTCAGGGTGTCATTGTTCTGGACCCCCAAGTGTCAGGGTGTCATTGTTCTGGGACCCCAAGTGTCAGGGTGTCATTGTTCTGGGACCCCAAGTGTCAGGGTGTCATTGTTCTGGACCCCCAAGTGTCAGGGTGTTATTGTTCTGGATCCCCAAGTGTCAGTGTGTCATTGTTCTGGACCCCCAAGTGTCAGGGTGTCATTGTTCTGGATCCCCAAGTGTCAGGGTGTCATTGTTCTGGGGCCCTAAGTGTCAGGGTGTCATTGTTCTGGGGCCCCAAGTGTCAGGGTGTCATTGTTCTGGACCCCCAAGTGTCAGTGTGTCATTGTTCTGGGGCCCCAAGTGTCAGGGTGTCATTGTTCTGGACCCCCGAGTGTCAGTGTGTCATTGTTCTGGGACCCCAAGTGTCAGGGTGTCATTGTTCTGGACCCCCAAGTGTCAGGATGTCATTGTTCTGGGACCCCCAAGTGTCAGGGTGTCATTGTTCTGGGACCCCCAAGTGTCAGGGTGTCATTGTTCTGGACCCCCAAGTGTCAGGGTGTCATTGTTCTGGATCCCCAAGTGTCAGGGTGTCATTGTTCTGGACCCCCAATTGTCAGGGTGTCATTGTTCTGGGGCCCCAAGTGTCAGTGTGTCATTGTTCTGGATCCCCAAGTGTCAGGGTGTCATTGTTCTGGACCCCCGAGTGTCAGTGTGTCATTGTTCTGGACCCCCGAGTGTCAGTGTGTCATTGTTCTGGACCCCCAAGTGTCAGTGTGTCATTGTTCTGGGACCCCAAGTGTCAGGGTGTCATTGTTCTGGGAGCCCCAAGTGTCAGGGTGTCATTGTTCTGGACCCCCGAGTGTCAGTGTGTCATTGTTCTGGACCCCCGAGTGTCAGTGTGTCATTGTTCTGGACCCCCAAGTGTCAGTGTGTCATTGTTCTGGGACCCCAAGTGTCAGGGTGTCATTGTTCTGGACCCCCAAGTGTCAGTGTGTCATTGTTCTGGACCCCCGAGTGTCAGTGTGTAATTGTTCTGGACCCCCAAGTGTCAGTGTGTCATTGTTCTGGGACCCCCAAGTGTCAGGGTGTCATTGTTCTGGGACCCCCAAGTGTCAGTGTGTCATTGTTCTGGGACCCCCAAGTGTCAGTGTGTCATTGTTCTGGGACCCCCAAGTGTCAGGGTGTCATTGTTCTGGACCCCCAAGTGTCAGTGTGTAATTGTTCTGGACCCCCAAGTGTCAGTGTGTCATTGTTCTGGGACCCCCAAGTGTCAGTGTGTCATTGTTCTGGGACCCCCAAGTGTCAGGGTGTCATTGTTCTGGGACCCCCAAGTGTCAGGGTGTCATTGTTCTGGACCCCCAAGTGTCAGGGTGTCATTGTTCTGGACCCCCAAGTGTCAGGGTGTCATTGTTCTGGGGCCCCAAGTGTCAGGGTGTCATTGTTCTGGGGCCCCAAGTGTCAGGGTGTCATTGTTCTGGGGCCCCAAGTGTCAGTGTGTCATTGTTCTGGGGCCCCAAGTGTCAGGGTGTCATTGTTCTGGGACCCCCAAGTGTCAGTGTGTCATTGTTCTGGACCCCCAAGTGTCAGGGTGTCATTGTTCTGGGGCCCCAAGTGTCAGGGTGTCATTGTTCTGGACCCCCAAGTGTCAGGGTGTCATTGTTCTGGGGCCCCAAGTGTCAGTGTGTCATTGTTCTGGGGCCCCAAGTGTCAGGGTGTCATTGTTCTGGGACCCCCACGTGTCAGGGTGTCATTGTTCTAGACCCCCAAGTGTCAGTGTGTCATTGTTCTGGACCCCCAAGTGTCAGGGTGTCATTGTTCTGGGGCCCCAAGTGTCAGGGTGTCATTGTTCTGGGACCCCAAGTGTCAGGGTGTCATTGTTCTGGACCCCCAAGTGTCAGGGTGTCATTGTTCTGGACCCCCAAGTGTCAGGGTGTCTTTGTTCTGGGGCCCCAAGTGTCAGGGTGTCATTGTTCTGGGACCCCAAGTGTCAGTGTGTCATTGTTCTGGACCCCCAAGTGTCAGGGTGTCATTGTTCTGGGACCCCAAATGTCAGGGTGTCATTGTTCTGGACCCCCAAGTGTCAGGGTGTCATTGTTCTGGACCCCCAAGTGTCAGGGTGTCATTGTTCTGGGACCCCAAGTGTCAGGGTGTCATTGTTCTGGACCCCCAAGTGTCAGGGTGTCATTGTTCTGGGACCCCAAATGTCAGGGTGTCATTGTTCTGGACCCCCAAGTGTCAGGGTGTCATTGTTCTGGACCCCCAAGTGTCAGGGTGTCATTGTTCTGGGACCCCAAGTGTCAGGGTGTCATTGTTCTGGGGCCCCAAGTGTCAGGGTGTCATTGTTCTGGACCCCCGAGTGTCAGGGTGTCATTGTTCTGGGGCCCCAAGTGTCAGGGTGTCATTGTTCTGGGGCCCCAAGTGTCAGGGTGTCATTGTTCTGGGGCCCCAAGTGTCAGGGTGTCATTGTTCTGGACCCCCAAGTGTCAGTGTGTCATTGTTCTGGGAACCCAAGTGTCAGTGTGTCATTGTTCTGGGACCCCCCAAGTGTCAGGGTGTCATTGTTCTGGACCCCCAAGTGTCAGGGTGTCATTGTTCTGGGACCCCAAGTGTCAGGGTGTCATTGTTCTGGGACCCCCCAAGTGTCAGGGTGTCATTGTTCTGGACCCCCAAGTGTCAGGGTGTCATTGTTCTGGGACCCCAAGTGTCAGGGTGTCATTGTTCTGGACCCCCAAGTGTCAGGGTGTTATTGTTCTGGATCCCCAAGTGTCAGTGTGTCATTGTTCTGGACCCCCAAGTGTCAGGGTGTCATTGTTCTGGATCCCCAGGTGTCAGGGTGTCATTGTTCTGGGGCCCCAAGTGTCAGGGTGTCATTGTTCTGGGGCCCCAAGTGTCAGGGTGTCATTGTTCTGGACCCCCGAGTGTCAGTGTGTCATTGTTCTGGGACCCCAAGTGTCAGGGTGTCATTGTTCTGGACCCCCAAGTGTCAGGATGTCATTGTTCTGAGACCCCCAAGTGTCAGGGTGTCATTGTTCTGGGACCCCCAAGTGTCAGGGTGTCATTGTTCTGGACCCCCAAGTGTCAGGGTGTCATTGTTCTGGATCCCCAAGTGTCTGGGTGTCATTGTTCTGGACCCCCAATTGTCAGGGTGTCATTGTTCTGGGGCCCCAAGTGTCAGTGTGTCATTGTTCTGGATCCCCAAGTGTCAGGGTGTCATTGTTCTGGACCCCCGAGTGTCAGTGTGTCATTGTTCTGGACCCCCAAGTGTCAGTGTGTCATTGTTCTGGGACCCCCGAGTGTCAGGGTGTCATTGTTCTGGGGCCCCAAGTGTCAGTGTGTCATTGTTCTGGACCCCCGAGTGTCAGTGTGTAATTGTTCTGGACCCCCAAGTGTCAGTGTGTCATTGTTCTGGGACCCCCAAGTGTCAGGGTGTCATTGTTCTGGGACCCCCAAGTGTCAGGGTGTCATTGTTCTGGACCCCCGAGTGTCAGGGTGTCATTGTTCTGGGGCCCCAAGTGTCAGGGTGTCATTGTTCTGGGGCCCCAAGTGTCAGGGTGTCATTGTTCTGGGGCCCCAAGTGTCAGGGTGTCATTGTTCTGGACCCCCAAGTGTCAGTGTGTCATTGTTCTGGACCCCCAAGTGTCATGGTGTCATTGTTCTGGGGCCCCAAGTGTCAGGGTGTCATTGTTCTGGACCCCCGAGTGTCAGTGTGTCATTGTTCTGGACCCCCAAGTGTCAGGGTGTCATTGTTCTGGGATCCCCAAGTGTCAGGGTGTCATTGTTCTGGACCCCCAAGTGTCAGGGTGTCATTGTTCTGGACCCCCAAGTGTCAGTGTGTCATTGTTCTGGACCCCCAAGTGTCATGGTGTCATTGTTCTGGGGCCCCAAGTGTCAGGGTGTCATTGTTCTGGACCCCCGAGTGTCAGTGTGTCATTGTTCTGGACCCCCAAGTGTCAGTGTGTCATTGTTCTGGGACCCCCAAGTGTCAGTGTGTCATTGTTCTGGATCCCCAAGTGTCAGGGTGTCATTGTTCTGGACCCCCAAGTGTCAGGGTGTCATTGTTCTGGGGCCCCAAGTGTCAGTGTGTCATTGTTCTGGGACCCCCCAAGTGTCAGGGTGTCATTGTTCTGGACCCCCAAGTGTCAGGGTGTCATTGTTCTGGGACCCCAAGTGTCAGTGTGTCATTGTTCTGGGACCCCCCAAGTGTCAGGGTGTCATTGTTCTGGACCCCCAAGTGTCAGGGTGTCATTGTTCTGGGACCCCAAGTGTCAGGGTGTCATTGTTCTGGACCCCCAAGTGTCAGGGTGTTATTGTTCTGGATCCCCAAGTGTCAGTGTGTCATTGTTCTGGACCCCCAAGTGTCAGGGTGTCATTGTTCTGGATCCCCAGGTGTCAGGGTGTCATTGTTCTGGGGCCCCAAGTGTCAGGGTGTCATTGTTCTGGGGCCCCAAGTGTCAGGGTGTCATTGTTCTGGACCCCCGAGTGTCAGTGTGTCATTGTTCTGGGACCCCAAGTGTCAGGGTGTCATTGTTCTGGACCCCCAAGTGTCAGGATGTCATTGTTCTGAGACCCCCAAGTGTCAGGGTGTCATTGTTCTGGGACCCCCAAGTGTCAGGGTGTCATTGTTCTGGACCCCCAAGTGTCAGGGTGTCATTGTTCTGGATCCCCAAGTGTCTGGGTGTCATTGTTCTGGACCCCCAATTGTCAGGGTGTCATTGTTCTGGGGCCCCAAGTGTCAGTGTGTCATTGTTCTGGATCCCCAAGTGTCAGGGTGTCATTGTTCTGGACCCCCGAGTGTCAGTGTGTCATTGTTCTGGACCCCCAAGTGTCAGTGTGTCATTGTTCTGGGACCCCCAAGTGTCAGGGTGTCATTGTTCTGGGGCCCCAAGTGTCAGTGTGTCATTGTTCTGGACCCCCGAGTGTCAGTGTGTAATTGTTCTGGACCCCCAAGTGTCAGTGTGTCATTGTTCTGGGACCCCCAAGTGTCAGTGTGTCATTGTTCTGGGACCCCCAAGTGTCAGGGTGTCATTGTTCTGGGACCCCCAAGTGTCAGGGTGTCATTGTTCTGGACCCCCGAGTGTCAGGGTGTCATTGTTCTGGGGCCCCAAGTGTCAGGGTGTCATTGTTCTGGGGCCCCAAGTGTCAGGGTGTCATTGTTCTGGACCCCCAAGTGTCAGTGTGTCATTGTTCTGGACCCCCAAGTGTCATGGTGTCATTGTTCTGGGGCCCCAAGTGTCAGGGTGTCATTGTTCTGGACCCCCGAGTGTCAGTGTGTCATTGTTCTGGACCCCCAAGTGTCAGGGTGTCATTGTTCTGGGATCCCCAAGTGTCAGGGTGTCATTGTTCTGGACCCCCAAGTGTCAGGGTGTCATTGTTCTGGACCCCCAAGTGTCAGTGTGTCATTGTTCTGGACCCCCAAGTGTCATGGTGTCATTGTTCTGGGGCCCCAAGTGTCAGGGTGTCATTGTTCTGGACCCCCGAGTGTCAGTGTGTCATTGTTCTGGACCCCCAAGTGTCAGGGTGTCATTGTTCTGGGACCCCCAAGTGTCAGTGTGTCATTGTTCTGGGACCCCCAAGTGTCAGTGTGTCATTGTTCTGGATCCCCAAGTGTCAGGGTGTCATTGTTCTGGACCCCCAAGTGTCAGGGTGTCATTGTTCTGGGGCCCCAAGTGTCAGTGTGTCATTGTTCTGGGGCCCCAAGTGTCAGGGTGTCATTGTTCTGGGACCCCCACGTGTCAGGGTGTCATTGTTCTGGACCCCCAAGTGTCAGTGTGTCATTGTTCTGGACCCCCAAGTGTCAGGGTGTCATTGTTCTGGGGCCCCAAGTGTCAGGGTGTCATTGTTCTGGGACCCCAAGTGTCAGGGTGTCATTGTTCTGGACCCCCAAGTGTCAGGGTGTCATTGTTCTGGACCCCCAAGTGTCAGGGTGTCTTTGTTCTGGGGCCCCAAGTGTCAGGGTGTCATTGTTCTGGGACCCCAAGTGTCAGTGTGTCATTGTTCTGGACCCGCCAAGTGTCAGGGTGTCATTGTTCTGGGACCCCAAATGTCAGGGTGTCATTGTTCTGGACCCCCAAGTGTCAGGGTGTCATTGTTCTGGACCCCCAAGTGTCAGGGTGTCATTGTTCTGGGACCCCAAGTGTCAGGGTGTCATTGTTCTGGACCCCCAAGTGTCAGGGTGTCATTGTTCTGGGACCCCAAATGTCAGGGTGTCATTGTTCTGGACCCCCAAGTGTCAGGGTGTCATTGTTCTGGACCCCCAAGTGTCAGGGTGTCATTGATCTGGGACCCCAAGTGTCAGGGTGTCATTGTTCTGGGGCCCCAAGTGTCAGGGTGTCATTGTTCTGGACCCCCGAGTGTCAGGGTGTCATTGTTCTGGGGCCCCAAGTGTCAGGGTGTCATTGTTCTGGGGCCCCAAGTGTCAGGGTGTCATTGTTCTGGGGCCCCAAGTGTCAGGGTGTCATTGTTCTGGACCCCCAAGTGTCAGTGTGTCATTGTTCTGGGACCCCAAGTGTCAGTGTGTCATTGTTCTGGGACCCCCCAAGTGTCAGGGTGTCATTGTTCTGGACCCCCAAGTGTCAGGGTGTCATTGTTCTGGGACCCCAAGTGTCAGGGTGTCATTGTTCTGGGACCCCAAGTGTCAGGGTGTCATTGTTCTGGACCCCCAAGTGTCAGGGTGTTATTGTTCTGGATCCCCAAGTGTCAGTGTGTCATTGTTCTGGACCCCCAAGTGTCAGGGTGTCATTGTTCTGGATCCCCAGGTGTCAGGGTGTCATTGTTCTGGGGCCCCAAGTGTCAGGGTGTCATTGTTCTGGGGCCCCAAGTGTCAGGGTGTCATTGTTCTGGACCCCCGAGTGTCAGTGTGTCATTGTTCTGGGACCCCAAGTGTCAGGGTGTCATTGTTCTGGACCCCCAAGTGTCAGGATGTCATTGTTCTGGGACCCCCAAGTGTCAGGGTGTCATTGTTCTGGGACCCCCAAGTGTCAGGGTGTCATTGTTCTGGACCCCCAAGTGTCAGGGTGTCATTGTTCTGGATCCCCAAGTGTCTGGGTGTCATTGTTCTGGACCCCCAATTGTCAGGGTGTCATTGTTCTGGGGCCCCAAGTGTCAGTGTGTCATTGTTCTGGATCCCCAAGTGTCAGGGTGTCATTGTTCTGGGGCCCCAAGTGTCAGTGTGTCATTGTTCTGGATCCCCAAGTGTCAGGGTGTCATTGTTCTGGACCCCCGAGTGTCAGTGTGTCATTGTTCTGGACCCCCAAGTGTCAGTGTGTCATTGTTCTGGGACCCCCAAGTGTCAGGGTGTCATTGTTCTGGGGCCCCAAGTGTCAGTGTGTCATTGTTCTGGACCCCCGAGTGTCAGTGTGTAATTGTTCTGGACCCCCAAGTGTCAGTGTGTCATTGTTCTGGGACCCCCAAGTGTCAGGGTGTCATTGTTCTGGGACCCCCAAGTGTCAGGGTGTCATTGTTCTGGGACCCCCAAGTGTCAGGGTGTCATTGTTCTGGACCCCCGAGTGTCAGGGTGTCATTGTTCTGGGGCCCCAAGTGTCAGGGTGTCATTGTTCTGGGGCCCCAAGTGTCAGGGTGTCATTGTTCTGGGGCCCCAAGTGTCAGGGTGTCATTGTTCTGGACCCCCAAGTGTCAGTGTGTCATTGTTCTGGACCCCCAAGTGTCATGGTGTCATTGTTCTGGGGCCCCAAGTGTCAGGGTGTCATTGTTCTGGACCCCCGAGTGTCAGTGTGTCATTGTTCTGGACCCCCAAGTGTCAGGGTGTCATTGTTCTGGGATCCCCAAGTGTCAGGGTGTCATTGTTCTGGACCCCCAAGTGTCAGGGTGTCATTGTTCTGGACCCCCAAGTGTCAGTGTGTCATTGTTCTGGACCCCCAAGTGTCATGGTGTCATTGTTCTGGGGCCCCAAGTGTCAGGGTGTCATTGTTCTGGACCCCCGAGTGTCAGGGTGTCATTGTTCTGGACCCCCAAGTGTCAGGGTGTCATTGTTCTGGGACCCCCAAGTGTCAGTGTGTCATTGTTCTGGGACCCCCAAGTGTCAGTGTGTCATTGTTCTGGATCCCCAAGTGTCAGGGTGTCATTGTTCTGGGACCCCCAAGTGTCAGTGTGTCAGTGTTCTGGGATCCCCAAGTGTCAGGGTGTCATTGTTCTGGGACCCCAAATGTCAGTGTGTCATTGTTCTGGGACCCCCAAGTGTCAGGGTGTCATTGTTCTGGGACCCCCAAGTGTCAGGGTGTCATTGTTCTGGGATCCCCAAGTGTCAGGGTGTCATTGTTCTGGATCCCCAAATGTCAGTGTGTCATTGTTCTGGGACCCCCAAGTGTCAGGGTGTCATTGTTCTGGATCCCCAAGTGTCAGTGTGTCATTGTTCTGGGATCCCCAAGTGTCAGGGTGTCATTGTTCTGGGACCCCCAAGTGTCAGTGTGTCATTGTTCTGGGACCCCCAAGTGTCAGGGTGTCATTGTTCTGGGATCCCCAAGTGTCAGGGTGTCATTGTTCTGGGGCCCCAAGTGTCAGGGTGTCATTGTTCTGGACCCCCAAGTGTCAGGGTGTCATTGTTCTGGACCTCCAAGTGTCAGGGTGTCATTGTTCTGGGGCCCCAAGTGTCAGTGTGTCATTGTTCTGGACCCCCAAGTGTCAGGGTGTCATTGTTCTGGACCCCCAAGTGTCAGGGTGTCATTGTTCTGGATCCCCAAGTGTCAGGGTGTCATTGTTCGGGATCCCCAAGTGTCAGGGTGTCATTGTTCTGGACCCCCAAGTGTCAGGGTGTCATTGTGCTGGACCCCCAAGTGTCAGGGTGTCATTGTTCTGGACCCCCAAGTGTCAGAATGTCATTGTTCTGGGGCCCCAAGTGTCAGTGTGTCATTGTTCTGGGGCCCCAAGTGTCAGGGTGTCATTGTTCTGGATCCCCAAGTGTCAGGGTGTCATTGTTCTGGGATCCCCCAAGTGTCAGGGTGTCATTGTTCTGGACCCCCAAGTGTCAGAATGTCATTGTTCTGGGGCCCCAAGTGTCAGTGTGTCATTGTTCTGGGGCCCCAAGTGTCAGGGTGTCATTGTTCTGGATCCCCAAGTGTCAGGGTGTCATTGTTCTGGGACACCCAAGTGTCAGGGTGTCATTGTTCTGGACCCCCAAGTGTCAGGGTGTCATTGTTCTGGATCCCCAAGTGTCAGGGTGTCATTGTTCTGGGATCCCCCAAGTGTCAGGGTGTCATTGTTCTGGACCCCCAAGTGTCAGGGTGTCATTGTTCTGGACCCCCAAGTGTCAGGGTGTCATTGTTCTGGACCCCCGAGTGTCAGTGTGTCATTGTTCTGGACCCCCAAGTGTCAGTGTGTCATTGTTCGGGATCCCCAAGTGTCAGGGTGTCATTGTTCTGGACCCCCAAGTGTCAGGGTGTCATTGTTCTGGATCCCCAAGTGTCAGGGTGTCATTGTTCTGGACCCCCAAGTGTCAGGGTGTCATTGTCTGGACCCCCAAGTGTCAGGGTGTCATTGTTCTGGACCCCCAAGTGTCAGGGTGTCATTATTCTGGACCCCCAAGTGTCAGTGTGTCATTGTTCTGGACCCCCAAGTGTCAGTGTGTCATTGTTCTGGACCCCCAAGTGTCAGGGTGTCATTGTTCTGGACCCCCAAGTGTCAGGGTGTCATTGTTCTGGATCCCCAAGTGTCAGGGTGTCATTGTTCTGGATCCCCAAGTGTCAGGGTGTCATTGTTCTGGGATCCCCCAAGTGTCAGGGTGTCATTGTTCTGGACCCCCGAGTGTCAGGGTGTCATTGTTCTGGACCCCCGAGTGTCAGGGTGTCATTGTTCTGGACCCCCGAGTGTCAGGGTGTCATTGTTCTGGACCCCCGAGTGTCAGGGTGTCATTGTTCTGGACCCCCGAGTGTCAGTGTGTCATTGTTCTGGACCCCAAGTGTCAGGGTGTCATTGTTCGGAATCCCCAAGTGTCAGGGTGTCATTGTTCTGGGATCCCCAAGTGTCAGGGTGTCATTGTTCTGGATCCCCAAGTGTTAGGGTGTCATTGTTCTGGATCCCCAAGTGTCAGTGTGTCATTGTTCTGGATCCCCAAGTGTTAGGGTGTCATTGTTCTGGACCCCCAAGTGTCAGGGTGTCATTGTTCTGGGACCCCAAGTGTCAGGGTGTCATTGTTCTGGACCCCCAAGTGTCAGGGTGTCATTGTTCTGGGATCCCCAAGTGTCAGTGTGTCATTGTTCTGGGGCCCCAAGTGTCAGGGTGTCATTGTTCTGGGGCCCCAAGTGTCAGGGTGTCATTGTTCTGGGGCCCCAAGTGTCAGGGTGTCATTGTTCTGGGACCCCCACGTGTCAGGGTGTCATTGTTCTGGACCCCCAAGTGTCAGTGTGTCATTGTTCTGGACCCCCAAGTGTCAGGGTGTCATTGTTCTGGGGCCCCAAGTGTCAGGGTGTCATTGTTCTGGGACCCCAAGTGTCAGGGTGTCATTGTTCTGGACCCCCAAGTGTCAGGGTGTCATTGTTCTGGACCCCCAAGTGTCAGGGTGTCTTTGTTCTGGGGCCCCAAGTGTCAGGGTGTCATTGTTCTGGGACCCCAAGTGTCAGTGTGTCATTGTTCTGGACCCGCCAAGTGTCAGGGTGTCATTGTTCTGGGACCCCAAATGTCAGGGTGTCATTGTTCTGGACCCCCAAGTGTCAGGGTGTCATTGTTCTGGACCCCCAAGTGTCAGGGTGTCATTGTTCTGGGACCCCAAGTGTCAGGGTGTCATTGTTCTGGACCCCCAAGTGTCAGGGTGTCATTGTTCTGGGACCCCAAATGTCAGGGTGTCATTGTTCTGGACCCCCAAGTGTCAGGGTGTCATTGTTCTGGACCCCCAAGTGTCAGGGTGTCATTGATCTGGGACCCCAAGTGTCAGGGTGTCATTGTTCTGGGGCCCCAAGTGTCAGGGTGTCATTGTTCTGGACCCCCGAGTGTCAGGGTGTCATTGTTCTGGGGCCCCAAGTGTCAGGGTGTCATTGTTCTGGGGCCCCAAGTGTCAGGGTGTCATTGTTCTGGGGCCCCAAGTGTCAGGGTGTCATTGTTCTGGACCCCCAAGTGTCAGTGTGTCATTGTTCTGGGACCCCAAGTGTCAGTGTGTCATTGTTCTGGGACCCCCCAAGTGTCAGGGTGTCATTGTTCTGGACCCCCAAGTGTCAGGGTGTCATTGTTCTGGGACCCCAAGTGTCAGGGTGTCATTGTTCTGGGACCCCAAGTGTCAGGGTGTCATTGTTCTGGACCCCCAAGTGTCAGGGTGTTATTGTTCTGGATCCCCAAGTGTCAGTGTGTCATTGTTCTGGACCCCCAAGTGTCAGGGTGTCATTGTTCTGGATCCCCAGGTGTCAGGGTGTCATTGTTCTGGGGCCCCAAGTGTCAGGGTGTCATTGTTCTGGGGCCCCAAGTGTCAGGGTGTCATTGTTCTGGACCCCCGAGTGTCAGTGTGTCATTGTTCTGGGACCCCAAGTGTCAGGGTGTCATTGTTCTGGACCCCCAAGTGTCAGGATGTCATTGTTCTGGGACCCCCAAGTGTCAGGGTGTCATTGTTCTGGGACCCCCAAGTGTCAGGGTGTCATTGTTCTGGACCCCCAAGTGTCAGGGTGTCATTGTTCTGGATCCCCAAGTGTCTGGGTGTCATTGTTCTGGACCCCCAATTGTCAGGGTGTCATTGTTCTGGGGCCCCAAGTGTCAGTGTGTCATTGTTCTGGATCCCCAAGTGTCAGGGTGTCATTGTTCTGGGGCCCCAAGTGTCAGTGTGTCATTGTTCTGGATCCCCAAGTGTCAGGGTGTCATTGTTCTGGACCCCCGAGTGTCAGTGTGTCATTGTTCTGGACCCCCAAGTGTCAGTGTGTCATTGTTCTGGGACCCCCAAGTGTCAGGGTGTCATTGTTCTGGGGCCCCAAGTGTCAGTGTGTCATTGTTCTGGACCCCCGAGTGTCAGTGTGTAATTGTTCTGGACCCCCAAGTGTCAGTGTGTCATTGTTCTGGGACCCCCAAGTGTCAGGGTGTCATTGTTCTGGGACCCCCAAGTGTCAGGGTGTCATTGTTCTGGGACCCCCAAGTGTCAGGGTGTCATTGTTCTGGACCCCCGAGTGTCAGGGTGTCATTGTTCTGGGGCCCCAAGTGTCAGGGTGTCATTGTTCTGGGGCCCCAAGTGTCAGGGTGTCATTGTTCTGGACCCCCAAGTGTCAGTGTGTCATTGTTCTGGACCCCCAAGTGTCATGGTGTCATTGTTCTGGGGCCCCAAGTGTCAGGGTGTCATTGTTCTGGACCCCCGAGTGTCAGTGTGTCATTGTTCTGGACCCCCAAGTGTCAGGGTGTCATTGTTCTGGGATCCCCAAGTGTCAGGGTGTCATTGTTCTGGACCCCCAAGTGTCAGGGTGTCATTGTTCTGGACCCCCAAGTGTCAGTGTGTCATTGTTCTGGACCCCCAAGTGTCATGGTGTCATTGTTCTGGGGCCCCAAGTGTCAGGGTGTCATTGTTCTGGACCCCCGAGTGTCAGGGTGTCATTGTTCTGGACCCCCAAGTGTCAGGGTGTCATTGTTCTGGGACCCCCAAGTGTCAGTGTGTCATTGTTCTGGGACCCCCAAGTGTCAGTGTGTCATTGTTCTGGATCCCCAAGTGTCAGGGTGTCATTGTTCTGGGACCCCCAAGTGTCAGTGTGTCAGTGTTCTGGGATCCCCAAGTGTCAGGGTGTCATTGTTCTGGGACCCCAAATGTCAGTGTGTCATTGTTCTGGGACCCCCAAGTGTCAGGGTGTCATTGTTCTGGGACCCCCAAGTGTCAGGGTGTCATTGTTCTGGGATCCCCAAGTGTCAGGGTGTCATTGTTCTGGATCCCCAAATGTCAGTGTGTCATTGTTCTGGGACCCCCAAGTGTCAGGGTGTCATTGTTCTGGATCCCCAAGTGTCAGTGTGTCATTGTTCTGGGATCCCCAAGTGTCAGGGTGTCATTGTTCTGGGACCCCCAAGTGTCAGTGTGTCATTGTTCTGGGACCCCCAAGTGTCAGGGTGTCATTGTTCTGGGATCCCCAAGTGTCAGGGTGTCATTGTTCTGGGGCCCCAAGTGTCAGGGTGTCATTGTTCTGGACCCCCAAGTGTCAGGGTGTCATTGTTCTGGACCTCCAAGTGTCAGGGTGTCATTGTTCTGGGGCCCCAAGTGTCAGTGTGTCATTGTTCTGGACCCCCAAGTGTCAGGGTGTCATTGTTCTGGACCCCCAAGTGTCAGGGTGTCATTGTTCTGGATCCCCAAGTGTCAGGGTGTCATTGTTCGGGATCCCCAAGTGTCAGGGTGTCATTGTTCTGGACCCCCAAGTGTCAGGGTGTCATTGTGCTGGACCCCCAAGTGTCAGGGTGTCATTGTTCTGGACCCCCAAGTGTCAGAATGTCATTGTTCTGGGGCCCCAAGTGTCAGTGTGTCATTGTTCTGGGGCCCCAAGTGTCAGGGTGTCATTGTTCTGGATCCCCAAGTGTCAGGGTGTCATTGTTCTGGGATCCCCCAAGTGTCAGGGTGTCATTGTTCTGGACCCCCAAGTGTCAGAATGTCATTGTTCTGGGGCCCCAAGTGTCAGTGTGTCATTGTTCTGGGGCCCCAAGTGTCAGGGTGTCATTGTTCTGGATCCCCAAGTGTCAGGGTGTCATTGTTCTGGGACACCCAAGTGTCAGGGTGTCATTGTTCTGGACCCCCAAGTGTCAGGGTGTCATTGTTCTGGATCCCCAAGTGTCAGGGTGTCATTGTTCTGGGATCCCCCAAGTGTCAGGGTGTCATTGTTCTGGACCCCCAAGTGTCAGGGTGTCATTGTTCTGGACCCCCAAGTGTCAGGGTGTCATTGTTCTGGACCCCCGAGTGTCAGTGTGTCATTGTTCTGGACCCCCAAGTGTCAGTGTGTCATTGTTCGGGATCCCCAAGTGTCAGGGTGTCATTGTTCTGGACCCCCAAGTGTCAGGGTGTCATTGTTCTGGATCCCCAAGTGTCAGGGTGTCATTGTTCTGGACCCCCAAGTGTCAGGGTGTCATTGTCTGGACCCCCAAGTGTCAGGGTGTCATTGTTCTGGACCCCCAAGTGTCAGGGTGTCATTATTCTGGACCCCCAAGTGTCAGTGTGTCATTGTTCTGGACCCCCAAGTGTCAGTGTGTCATTGTTCTGGACCCCCAAGTGTCAGGGTGTCATTGTTCTGGACCCCCAAGTGTCAGGGTGTCATTGTTCTGGATCCCCAAGTGTCAGGGTGTCATTGTTCTGGATCCCCAAGTGTCAGGGTGTCATTGTTCTGGGATCCCCCAAGTGTCAGGGTGTCATTGTTCTGGACCCCCGAGTGTCAGGGTGTCATTGTTCTGGACCCCCGAGTGTCAGGGTGTCATTGTTCTGGACCCCCGAGTGTCAGGGTGTCATTGTTCTGGACCCCCGAGTGTCAGGGTGTCATTGTTCTGGACCCCCGAGTGTCAGTGTGTCATTGTTCTGGACCCCAAGTGTCAGGGTGTCATTGTTCGGAATCCCCAAGTGTCAGGGTGTCATTGTTCTGGGATCCCCAAGTGTCAGGGTGTCATTGTTCTGGATCCCCAAGTGTTAGGGTGTCATTGTTCTGGATCCCCAAGTGTCAGTGTGTCATTGTTCTGGATCCCCAAGTGTTAGGGTGTCATTGTTCTGGACCCCCAAGTGTCAGGGTGTCATTGTTCTGGGACCCCAAGTGTCAGGGTGTCATTGTTCTGGACCCCCAAGTGTCAGGGTGTCATTGTTCTGGGATCCCCAAGTGTCAGTGTGTCATTGTTCTGGGACCCCCAAGTGTCAGGGTGTCATTGTTCTGGGATCCCCAAGTGTCAGGGTGTCATTGTTCTGGACCCCCAAGTGTCAGGGTGTCATTGTTCTGGGATCCCCCAAGTGTCAGGGTGTCATTGTTCTGGACCCCCAAGTGTCAGGGTGTCATTGTTCTGGATCCCCAAGTGTCAGAATGTCATTGTTCTGGGGCCCCAAGTGTCAGTGTGTCATTGTTCTGGGGCCCCAAGTGTCAGGGTGTCATTGTTCTGGATCCCCAAGTGTCAGGGTGTCATTGTTCTGGGATCCCCAAGTGTCAGGGTGTCATTGTTCTGGGATCCCCAAGTGTCAGGGTGTCATTGTTCTAGACCCCCGAGTGTCAGGGTGTCATTGTTCTGGGATCCCCCAAGTGTCAGGGTGTCATTGTTCTGGACCCCCAAGTGTCAGGGTGTCATTGTTCTGGACCCCCGAGTGTCAGTGTGTCATTGTTCTGGGGCCCCAAGTGTCAGTGTGTCATTGTTCTGGACCCCCAAGTGTCAGGGTGTCATTGTTCTGGACCCCCGAGTGTCAGTGTGTCATTGTTCTGGGGCCCCAAGTGTCAGTGTGTCATTGTTCTGGACCCCAAGTGTCAGGGTGTCATTGTTCTGGACCCCCGAGTGTCAGTGTGTCATTGTTCTGGGGCCCCAAGTGTCAGTGTGTCATTGTTCTGGACCCCCAAGTGTCAGGGTGTCATTGTTCTGGACCCCCAAGTGTCAGGGTGTCATTGTTCTGGGACCCCAAGTGTCAGGGTGTCATTGTTCTGGGGCCCCAAGTGTCAGAGTGTCATTGTTCTGGGGCCCCAAGTGTCAGGGTGTCATTGTTCTGGGACCCCCAAGTGTCAGGGTGTCATTGTTCTGGGGCCCCAAGTGTCAGTGTGTCATTGTTCTGGACCCCAAGTGTCAGGGTGTCATTGTTCTGGGACCCCCAAGTGTCAGGGTGTCATTGTTCTGGATCCCCAAGTGTCAGGGTGTCATTGTTCTGGGATCCCCCAAGTGTCAGGGTGTCATTGTTCTGGGACCCCCAAGTGTCAGGGTGTCATTGTTCTGGATCCCCAAGTGTCAGGGTGTCATTGTTCTGGGATCCCCCAAGTGTCAGGGTGTCATTGTTCTGGACCCCCAAGTGTCAGGGTGTCATTGTTCTGGACCCCCGAGTGTCAGTGTGTCATTGTTCTGGGGCCCCAAGTGTCAGTGTGTCATTGTTCTGGGACCCCCAAGTGTCAGGGTGTCATTGTTCTGGATCCCCAAGTGTCAGGGTGTCATTGTTCTGGGATCCCCCAAGTATCAGGGTGTCATTGTTCTGGGACCCCCAAGTGTCAGGGTGTCATTGTTCTGGATCCCCAAGTGTCAGGGTGTCATTGTTCTGGGATCCCCCAAGTGTCAGGGTGTCATTGTTCTGGACCCCCAAGTGTCAGGGTGTCATTGTTCTGGACCCCCGAGTGTCAGTGTGTCATTGTTCTGGGGCCCCAAGTGTCAGGGTGTCATTGTTCTGGACCCCCGAGTGTCAGTGTGTCATTGTTCTGGACCCCCAAGTGTCAGTGTGTCATTGTTCTGGGACCCCCAAGTGTCAGGGTGTCATTGTTCTGGACCCCCAAGTGTCAGGGTGTCATTGTTCTGGACCCCCAAGTGTCAGGGTGTCATTGTTTTGGGGCCCCAAGTGTCAGGGTGTCATTGTTCTGGACCCCCAAGTGTCAGAGTGTCATTGTTCTGGGGCCCCAAGTGTCAGGGTGTCATTGTTCTGGGGCCCCAAGTGTCAGGGTGTCATTGTTCTGGGACCCCCAAGTGTCAGGGTGTCATTGTTCTGGACCCCCGAGTGTCAGGGTGTCATTGTTCTGGGGCCCCATGTGTCAGGGTGTCATTGTTCTGGACCCCCAAGTGTCAGTGTGTCATTGTTCTGGATTCCCAAGTGTCAGGGTGTCATTGTTCTGGATCCCCAAGTGTCAGGGTGTCATTGTTCTGGGATCCCCAAGTGTCAGTGTGTCATTGTTCTGGGACCCCCAAGTGTCAGGGTGTCATTGTTCTGGATCCCCAAGTGTCAGGGTGTCATTGTTCTGGACCCCCAAGTGTCAGGGTGTCATTGTTCTGGATCCCCGAGTGTCAGTGTGTCATTGTTCTGGACCCCCAAGTGTCAGGGTGTCATTGTTCTGGGGCCCCAAGTGTCAGGGTGTCATTGTTCTGGGATCCCCCAAGTGTCAGGGTGTCATTGTTCTGGACCCCAAGTGTCAGGGTGTCATTGTTCTGGACCCCCGAGTGTCAGTGTGTCATTGTTCTGGTTTCCCCAAGTGTCAGGGTGTCATTGTTCTGGGGCCCCCCAAGTGTCAGTGTGTCATTGTTCTGGACCCCCAAGTGTCAGTGTGTCATTGTTCTGGGACCCCCAAGTGTCAGGGTGTCATTGTTCTGGACCCCCAAGTGTCAGGGTGTCATTGTTCTGGACCCCCAAGTGTCAGGGTGTCATTGTTCTGGACCGCCGAGTGTCAGGGTGTCATTGTTCTGGACCCCCAAGTGTCGGGGTGTCATTGTTCTGGGATCCCCCAAGTGTCAGGGTGTCATTGTTCTGGGGCCCCAAGTGTCAGGGTGTCATTGTTCTGGGATCCCCAAGTGTCAGGGTGTCATTGTTCTGGACCCCCGAGTGTCAGGGTGTCATTGTTCTGGACCCCCAAGTGTCAGTGTGTCATTGTTCTGGGGCCCCAAGTGTCAGTGTGTCATTGTTCTGAGACCCCCAAGTGTCAGGGTGTCATTGTTCTGGACCCCAAGTGTCAGAGTGTCATTGTTCTGGGGCCCCAAGTGTCAGGGTGTCATTGTTCTGGACCATCAAGTGTCAGTGTGTCATTGTTTTGGGACCCCCAAGTGTCAGGGTGTCATTGTTCTGGACCCCCGAGTGTCAGGGTGTCATTGTTCTGGGGCCCCAAGTGTCAGGGTGTCATTGTTCTGGACCCCCAAGTGTCAGGGTGTCATTGTTCTGGATCCCCAAGTGTCAGGGTGTCATTGTTCTGAGACCCCCAAGTGTCAGGGTGTCATTGTTCTGGATCCCCAAGTGTCAGGGTGTCATTGTTCTGAGACCCCCAAGTGTCAGGGTGTCATTGTTCTGGACCCCCAAGTGTCAGGGTGTCATTGTTCTGGACCCCCAAGTGTCAGGGTGTCATTGTTCTGGACCCCAAGTGTCAGGGTGTCATTGTTCTGGACCCCCGAGTGTCAGGGTGTCATTGTTCTGGGGCCCCAAGTGTCAGGGTGTCATTGTTCTGGACCCCCAAGTGTCAGTGTGTCATTGTTCTGGACCCCCAAGTGTCAGGGTGTCATTGTTCTGGGGCCCCAAGTGTCAGGGTGTCATTGTTCTGGGGCCCCAAGTGTCAGGGTGTCATTGTTCTGGACCCCCAAGTGTCAGGGTGTCATTGTTCTGGGGCCCCAAGTGTCAGGGTGTCATTGTTCTGGGGCCCCAAGTGTCAGGGTGTCATTGTTCTGGACCCCCAAGTGTCAGTGTGTCATTGTTCTGGACCCCCAAGTGTCAGTGTGTCATTGTTCTGGACCCCCAAGTGTCAGGGTGTCATTGTTCTGGGGCCCCAAGTGTCAGGGTGTCATTGTTCTGGACCCCCAAGTGTCAGGGTGTCATTGTTCTGGGGCCCCAAGTGTCAGGGTGTCATTGTTCTGGACCCCCAAGTGTCAGGGTGTCATTGTTCTGGGGCCCCAAGTGTCAGGGTGTCATTGTTCTGGGGCCCCAAGTGTCAGGGTGTCATTGTTCTGGACCCCCAAGTGTCAGGGTGTCATTGTTCTGGGGCCCCAAGTGTCAGGGTGTCATTGTTCTGGACCCCCAAGTGTCAGGGTGTCATTGTTCTGGGGCCCCAAGTGTCAGGGTGTCATTGTTCTGGATCCCCAAGTGTCAGGGTGTCATTGTTCTGGACCCCCAAGTGTCAGGGTGTCATTGTTCTGGGGCCCCAAGTGTCAGGGTGTCATTGTTCTGGATCCCCAAGTGTCAGGGTGTCATTGTTCTGGACCCCCAAGTGTCAGGGTGTCATTGTTCTGGACCCCCAAGTGTCAGGGTGTCATTGTTCTGGGGCCCCAAGTGTCAGGGTGTCATTGTTCTGGATCCCCAAGTGTCAGGGTGTCATTGTTCTGGACCCCCAAGTGTCAGGGTGTCATTGTTCTGGGGACCCCCAAGTGATTGTCTTTCCTCCCCCCGCTGAGGACGGTCACAGAGGTGATATTTCAGGGGATGGATTTGGGCTGTGGGGGGTTCTGATCACCTAGAATGACTCTCATAGACACACTTCTCTTCCCAGAATCCTTCGCTCTACATGGGGCCCCCACATCAGACTTGTCAGGACCACCAGATGATTTCACAAGGCTGTAAAATGAATGGGAATCTTATGAAGACAAATGGATATGAGGGACTTACCTTGAGGTCTAAATACTCCAACTCCTTCTTCAGCTGAATGTAGGTATCATCCGCCTCCGAGAGAAGACAAGACGTTACAGAGAGATCACAGACGGGGCCCGGGGCCCCTACACACATCATTTATATACAGCATCTGTATACTGACAGCTCAGCAATGTACAAAGTATATACTACACACCGATCAGCCAGAACATTATGACCACCCAATATGGAGTAGGTCCCCCTTTCGGCCATCGACTCCACTAGACAAATCATCACCGGCTTGTCTTCTTCCCATCCTGCATCCCGGTGCCATCTCACCCCCAGGTAAGTGACACCCCCGGCCATCCACCATTCATCAGACCAGGCCAACTTCTTCCATTGCTCCTTCCTCCAGTTCTGATGTCACGTGCCCATTGTAGGTGCTATAGGCTGTGGACACGGGTCACCATGGACACCCTGACTGGTCTGCAGCTACACCGCCCCATACACAACAACCATCAACTTCAGGGACAACATGTTCACTTGCTTCCTCATATATCCCACCCACTTTCAGGTGCCATCGTAACCAGATAATCAATGTTATCACTTCACCTGTCAGTGGTCAGAATGTTCTGGCTGATTGTTGTAAATCTTTTCATGTGACAACACTGGAGAAATGACACTTTGCTACAATGTAAAGTAGTGAGTGTACACAGGGGGGAGGAGTGTACACAGGGGGGAGGAGTGTACACAGGGGGGAGGAGTGTACACAGGGGGGGAGGAGTGTACACAGGGGGGGAAGAGTGTACACAGGGGGGAGGAGTGTACACAGGGGGGGGGGAGTGTACACAGGGGGGAGGAGTGTACACAGGGGGGGGAGGAGTGTACACAGGGGGGAGGAGTGTACACAGGGGGGGAGGAGTGCACACAGGGGGGAGGAGTGTACACAGGGGGGGGGGGGAGTGCACACAGGGGGGAGGAGTGTACACAGGGGGGAGGAGTGTACACAGGGGGAGGAGTGTACACAGGGGGAGGAGTGTACACAGGGGGAGGAGTGTACACAGGGGGGGAGGAGTGTACAGCTTGTATAACGGTGTAAATTTCCTCTCCCCTCAAAATAACTCTAAACCGCTGGCAACAAAAGTCAGTACACCCCTAAGTGAAAATGTCCAAATTGGGCCCCAAAGTGTCAATATTTTGTGTGGCCACCATTATTTTCCAGCACTGCCCTAACCCTCTTGGGCATGGAGGTCACCAGAGCTTCACAGGTTGTCACTGGAGTCCTCTTCCCCTCCCCCATGATGACATCACATAGAGCTGGTGGATGTTGGAGACCTTGCGCTCCTCCACCTTCCGTTTGAGGATCCCCCACAGATGCTCAATAGGGTTTTAGGTCTGGAGACATGCTTGGCCCGTCCATCACCTTTACCCTCAGCTTCTTTAGCAAGGCAGTGGTGGCCACACAAAATATTGACACTTTGGGCCCAATTAGCCATTTTCCCTCCCCGGTGTCATGTGACTCATTAGTGCTACAAGGTCTCAGGTATGAATGGGGAGCAGGTGTGGTAAATTTGGTGTTATCGCTCTCACTCTCTCATACTGGTCACTGGAAGTACAACATGGCACCTCATGGTAAAGAATTCTCTGAGGATCTGAAGAAAATAATTGTTGCTCTACATAAAGATGGGCGGGGCTATAAGAAGATCGCCAAGACCCTGAAACTGAGCTGCAGCACGGTGGCCAAGACCATCCAGCGGTATAACAGGACCGGTTCCCCTCAGAACAGGCCTCGCCATGGTCCACCAAAGAAGTCACGTGCTCAGCGTCATATCCAGAGGTTGTCTTTGGGAAATAGACGTATGAGTGCTGCCAGCATTGCTGCAGAGGGTGAAGGGGTGGGGGAGGGGTCAGCCTGTCAGTGCTCAGACCATACACCGCACACTGCATCAAATTGGTCTGCATGGCTGTCGTCCCAGAAGGAAGCCTCTTCTAAAGATGATGCACAAGAAAGACAAGCAGACTAAGGACATGGATTACTGGAACCCTGTCCTGTGGTCTGATGAGACAAAGATAAACTTATTTGGTGTCAGATGGTGTCAGGCGTGTGTGGCGGCAACCAGGTGAGGAGGACTAAGGGAAGCGTGTCTTCCCTACAGTCAGGCATGGTGGGGGAGGGTCATGGTCTGGGGCTGCATGAGTGCTGCCGGCACTGGGGGGCTACAGATCATTGAGGGAACCATGAATGCCAACATGTACTGTGACCTACTGAAACAGAGCATGATCCCCTCCCTTCATAGACTGGGCCGCAGGGTAGTATTCCAACATGATAACCACCCCAAACACACCTCCAAGACCACCACTGCCTTGCTAAAGAAGCTGAGGGTAAAGGTGATGGACTGACCAAGCATGTCTCCAGACCTAAACCCTATTGAGCATCTGTGGGGGAACCTCAAACGGAAGGTGGAGGAGCGCAAGGTCTCCAACATCCACCAGCTCCGTGATGACGTCATGGGGGAGGGGAAGAGGACTCCAGTGGCAACCTGTGAAGCTCTGGTGACCTCCATGCCCAAGAGGGTTAAGGCAGTGCTGGAAAATAATGGCGGCCACACAAAATATTGACACTTTGGGCCCAACTTGGACATTTTCACTTAGGGGTGTCCTGACTTTTGTTGCCAGCGGTTTAGACATTAATGGCTGTGTGTTGAGTTATTTTGAGGGGAGAGGAAATTTACACCGTTATAGCCCATTCACACAGGGGCGGCACGACTTGTCCCGCGACTCTGCCGGGCGATCTGAAGACGACTTCAAAGGTGAATTGCAAAATGACTTCTGTATTGAAGTCAATGGAAGTCGCCCTGAAGTCGTCTTGAAGTTGTACAGGAACCTTTTTCTAAGTCGGAGTGACTTGAGTCGCTCCTATTAGAACGGTTCCATTGTACAGAACGGGACGCGACTTGTCAGGCGGCTGAGTTGCCCAGGTGTGAATGGGGTCTAATACAAGCTGTACACTCCTCCCCCCCTGTGTACACTCCTCCTCCCCTGTGTACACTCCTCCCCCCCTGTGTACACTCCTCCCCCCCTGTGTACACTCCTCCCCCCTGTGTACACTCCTCCCCCCCCTGTGTACACTCCTCCCCCCCTGTGTACACTCCTCCCCCCCTGTGTACACTCCTCCCCCCCTGTGTACACTCCTCCTCCCCCCTGTGTACACTCCTCCCCCCCTGTGTACACTCCTCCCCCCCTGTGTACACTCCTCCTCCCCCCTGTGTACACTCCTCCCCCCCTGTGTACACTCCTCCCCCCTGTGTACACTCCTCCCCCCCTGTGTACACTCCTCCCCCCTGTGTACACTCCTCCCCCCCTGTGTACACTCCTCCCCCCCTGTGTGCACTCACTACTTTACATTGTAGCAAAGTGTCATTTCTTCAGTGTTGTCACATGAAAAGATTTACACAAATGGGACTGAGGGGTGTACTTACTTTTGTGAGACAGTGTATATATATATATATTTTATAGAAAAAGAGAGGTGAGGCCGCGCCATGTCCAATAGAAACCAGATCAATACAGGATTTATTATTACAAAGTAAAATTCACACCAGATTATTGAGAAAAACATTGTATGGAATAAATAGGAGGTCACATGACTTACACTAAGATACCCCCCAGCACACCACTCAGCGCTAATTCTGTCCTACAGGTCTCAAGTAGCAAAAGATAATAAATATAAGATCAATATTCCAAAATGATATAAAAATATAAAAGGAACATGGCTAAGCAGCTGTTTAAAATAAAAAGATATAAATAAATAGCACATTATTAAAACAATCAAATGCTTTGGATTAAACAGATACTAAAACGGCGCTAAAATGGAAATAATCCGTGTGATGAACACAACAGTCAATAGTCCTTGTGCAGCAAAGATAATAAGGGTGATGATGAGAGCAGTATATTCAGTGGGCACCTTCCACCAGAATAAACATCCGACTTCCCACCTCGTGAAGCACCCCCCCCCCCCCCCCCAGGGGGTCCAACTCGCCAGAAGCCTGAAATCAATGGGCCCTAAGAGTAAGTGTTCTTCAGTCAATTCGCTCTTCCCCTCACTATCCACAGAGATCCACAGGAAAAACGGCTCCAATAAACGTCATAAAAACACAGAAGATATTGCAAAGAGCGTAATTCCCCATAAAACCAAAGGATCCCTTCATAATATCTACGTACACAATGAAATAATAAGTCAAGCATATCAAGTGGCCCAAGAGGGCGCTATCACCGTAATCTTGCCGTCCCAGCGAATCCGCGTGCGTCTCCTTGCAGACACCGCAATTACTTCCCGGGTAGGGTAAGGCGGTGGAGCGCAGGCGTCACTTCCGGGATGTCGTGCGGGTCCCGCCCTTATGCGTTTCGTCATATCCGACTTCAACAGAGGGTATGTGTGCACATAACATGCATAGTGTCCAGAGGGTGAGGACAAAGCTCCCGGTAAAGAATGTGAATAGGGGAATAAATTAGCCCCATTGTTCGATCTATGAATAGTGTGTATAAAACGGCTCGGATGTACGTGTGCTTCCATGTGATTGAATAAAGCAAATAACTATTCACATACTTTACAGGGAGCTTTGTCCTCACCCTCTGGACACTATGCATGTTATGTGCACACATACCCTCTGTTGAAGTCGGATATGACGAAACGCATAAGGGCGGGACCCGCACGACATCCCGGAAGTGACGCTTGCGCTCCACCGCCTTACCCTACCCGGGAAGTAATTGCGGTGTCTGCAAGGAGACGCACGCGGATTCGCTGGGACGGCAAGATTACGGTGATAGCGCCCTCTTGGGCCACTTGATATGCTTGACTTATTATTTCATTGTGTACGTAGATATTATGAAGGGATCCTTTGGTTTTATGGGGAATACGTTTACCCAATATTTTTGCTGCACAAGGACTATTGACTGTTGTGTTCATCACACGGATTATTTCCATTTTAGCGCCGTTTTAGTATCCGTTTAATCCAAAGCATTTGATTGTTTTAATAATGTGCTACTTATTTATATCTTTATATTTTAAACAGCTGCTTAGCCATGTTCCTTTTATATTTTTATATCATTTTGGAATATTGATCTTATATTTATTATCTTTTGCTACTTGAGACCTGTAGGACAGAATTAGCGCTGAGTGGTGTGCTGGGGGGTATCTTAGTGTAAGTCATGTGACCTCCTATTTATTCCATACAATGTTTTTCTCAATAATCCTGTATTGTAATCTCATTCATGTATTGATCTGGTTTCTATTGGACACGGCGTGGCCTCACCTCTCTTTTTCTATAAACTAATCCAGGGATGGAGGACGCCATGTGTGCTGAATGAGTGTGCGCGGTCCCTGCCCCCCCCCCCATATATATACACAGAATGGTGTACAGAGTATATCCCTGTATAGCGCCCCCTCTGGTATATACTGGAGGTTGGTATTGATGTGATTGTAGCGATGTGCGGACTCCTCGCTGTTACATTGTAATCGATCACACAGAATATACATTGTATAATATATACATTATAAAGGTGACGTCATGCAGCAGATGAGGGAAGTCGCCATGCAGAGGCCGCCATGAAAATCAGCAAAAGCCAAGCCTGATGGGTGGACACAGGATAATGGGGGGGGACACGGGATAATGGGGGGGGAGCACTCCGGTTACAGTTCCTGCTCTGGTCGGGATCATTGTAACAGCGACATTATATATGTATACATGCTTACTGGGGGGACAAATGGTCACATGACTAGTATTGATTGAGGGGGGTCACATGACTAGTATTGATTTGGGGTGTCACATGCCTAGCATTGAGGGGTGTCACAGGACTAGTATTGATTTTGGGGGGTCACACGACTAGTATTGATTGAGGGGGGTCACATGACTAGTATTGATTTGGGGGTTACACGACTAGTATTGATTTGGGGGTCACACGACTAGTATTGATTGAGGGGGGTCACATTGATTAGTATTGATTTGGGGGGTCACATGACTAGTATTGAGGGGTGTCACATGACTAGTATTGATTTGGGGGGCCACATGACTAGTATTGATTTGGGGGGTCACATGACTAGTATTGATTGAGGGGGATCACATGACTAGTATTGATTGAGGGGGGTCACATGACTAGTATTGATTTGAGGTGTCACATGACTAGTATTGATTGAGGGGGGTCACATGATTAGTATTGATTGAGGGGGGCCACATGACTAGTATTGATTGAGGGGGGCCACATGACTAGTATTGATTGAGGGGGGTCACATGACTAGTATTGATTTGAGGTGTCACATGACTAGTATTGATTGAGGGGGGTCACATGATTAGTATTGATTGAGGGGGGTCACATGATTAGTATTGATTGAGGGGGGCCACATGACTAGTATTGATTTGGGGGGTCACATGACTAGTATTGATTGAGGGGGGTCACATGACTAGTATTGATTGAGGGGGGTCACATGATTAGCATTGATTTGAGGTGTCACATGACTAGTATTGATTGAGGGGGGTCACATGATTAGTATTGATTTGGGGGGGTCACATGACTAGTATTGATTGAGGGGGGTCACATGACTAGTATTGATTGTCCAGCGATACTCATAAATTCTGTCTGCGCCTCGTTCTCATCTTATCTGATCCCCAAAATAAATTAAACAATCACTTTATGGGAAAGGCCGCGGAGCCGCACAGCGTCCTTCCTGGGAACCCCCCCCCCCCCCCGGGATTTCATATCTGACACTGAGCCGGATGGCGGCTGCACTGCGGGTTTCACCAATTCAATCTGTAAGGACGGCGGTGAGACAAGCGCCGGCTCAGGGTTATCTCAGGATATGGCGCAGCGCTGAGCCACCGATTGTCCCCACACTGGAGAACCTTAAAGCGGAGTTCCACCCAAAAGTGGCAGTTCCGCGCATTTGTCGCCTCCCCCCCTCCCCCTCCACATTTGGCACCTTTCAGGGGGAGCGGATACCTGTCCCACTTCCGGGAGACCAGGCCGCGGCGAATTGCGTCAGCAGCTCGGCTCCCTCCTCCTCCTCCTCCTCCTCCTCCCCCCCATCACCGGGCCAATAGGAGAGCGCATTGGTGCCTCGCGCATGCGCAGTAGGGACACAGCGTGAAGACACAATGCTTCACTACTGGGTTCCTTTACCGGCAATGGCGGCGGCAGCACCCGACAGATGATGGAAACATCGCGCTGGACTCCAGGACAGGCAAGTGTCCGATTATTAAGCAGCTGCAGTATTTGTACAGGATGTGCGGCTGCTGGCTTTTCATTTTTGCAGGGGTGGGCGGATCTCGGCTTTAAAGGGTCACTCCACATAGAAGTCATATCAGAATTCTGAACAGCTGCTGGCAATCTGAATCACATGCTGAGACCTCCTACTACACACTACTGCAGGGAAACTCCCCATTGTGGGAGGAGCAGAGACACAAACTACTGCAGGGAAACTCCCCATTGTGGGAGGAGCAGAGACACAAACTACTGCAGGGAAACTCCCCATTGTGGGAGGAGCAGAGACACAAACTACTGCAGGGAAACTCCCCATTGTGGGAGGAGCAGAGACACAAACTACTGCAGGAAAACTCCCCATTGTGGGAGGAGCAGAGACACAAACTACTGCAGGGAAACTCCCCATTGTGGGAGGGGCAGAGATACAAACTACTTCAGGGAAACCTCCCCATTGTGGGAGGGGCAGAGACACAAACTACTGCAGGGAAACTCCCCAATGTGGGAGGGGCAGAGACACAAACTACTGCAGGGAAACTCCCCAATGTGGGAGGGGCAGAGAACAAACTACTGCAGGGAAACTCCCAATTGTGGGAGGGGCAGACACACAAACTACTGCAGGAAATCTCACCATTGTGGGAGGGGCAGAGACACAAACTGCTGGGGGAAATCTCTCCATTGTGGGAGGGGCAGATACACAAACTACTGCAGGGAAACTCCCCATTGTGGGAGGGGCAGAGACACAAACTACTGCAGGGAAATCTCCCCATTGTGGGAGGGGCAGAGACACAAACTACCGCAGGAAAACATTCCCATTTTGGGAGGAGCAGAGACACAAACTACTGCAGGGAAACTGCCCCGTTTTGGGAGGGGCAGAGACACAAACTACTGCAGGGAAACCTCCCCATTGTGGGAGGGGCAGAGACACAAATTACTGCAGGGAAACCTCCCCATTGTGGGAGGGGCAGAGACACAAACTACTGCAGGGAAACCTCCCCATTGTGGGAGGGGCAGAGACACAAATTACTGCAGGGAAACCTCCCCATTGTGGGAGGGGCAGAGACACAAACTACTGGGGGAAATCTCTCCATTGTGGGAGGGGCAGAGACACAAACTACTGCAGAGAAATCTCCTCATTGTGGGAGGGGCAGAGACACAAATTACTGCAGGGAAACCTCCCCATTGTGGGAGGGGCAGAGACACAAACTACTGGGGGAAATCTCTCCATTGTGGGAGGGGCAGAGACACAAACTACTGCAGGGAAACTGCCCCATTGTGGGAGGGGCAGAGACACAAACTACTGCAGGGAAACTGCCCCATTGTGGGAGGGGCAGAGACACAAACTACTGCAGGGAAACCTCCCCATTGTGGGATGAGCAGAGACACAAAGATAGGGATTGTCAGAAGTTGTCAGGGACAGTAGGGGGCGCTCTCTCACCCAGTAATATTGGAGTACAGTGACAATAGGTGGAAGCACATAGGGCGGGGGAGGGTATGCACTGTACATGGGAGCGATGGGCAGGCATGCGGCGGGAACACACAGCCAGATGAGCGCAGGGCGGGATGGGGCACCACAAACACTTCCCCGCTGACCTGGTAGTGGGGACAGGTCGGCTGATGCTGCTTTAATTTGGCCATTGTGTAATTTCGGATAGTAGCCAGCTGGGCCTGGTGTCTCCTTAATCGAATGAGGAATAAAGTTATCTCTTCGGGCTGCAGGCATTCAGAACATTGTGAGAGGAGATTAGACACAGGTCACCGCCAGTCCTCCCTCAGCGGCCAATCACACGGCCCCCCAGGGGACTCGGGTCTCTCTAAGACCTCGGCTCAGTTTTAAAGGGAAAGTTCTGTTACTTGGAGGAAGAACTGGACAGGAATTTGAAGGACATTTTTTAACAGAAACTACAAAATGCCAAAATAAGACGATGAGGAAAAGCTCTTACCGACTTGCCATGTAAACTGGGGGCACTTACAGTGTGTGTCATGTATCCCATGGACGGCATGGAGCGGCGATCCACGTGCGCTGCAGACTGGGGGGAGAAAAGAGGCAGAGTGAGATGCCACCTAGTGGGCGGGGCTGAGAACTGCATACAGAGACTAAAAACCTCCACAGGGGGTTCAGAGATGGCAGCCAGACCCCCATTGTACAGTATAGGATCCTGGGGAGACCCCCCACACCCCATTCTGTATAGGATCCTAGGGGCCACCTGAATAATGCAGACCCTATTCTGTACATACAGAATGGGGTCTGCATTGCTGCCCCCCAGGATCCCATACTGTATTGGGGGAACATGTTACTCTGTATACACAGAATGGGGTCTGCATTGCTGCCCCCCTGGATCCCATACTGTATTGGGGGAACATGTTACTCTGTATACACAGAATGGGGTCTGCATCGCTGCCCCCCTGGATCCCATACTGTATTGGGGGGTCATGTCACTCTGTATACGCAGAATGTGGTCTACATTGCTGCCCCCTTGATCCCATACTGTATTGGGGGAACATGTTACTCTGTATACACAGAATGGGGTCTGCATCGCTGCCCCCCTGGATCCCATACTGTATTGGGGGGTCATGTCACTCTGTATACGCAGAATGTGGTCTACATTGCTGCCCCCTTGATCCCATACTGTATTGGGGGAACATGTTACTCTGTATACACAGAATGGGGTCTGCATTGCTGCCCCCTTGATCCCATACTGTATTGGGGGAACATGTTACTCTGTATACACAGAATGGGGTCTGCATTGCTGCCCCCCCTGGATCCCATACTGTATTGGGGGAACATGTTACTCTGTATACACAGAATGGGGTCTGCATTGCTGCCCCCCTGGATCCCATACTGTATTGGGGGGTCATGTCACTCTGTATACACAGAATGGGGTCTGCATTGCTGCCCCCCAGGATCCCATACTGTATTGGGGGAACATGTTACTCTGTATACACAGAATGGGGTCTACATTGCTGCCCCCCTTGATCCCATACTGTATTGGGGGAACATGTTACTCTGTATACACAGAATGGGGTCTGCATTGCTGTCCCCCAGGATCCCATACTGTATTGGGGGGTCATGTCACTCTGTATACACAGAATGGGGTCTGCATTGCTGCCCCCCAGGATCCCATACTGTATTGGGGGGTCATGTCACTCTGTATACACAGAATGGGGTCTGCATTGCTGCCCCCCAGGATCCCATACTGTATTGGGGGGTCATGTCACTCTGTATACACAGAATGGGGTCTGCATTGCTGCCCCCCAGGATCCCATACTGTATTGGGGGGTCATGTCACTCTGTATACACAGAATGGGGTCTGCATTGCTGCCCCCCAGGATCCCATACTGTATTGGGGGAACATGTTACTCTGTATACACAGAATGGGGTCTGCATTGCTGCCCCCCAGGATCCCATACTGTATTGGGGGGTCATGTCACTCTGTATACACAGAATGGGGTCTGCATTGCTGCCCCCCTGGATCCCATACTGTATTGGGGGAACATGTTACTCTGTATACACAGAATGGGGTCTGCATTGCTGCCCCCAGGATCCCATACTGTATTGGGGGGTCATGTCACTCTGTATACACAGAATGGGCTCTGCATTGTTGCCCCCCTGGATCCCATACTGTATTGGGGGGTCATGTCACTCTGTATACACAGAATGGGGTCTGCATTGCTGCCCCCCTGGATCCCATACTGTATTGGGGGAACATGTTACTCTGTATACACAGAATGGGGTCTGCATTGCTGCCCCCCAGGATCCCATACTGTATTGGGGGGTCATGTCACTCTGTATACACAGAATGGGGTCTGCATTGCTGCCCCCCTGGATCCCATACTGTATTGGGGGAACATGTTACTCTGTATACACAGAATTGGGTCTGCATTGCTGCCCCCCTGGATCCCATACTGTATTGGGGGGTCATGTCACTCTGTATACACAGAATGGGGTCTGCATTGCTGCCCCCTGGATCCCATACTGTATTGGGGGAACATGTTACTCTGTATACACAGAATGGGGTCTGCATTGCTGCCCCCCCTGGATCCCATACTGTATTGGGGGGTCATGTTACTCTGTATACACAGAATGGGGTCTGCATTGCTGCCCCCCAGGATCCCATACTGTATTGGGGGAACATGTTACTCTGTATACACAGAATGGGGTCTGCATTGCTGCCCCCCAGGATCCCATACTGTATTGGGGGGTCATGTTACTCTGTATACACAGAATGGGGTATGCATTGCTGCCCCCCAGGATCCCATACTGTATTGGGGGGTCATGTTACTCTGTATACACAGAATGGGGTCTGCATTGCTGCCCCCCAGGATCCCATACTGTATTGGGGGGTCATGTCACTCTGTATACACAGAATGCGGTCTGCATTGCTGCCCCCCAGGATCCCATACTGTATTGGGGGAACATGTTACTCTGTATACACAGAATGGGGTCTGCATTGCTGCCCCCCAGGATCCCATACTGTATTGGGGGGTCATGTCACTCTGTATACACAGAATGGGGTCTGCATTGCTGCCCCCCTGGATCCCATACTGTATTGGGGGAACATGTTACTCTGTATACACAGAATGGGGTCTGCATTGCTGCCCCCCAGGATCCCATACTGTATTGGGGGGTCATGTCACTCTGTATATACAGAATGGGGTCTGCATTGCTGCCCCCCTGGATCCCATACTGTATTGGGGGGTCATGTCACTCTGTATACACAGAATGGGGTCTGCATTGCTGCCCCCCAGGATCCCATACTGTATTGGGGGGTCATGTCACTCTGTATACACAGAATGCGGTCTGCATTGCTGCCCCCCAGGATCCCATACTGTATTGGGGGAACATGTTACTCTGTATACACAGAATGGGGTCTGCATTGCTGCCCCCCAGGATCCCATACTGTATTGGGGGGTCATGTCACTCTGTATACACAGAATGGGGTCTGCATTGCTGCCCCCCAGGATCCCATACTGTATTGGGGGAACATGTTACTCTGTATACACAGAATGGGGTCTGCATTGCTGCCCCCCAGGATCCCATACTGTATTGGGGGGTCATGTCACTCTGTATACACAGAATGGGGTCTGCATTGCTGCCCCCCTGGATCCCATACTGTATTGGGGGAACATGTTACTCTGTATACACAGAATGGGGTCTGCATTGCTGCCCCCCAGGATCCCATACTGTATTGGGGGGTCATGTCACTCTGTATACACAGAATGGGCTCTGCATTGCTGCCCCCCTGGATCCCATACTGTATTGGGGGTCATGTCACTCTGTATACACAGAATGGGGTCTGCATTGCTGCCCCCCAGGATCCCATACTGTATTGGGGGGTCATGTTACTCTGTATACACAGAATGGGGTCTGCATTGCTGCCCCCCAGGATCCCATACTGTATTGGGGGGTCATGTCACTCTGTATACACAGAATGGGGTCTGCATTGTTGCCCCCCTGGATCCCATACTGTATTGGGGGAACATGTTACTCTGTATACACAGAATGGGGTCTGCATTGCTGCCCCCCTGGATCCCATACTGTATTGGGGGGTCATGTTACTCTGTATACACAGAATGGGGTCTGCATTGCTGCCCCCCAGGATCCCATACTGTATTGGGGGAACATGTTACTCTGTATACACAGAATGGGGTCTGCATTGCTGCCCCCCAGGATCCCATACTGTATTGGGGGAACATGTTACTCTGTATACACAGAATGGGGTCTGCATTGCTGCCCCCCAGGATCCCATACTGTATTGGGGGGTCATGTTACTCTGTATACACAGAATGGGGTATGCATTGCTGCCCCCCAGGATCCCATACTGTATTGGGGGGTCATGTTACTCTGTATACACAGAATGGGGTCTGCATTGCTGCCCCCCAGGATCCCATACTGTATTAGGGGGTCATGTTACTCTGTATACACAGAATGGGGTATGCATTGCTGCCCCCCAGGATCCCATACTGTATTGGGGGGTCATGTCACTCTGTATACACAGAATGGGGTCTGCATTGCTGCCCCCCTGGATCCCATACTGTATTGGGGGGTCATGTCACTCTGTATACACAGAATGGGGTCTGCATTGCTGCCCCCCTGGATCCTATACTGTATTGGGGGAACATGTTACTCTGTATACACAGAATGGGGTCTGCATTGCTGCCCCCCAGGATCCCATACTGTATTGGGGGTCATGTTACTCTGTATACACAGAATGGGGTCTGCATTGCTGCCCCCCAGGATCCCATACTGTATTGGGGGGTCATGTCACTCTGTATACACAGAATGGGGTCTGCATTGCTGCCCCCCAGGATCCCATACTGTATTGGGGGAACATGTTACTCTGTATACACAGAATGGGGTCTGCATTGCTGCCCCCCAGGATCCCATACTGTATTGGGGGGTCATGTTACTCTGTATACACAGAATGGGGTCTGCATTGCTGCCCCCCAGGATCCCATACTGTATTGGGGGGTCATGTTACTCTGTATACACAGAATGGGGTATGCATTGCTGCCCCCCAGGATCCCATACTGTATTGGGGGGTCATGTCACTCTGTATACACAGAATGGGGTCTGCATTGCTGCCCCCCTGGATCCCATACTGTATTGGGGGAACATGTTACTCTGTATACACAGAATGGGGTCTGCATTGCTGCCCCCCAGGATCCCATACTGTATTGGGGGGTCATGTCACTCTGTATACACAGAATGGGGTCTGCATTGCTGCCCCCCTGGATCCCATACTGTATTGGGGGGTCATGTCACTCTGTATACACAGAATGGGGTCTGCATTGCTGCCCCCAGGATCCCATACTGTATTGGGGGAACATGTTACTCTGTATACACAGAATGGGGTCTGCATTGCTGCCCCCCAGGATCCCATACTGTATTGGGGGGTCATGTCACTCTGTATACACAGAATGGGGTCTGCATTGCTGCCCCCCAGGATCCCATACTGTATTGGGGGGTCATGTCACTCTGTATACACAGAATGCGGTCTGCATTGCTGCCCCCCAGGATCCCATACTGTATTGGGGGGTCATATTACTCTGTATACACAGAATGGGGTATGCATTGCTGGCCCCCAGGATCCCATACTGTATTGGGGGGTCATGTTACTCTGTATACACAGAATGGGGTCTGCATTGCTGCCCCCCAGGATCCCATACTGTATTGGGGGAACATGTTACTCTGTATACACAGAATGGGGTCTGCATTGCTGCCCCCCAGGATCCCATACTGTATTGGGGGGTCATGTTACTCTGTATACACAGAATGGGGTATGCATTGCTGCCCCCCAGGATCCCATACTGTATTGGGGGGTCATGTTACTCTGTATACACAGAATGGGGTCTGCATTGCTGCCCCCCAGGATCCCATACTGTATTGGGGGGTCATGTTACTCTGTATACACAGAATGGGGTATGCATTGCTGCCCCCCAGGATCCCATACTGTATTGGGGGGTCATGTTACTCTGTATACACAGAATGGGGTCTGCATTGCTGCCCCCCAGGATCCCATACTGTATTAGGGGGTCATGTTACTCTGTATACACAGAATGGGGTCTGCATTGCTGGGGCGGGGCGGGCCCCCCAGGATCCTATACTGTATATACAGTGTAACATGACCCCCAATACAGTATGGGATCCTGCGGGGAACCCCAGCAATACCCACCCCAAACTAGAGCAGCTGTGCATAGCAACCAATCAGCTTCTATCTTTCATTTCAAAGATTAATTGAACAAACTGAAGATAGAAGCTGATTGGCCGCCATGCACAGCTGCTCCAGTTTTAGTAAATTCTCCCCATAGTGATATAAAATGTATCTAAACCCAAGGAATGTGTCACATATTGCACCTCATTGGTCCTCGGATGTGGTGGCGGCATTTTTGTTTTCAGGCTTTATTCCCTTTTATTTTCACCCAGTGATCCTGCCAGAAACACACTTTCTGTCCCAGGGTGACAACATTCACTCACTGTGCTAGATCTATAGAAGAGCTGTGTGGTCCCCCTGCACCCTGGAACCGTGTTGTCACCCTGGGACCGTGTTGTTACCCTGGAATCGTGTGGTTACCCTGGGACCGTGTTGTCACCTGGGACCGTGTGGTCACCCTGGGACCGTGTGGTCACCCTGGGACCTTGTAGTCACCCTGGGACCATGTGGTTACCCTGGGACCGTGTTGTCACCCTGGGACCTTGTAGTCACCCTGGGACCGTGTTGTCACCCTGGGACCGTGTTGTTACCCTGGGACCTTGTAGTCACCCTGGGACCTTGTAGTCACCCTGGGACCGTGTGGTCACCCTGGGACCGTGTTGTCACCCTGGGACCTTGTAGTCACCCTGGGACCGTATGGTCACCCTGGGACCGTGTGGTCACCCTGGGACCGTATGGTCACCCTGGGACCGTGTGGTTACCCTGGGACCGTGTTGTCACCCTGGGACCTTGTAGTCACCCTGGGACCGTGTGGTTACCCTGGGACCTTGTAGTCACCCTGGGACCGTGTGGTTACCCTGGGACCGCGTTGTCACCCTGGGACCGTGTTGTCACCCTGGGACCTTGTAGTCACCCTGGGATCTTGTAGTCACCCTGGGACCTTGTAGTCACCCTGGGACCGTGTGGTTACCCTGGGACCGTGTTGTCACCCTGGGACCTTGTAGTCACCCTGGGACCGTGTGGTTACCCTGGGACCTTGTAGTCACCCTGGGACCGTGTGGTTACCCTGGGACCGCGTTGTCACCCTGGGACCGTGTTGTCACCCTGGGACCTTGTAGTCACCCTGGGACCTTGTAGTCACCCTGGGACCTTGTAGTCACCCTGGGACCGTGTGGTTACCCTGGGACCGTGTGGTTACCCCGGGACCGTGTAGTTACCCTGGGACCGTGTGGTTACCCTGGGACCGTGTGGTCACCCTGGGACCGTGTGGTCACCCTGGGACCGCGTTGTCACTTGGGACCGTGTTGTCACCCTGGGCAAGAGCACTTTTATGAGGAAATGTAATGGATGGATGGGGGGGTCATTGTTGGGGTCACGTACACTTTAAGAGCCTCTATTGGGTAACTGTCAGTGTTCTCAGTAGGGGAGCGGATACTTGTGTGTAAGACGTGTTAATCATAGACAGGTCCTCTTTACCTTGACAGCACTGACATGGCTCTTCTGTGGGGATCCGAGGTAGGGGACATCTATGGCCCCCTCCTCCGGCCGGACCATCAGTCTCTCCGCTGGGGTGTGGGGTCTTCTGGGAGGAAACATCTTCGGGGGGCCGGGCGGTGGCATGTCGGAGGGAGACGGAGGGACAGACACACACCGGGGGACGTCTAACATACTCTTGGCTCTCACGCGGTCTGCGGCGTCCATAGTGCCCATACAGATCTGCCCGGTGGGGCTGCCATGTTTGAACTGCTGCCTCTGCTGCCACTCGTAGAGCTGCCACACCATCCCCTCCTTGGTGGCCTGACGTTCCTCGTTTGACATCTTCAGGTGGCTGACCCGGTCCTGGGCGTATTTATAGTCACTTGGCAAATTGCGGATGGGGGGTGGAGAGCCGCTGGAAGGGTGTCGGCTGGTCTTTGGCAAAGTCTGGTACCTCTCGTGTTCTGTGCCGACACTGAAAAGAAGAAAAGGGCGGAGCATGAGAGCTGGGAAGATTTACCCCGGACTGTCCCCAACCCCCAGGCACCCGACAGTCCCCAACCCCCAGGCACCCGACAGTCCCCAACCCCCAGGCACCCGACAGTCCCCAACCCCCAGGCACCCGACAGTCCCCAACCCCCAGGCACCCGACAGTCCCCAACCCCCAGGCACCCGACAGTCCCCAACCCCCAGGCACCCGACAGTCCCCAACCCCCAGGCACCCGACAGTCCCCAACCCCCAGGCACCCGACAGTCCCCAACCCCCAGGCACCCGACAGTCCCCAACCCCCAGACACCCGACAGTCCCCAACCCCCAGGCACCCGACAGTCCCCAACCTTCAGGCACCCGACAGTCCCCAACCCCCAGGCACCCGACAGTCCCCAACCTTCAGGCACCCGACTGTCCCCAACCCCCAGGCACCCGACAGTCCCCAACCTTCAGGCACCCGACAGTCCCCAACCCCCAGGCACCCGACAGTCCCCAACCTTCAGGCACCCGACAGTCCCCAACCCCCAGGCACCCGACAGTCCCCAACCTTCAGGCACCCGACTGTCCCCAACCCCCAGGCACCCGACAGTCCCCAACCCCCAGGCACCCGACAGTCCCCAACCTTCAGGCACCCGACAGTCCCCAACCCCCAGGCACCCGACAGTCCCCAACCCCCAGGCACCCGACAGTCCCCAACCCCCAGGCACCCGACAGTCCCCAACCCCCAGGCACCCGACAGTCCCCAACCCCCAGACACCGACAGTCCCCAACCCCCAGGCACTCGACAGTCCCCAACCCCCAGACACCTGACAGTCCCCAACCCCCAGACACCTGACAGTCCCCAACCCCCAGACACCCGACAGTCCCCAGACACCCAACAGTCCCCAACCCCCAGACAGTCCCCAACCCCCGACAGTCCCCAACCCCCAGGCACCCGACAGTCCCCAACCTTCAGGCACCCGACTGTCCCCAACCCCCAGGCACCCGACAGTCCCCAACCTTCAGGCACCCGACAGTCCCCAACCCCCAGGCACCCGACAGTCCCCAACCCCCAGGCACCCGACAGTCCCCAACCCCCAGGCACCCGACAGTCCCCAACCCCCAGACACCGACAGTCCCCAACCCCCAGGCACTCGACAGTCCCCAACCCCCAGAAACCTGACAGTCCCCAACCCCCAGACACCTGACAGTCCCCAACCCCCAGACACCCGACAGTCCCCAGACACCCAACAGTCCCCAACCCCCAGACAGTCCCCAACCCCCGACAGTCCCCAACCCCCAGGCACCCGACAGTCCCCAACCCCCAGACACCGACAGTCCTCAACCCCCAGACACCGACAGTCCTCAACCCCCAGGCACTCGACAGTCCCCAACCCCCAGGCACTCGACAGTCCCCAACCCCCAGGCACCCGACAGTCCCCAACCCCCAGACACCGACAGTCCCCAACCCCCAGACACCGACAGTCCCCAACCCCCAGGCACTCGACAGTCCCCAACCCCCAGACACCTGACAGTCCCCAACCCCCAGACACCTGACAGTCCCCAACCCCCAGACACCCGACAGTCCCCAGACACCCAACAGTCCCCAACCCCCAGACAGTCCCCAACCCCCCGACAGTCCCCAACCCCCAGACAGTCCCCAACCCCCAGACACCCGACAGTCCCCAACCCCAGACACCGACAGTCCTCAACCCCCAGGCACTCGACAGTCCCCAACCCCCAGGCACTCGACAGTCCCCAACCCCCAGACACCCGACAGTCCCCAACCCCCAGACACCCGACAGTCCCCAACCCCCAGGCACTCGACAGTCCCCAGACACCCGACAGTCCCCAACCCCCAGGCACCCGACAGTCCCCAACCCCCAGGCACTCGACAGTCCCCAGACACCCGACAGTCCCCAACCCCCAGGCACTCGACAGTCCCCAACCCCCAGACACCCGACAGTCCCCAACCCCCAGACACCCGACAGTCCCCAACCCCCAGACACCCGACAGTCCCCAACCCCCAGGCACCCGACAGTCCCCAACCCCCAGGCACCCGACAGTCCCCAAGCCATTATACAAAGTATTCTTCTAAAACTGAATAACTAAAGTCAGTGCCAAGTCTGTAAGACCTCTGCCTGGCTTCTCTTATCATGGCGCTCTGTACCCAGAATACATCACACAGAATACCACTTTGGCTGCAGGTGGCGCTCTATACACAAAATGCATATCATAAAATACCTCACATACATATCACACACACACAATACCCCACAATAACTGCAGGTGGCGCTCTTTAGCTAGAATACATATATACAGTGCTGTGAAAAAGTATTTTCTCCCTTCCTGATTTACCGTATATACTCGAGTATAAGCCGAGGCACCTAATTTTACCACAAAAACTGGGAAAACGTATTGACTCGAGTATAAGCCTAGGGTTTATTGTATAGGAGGAAGAGGCTAAAATGGACTATGTGGGCACCATATGTGAGACCGATGTACAGTCAAAGGTATAAATATAAAAAAGGTTTTTATTACACAAATATAAGACAAGTTTACCATGTACATGTTTATAGATTAACCACCTCCCTACTGGGCACGAAAACCCCCTTCCTGCCCAAGCCATTTTTCAGCTTTCAGCGCTGTCACACTTTGAATGACAATTGCGCGGTCATGCGACGTGGCTCCCAAACATAATTTGTGTCCTTTTTTTCCCACAAATAGAGCTTTCTTTTGGTGGTATTTGATCACCTCTGCGGTTTTTATTTTTGCGCTATAAACAAAAGAAGAGAGACAAGTTTGGAAAAAAAACACTATTTTTTACTTTTTGCTATAATAAATACCCTTTTTTTTTTTAAATAAAATTTTCCTCAGTTTAGGCCGATACGTATTCTTCTACATATTTTTGGTAAAAAAAAAAATCGCAATAAGCGCGTATTGATTGGTTTGCGCAAAAGTTATAGCGTCTACAAAATAGGGGATAGATTTATAGCATTTTTATTTTTTTATTAGTAATGGCGGCGATCTGCGATTTTTATTGTGACTGCGATATTGCGGCGGACACATTGGACACTTTAGACACATTTTTGGGACCATTCACATTTATACAGCGATCCCTGCTATAAAAATGCATTGATTACTGTATAAATGTGATTGGCAGGGAAGGGGTTAACCACTAGGGGGCGGGAAGGGGTTAAATATGTTCCCTCAAAGTGTTCTTACTGTGGGGGGAGGGGACTGACTGGGGGAGGTGACCGATGGTTGTCCCTATGTACAAGGGACACAGCATCGGTCCCCTCTCCCTCACAGGACGTGGATCTGTGTGTTTACACACACAGATCCACTTTCCTGCTCGGTTCCCGGGCAATCGCGGGTGCCCGGCGGCAATCGCGGCCGCCGGGCACGCGAACCGGGGCCTTGTGAACGCGGCGGGCGCGCGCGCTGGCGGCGAGCGCGCGCCTTCTAGCTCGTTTTAAAGGGAGGACGTCATATGACGTCCTCCCAGAACGAGAGTATCCTCCGCCCACCGTCAATTGACAGTGGGCAGGGGACAAGTGGTTAAAAATCGTTTTGTGACAAACATAAAACCACTCCTATAGGCATACTATTGCTGCCAATGGAATGTTATACATATACAGTAGCATAGTATACAAGACTCAACATGTTTCGCGTTTTAGGATTCCGTAGAATCCGCTTCTTCAGGAGATAAATACAAGAAATATTTTTCAGTAGATACACATGAGTTTTGTCACGTGGCTATAAACAAAGAAAACAACATGATTAATGTAAAATAGGAAAATGTGGATATATAAAGTTATATTTTACAATAAAAACATGTATCCATCACATGAACCATGAAGCCAGACAGGGCCCCAAAGTCTCACCATGGGAGCCGGGGCCACACAGTGGCCGAGATGCCGATCAGTCAAGTGGGTCTGCCCTGGAGGGCAACAGGACCCTCCCCAGAGAACACAGATTTCCAGAGGTATATATCTAAGATAGAAGTAATAAATATACATATCAGTGTATCATTCCATTGTTGGCTGAACTGAGCAGGCCAAATGGTGGATAGTAACCCTGAGTATTGATTCCCATATGTAGGTATAGCCATACCTCCTGAGGCGTTTGTCCTCCAGGGCGGACCCATTTGACTGATCCGCATCTCGGCCACTGTGTGGCCCCGGCTCCCATGGTGAGACTTTGGGGCCCTGTCTGGCTTCATGGTTCATGTGATGGATACATGTTTTTATTGTAAAATATAACTTTATATATCCACATTTTCCTATTTTACATTAATCATGTTGTTTTTTTTGTTTATAGCCACGTGACAAAACTCATGTGTATCTACTGAAAAATATTGCGTGTATCTATCTCCTGAAGAAGCGGATTCTACGGAATCCTAAAACGCGAAACATGTTGAGTCTTGTATACTATGCAACTGTATATGTATAACATTCCATTGGCAGCAATAGTATGCCTATAGGAGTGGTTTTATGTTTGTCACAAAACGATTTTTAATCTATAAACATGTACATGGTAAACTTGTTTTATATTTGTGTAATAAAAACCTTTTATATTTATACCTTTGACTGTACATCAGTCTCACATATGGTGCCGACATAGTCCATATAAGCCTCTTCCTCCTATACAATATTTCACCAATTTATATTTATTCTGATACCATCAGCACTTCCATACACATATAAGCCTAGGGTGTCCATCTGCATGCCTCACTGTGCCTCACTGTGCCTCACTGTGTCCATGCCTCACTGTGCCTCACTGTGCCCATGCCCCACTGTGCCTCACTGTGCCCATGCCCCACTGTGCCTCACTGTGCCCATGCCCCACTGTGCCTCACTGTGCCCATGCCCCACTGTGCCTCACTGTGCCCATGCCTCACTGTGCCTCACTGTGTCCATGCCTCACTGTGCCTCACTGTGCCTCACTGTGTCCATGCCTCACTGTGCCTCACTGTGCCCATGCCCCACTGTGCCTCACTGTGCCCATGCCCCACTGTGCCTCACTGTGCCCATGCCCCACTGTGCCTCACTGTGCCCATGCCCCACTGTGCCTCACTGTGCCCATGCCTCACTGTGTCCATGCCTCACTGTGCCTCACTGTGCCTCACTGTGTCCATGCCTCACTGTGCCTCACTGTGCCCATGCCCCACTGTGCCTCACTGTGCCCATGCCCCACTGTGCCTCACTGTGCCCATGCCCCACTGTGCCTCACTGTGCCCATGCCTCACTGTGCCCCACTGTGTCCATGCCTCACTGTGCCTCACTGTGCCCATGCCTCACTGTGCATCACTGTGCCCATGCCTCACTGTGCCTCACTGTGTCCATGCCTCACTGTGCCTCACTGTGCCCATGCCTCACTGTGCCCATGCCTCACTGTGCCTCACTGTGCCCATGCCTCACTGTGCCTCACTGTGCCCATGCCTCACTGTGCCTCACTTTGCCCATGCCTCACTGTGCCTCACTGTGTCCATGCCTCACTGTGCCTCACTGTGTCCATGCCTCACTGTGCCTCACTGTGCCCATGCCTCACTGTGCCTCACTGTGTCCATGCCTCACTGTGCCTCACTGTGCCCATGCCTCACTGTGCCTCACTGTGCCCATGCCTCACTGTGCCCATGCCTCACTGTGCCTCACTGTGCCCATGCCTCACTGTGCCTCACTGTGTCCATGCCTCACTGTGCCTCACTGTGCCCATGCCTCACTGTGCCTCACTGTGTCCATGCCTCACTGTGCCTCACTGTGCCCATGCCTCACTGTGCCTCACTGTGCCCATGCCTCACTGTGCCTCACTGTGCCCATGCCTCACTGTGTCCATGCCTCACTGTGCCTCACTGTGCCCATGCCTCACTGTGCATCACTGTGCCCATGCCTCACTGTGCCTCACTGTGCCCATGCCTCACTGTGCCTCACTGTGCCCATGTCTCACTGTGCCTCACTGTGTCCATGCCTCACTGTGCCTCACTGTGTCCATGCCTCACTGTGCCTCACTGTGCCTATGCCTCACTGTGCCTCACTGTGTCCATGCCTCACTGTGCCTCACTGTGCCCATGCCTCACTGTGCCTCACTGTGCCCATGCCTCACTGTGCCTCACTGTGCCCATGCCTCACTGTGTCCATGACTAGACTGACGTTTAACATTAGAGTCTATGGCCGGTACCGGGTCCCCAAAATCCCTGGAGAAATTACCGTTTAACATGGGAGTCTATGGAAGGGGTGCCCGGCTTTGAAAAATCGGTGCTTCCCGGCCGTAGGTCCCATGGACAACAACCTTTGGACACTTGTAGAGGAAGAGTGGGGCTACATGTGTGCCAAGTTTGGGGTCCAGGGGACCTACGGCCGGCCGGTACCGGGTCCCCAAAGTCCGGGAGATCAGGCACAAAAAGGTGACTCGAGTATAAGCCGAGGGGGTCATTTTCAGGACAAAAAAAAATGTGCAGAAAAACTCGGCTTATACTCGAGTATATACGGTATTTATTTTTTGCATATTTGTCACACTTCAGATCATCAAACAAATGTTACTATGACACAAAGATAACCCGAGGAAATACAAAATGCAATTATTAAATGATGATTTCATGTAATAAAGCCGTAGTAAACCGCTGGGTGTGGTTTTTTTTCTTACCTCCAAGGTAACGTTATAATGTGTGGGGGAGGGGCATCGCATACAAGCACATTATGTCAAACTTAGCTGAAAACTAAGCCCTCCAGCACCGCGCTGCCCCCGCTGCCGGCACTCCCATCTTCTCCCGGTCTTCCTTCCGGGTTCACGGACTCCGGCGGTGTGAGTGGCTGGAGCCACAATGACGTCACTCCCGCACTTTTGCGCGGGAAACGCCGGTGATGTCACCAGCTGCATGTACAGTAAAAATCTCCTAAATGGTGGATGTTTAGGAGATATTTACAGTTTTTATAGGTAAGTCTCATTATAGGATCACCTATAGGTACAAGTCAGAGGGGGAGTTTACTGACACTTTAAGGGAAAAAATCTGTCCAAACCTGCCTGGCCCCATGTGAAAAAGTAATTGCCCCCTAAACCTAATAACTAGTTGGGCCACCCTTGGGGGCAACAACTGGAATCCTGCGTTTGCGGTAACTGACAATCAGTCACTTCGCTGTGGAGGGATTTTGGCCCCACTCTTCTTTGCAGAATTGTTGTCATTCCACAATGGAGGGTTTTCCAGCATGACCGGCCTGTGTGAGGTCATGTCACAGCATCTCAATGGGATTTAAGTCCGGACTTTGACTAGGCCTCTCCAAAACCTTCATTTTGGGTTTTGGAGCCATTCAGAGGAGGACTTGCTGGTGTGTTTCGGATCACTGTCCTGCTGCATAACCCGAGTGCGCCTGAGGTCAGGAAGTGATGGGCGGACATTCTCCTTCAGGATTTTCTGGTAGAGCTCAGAATTCATGGTTCCATCAATGATGGCGAGTCGTCCAGCCCCAGACCATCCCCCGACCACCACCATGTCTGACTGTTGGGATGATGTTCTTTTAATGAAATGTTGTGTTAGTTTTACGCCGGATGTAACGGGGCGCACACCTTCCAAAACCAAAACTTTTCCATCTGCAGTCTTGGGGATAATCCAGATATTTTTTGGTAAATGTGAGAGGAGCCTTTGTGTTCTTTTTGGTCAGCGGTGGCTTTGGCCTTGGAACTCTCCCATGGACGCCATGTTTGCCCCGTCTCTTTCTTATTGGTGAATCATGAACACTGACCTTACCTGAGGTAAGTGAGGCCTGCAGTTCTTTAGATGTTGTTCTGGGTTCTTCTATGACCTCCTGGATGATGAGTCCTCGTTGTGCTCTTGGAATGATTTCTGTCGGCCGGCCACTCCTGGGGAGGTTCACCACCGTTCCAAGTTTCCTCCATGTGTGGATAACGGCCCTCCCCCAAGGTTCTCTGGAGTCCCAAACCCTTAGAAATGTCTTTGTAACCCTTTCCAGACCGATACATGTCAGTTACTTTGTTTCTCATCTGTTCTTGAGAAAATTGAGTTCTGTCCGTGATACTTTTTTTATTTGCACCAACATATCATTTTTCATGGACGAGCTTTCGGGGTGTGTCCCCTTCTTCATCTGTTCTTGAATTTCTTTAGATGACGGCATAATGTGTTGCTTTTTTAGATCTTTTAGCGTGCTTCACTTTGTCAGACAGATTCTATTTAAGTGATTTCTTGATTCAACAGGTCTGGCAGTAATCGGGTCTGGGTGTACCAAGTGAAATTTAACTCAGCTTTCCAAAAAATGTGGTTATTCACAGTTCATTCATCATTTAGCAATTACTTTTTCACATAGGGTCAGGCAGGTTTGGACAGCTTTTTTCCCTTAATTAAATTAAATCATCATTTAAAAACTGCATTTTGTATTTCCTCGGGTTCTCTTTGTGTAATATTAACATCTGTTTGATGATCCGAATCATTTAGGTGTAACAAATATGCAAAAAATAAGAGATCAGGAACAGGGGCAAATACTTTTTTTTTTACAGCACTGTACATCACCCTGCAGTGACTGCAATGCAATGTCCCACAATGACTGCAGGTGGCGCACTCTACCCAGAATACATATGGCATGCAATGTCCCACAATGACTGCAGGTGGCGCACTCTACCCAGAATACATATGGCATGCAATGTCCCACAATGACTGCAGGTGGCGCACTCTACCCAGAATACATATGCATGCAATGTCCCACAATGACTGCAGGTGGCGCACTGTGCCCAGAATACATATGGCATGCAATGTCCCACAATGACTGCAGGTGGCGCACTCTACCCAGAATACATATGGCATGCAATGTCCCACAATGACTGCAGGTGGTGCACTCTCCCCAGAATACATATCGCATGCAATGTCCCACAATGACTGCAGGTGGCGCACTGTGCCCAGAATACATATGGCATGCAATGTCCCACAATGACTGCAGGTGGCGCACTCTACCCAGAATACATATGGCATGCAATGTCCCACAATGACTGCAGGTGGCGCACTGTGCCCAGAATACATATCGCATGCAATGTCCCACAATGACTGCAGGTGGCGCACTCCGCCCAGAATACATATGGCATGCAATGTCCCACAATGACTGCAGGTGGCGCACTCTACCCAGAATACATATGGCATGCAATGTCCCACAATGACTGCAGGTGGCGCACTGTGCCCAGAATACATATGGCACGCAATGTCCCACAATGACTGCAGGTGGCGCACTCTACCCAGAATACATATGGCATGCAATGTCCCACAATAACTGCAGGTGGCGCCAGTGGCGGCCCGTCCATAGGGGGCGCCTGCACCCCCCCCCCCCTCTTGTGGTCACCAAAAAAAAAAAAAACGGGCCCTTTAAGAGTTTTTTTTTTTAAATGTCTTTTTTTCACACATGGCGGCGCGACCATAGTGGGCGCAGAAGCGCCACCCCCGCTCGCTTCTGCGCCCGGCCGTCACTCACCACAACAATACATAGGTTCATGCATTGCATGAACCTATGTATTGCTGCCGCCCACTATTCAGATGGCCGGCCCCTTGTGCGCCGGCCATCTGAATCACAGCGTCTGATTGGCCTTTAGAAGTGCCTATCAGAGCCAGCGGCTCTGATAGGCTTCCCGACTACAGCCTGTGGGCTGTAATCGGCTTCTAAATATCTAATGAGAGGACGCACGGGGGGTGCGTTCCCTGGCCAATCAGGTTCACCGGGTCTGGTTACCGGTAACCTGATTGGCTGAAGCGACATCGAGGGCTGGAGAAGACATGGAGGACGGAAGGAGGACAGCGCTGACCCGAGGAAGGTAAGTGCAGGGCTGGGGGGGACAAACTGGCTGCATTTGGGGGACAAACTGGCTGCATTATGGGGACAAACTGGCTGTATTATGGGGGACAAACTGGCTGTATTATGGGGGACAAACTGGCTGTATTATGGGGGACAAACTGGCTGTATTATGGGGGACAAACTGGCTGTATTATGGGGGACAAACTGGCTGTATTATGGGGGACAAACTGGCTGTATTATGGGGACAAACTGGCTGCATTTGGGGGACAAACTGGCTGCATTTGGGGGACAAACTGGCTGCATTTGGGGGACAAACTGGCTGTATTATGGGGACAAACTGGCTGTATATTGGGGGACAAACTGGCTGTATATTGGGGGACAAACTGGCTGTATATTGGGGGACAAACTGGCTGTATTATTGGGGACAAACTGGCTGTATATTGGGGGACAAACTGGCTGTATATTGGGGGACAAACTGGCTGTATATTGGGGGACAAACTGGCTGTATATTGGGGACAAACTGGCTGTATATTGGGGGACAAACTGGCTGTATTATGGGGGACAAACTGGCTGCATTTGGGGGACAAACTGGCTGCATTTGGGGGACAAACTGGCTGCATTTGGGGGACAAACTGGCTGTATTATGGGGGACAAACTGGCTGTATTATGGGGACAAACTGGCTGTATTATGGGGGACAAACTGGCTGTATTATGGGGGACAAACTGGCTGTATTATGGGGACAAACTGGCTGTATTATGGGGGACAAACTGGCTGTATTATGGGGACAAACTGGCTGTATTATGGGGGACAAACTGGCTGCATTTGGGGGACAAACTGGCTGTATTATTGGGGACAAACTGGCTGTATTATTGGGGACAAACTGGCTGTATATTGGGGGAGAATCTGGCTGCATTATGGGGGAGAAACTGGCTGCATTATGGGGGAGAAACTGGCTGTATATGGGGGGGAAACTGGCTGTATATGAGGGGGAAACTGGCTGCATTTGGGGACAAACTAGTGGCGTTTGGGCACAGTGGCTGCGTTTAATGGGCACAGTGGCGGCAATTGATGTTTTTTTTTTTCAGTTTGTTTGCGCCCCCCAAAAAATTTGAGCACCAGCCGCCACTGGGTGGCGCACTCTACCCAGAATACATATGGCATGCAATGTCCCACAATGACTGCAGGTGGCGCACTGTGCCCAGAATACAAATCGCATGCAATGTCCCACAATGACTGCAGGTGGCGCACTCTACCCAGAATACATATGGCATGCAATGTCCCACAATGACTGCAGGTGGCGCACTCTACCCAGAATACATATGCATGCAATGTCCCACAATGACTGCAGGTGGCGCACTATTACCCAGAATACATAATCGTATGCAATGTCCCACAATGACTGCAGGTGGCGCACTCTACCCAGAATACATATGGCATGCAATGTCCCACAATGACTGCAGGTGGTGCACTCTCCCCAGAATACATATCGCATGCAATGTCCCACAATGACTGCAGGTGGCGCACTGTGCCCAGAATACATATGGCATGCAATGTCCCACAATGACTGCAGGTGGCGCACTCTACCCAGAATACATATGGCATGCAATGTCCCACAATGACTGCAGGTGGCGCACTGTGCCCAGAATACATATCGCATGCAATGTCCCACAATGACTGCAGGTGGCGCACTCCGCCCAGAATACATATGGCATGCAATGTCCCACAATGACTGCAGGTGGCGCACTCTACCCAGAATACATATGGCATGCAATGTCCCACAATGACTGCAGGTGGCGCACTGTGCCCAGAATACATATCGCATGCAATGTCCCACAATGACTGCAGGTGGCGCACTCCGCCCAGAATACATATGGCATGCAATGTCCCACAATGACTGCAGGTGGCGCACTCTACCCAGAATACATATGGCATGCAATGTCCCACAATGACTGCAGGTGGCGCACTGTGCCCAGAATACATATGGCACGCAATGTCCCACAATGACTGCAGGTGGCGCACTCTACCCAGAATACATATGGCATGCAATGTCCCACAATAACTGCAGGTGGCGCCAGTGGCGGCCCGTCCATAGGGGGCGCCTGCACCCCCCCCCCCCCCTCTTGTGGTCACCAAAAAAAAAAAAACGGGCCCTTTAAGAGTTTTTTTTTTTAAATGTCTTTTTTTCACACATGGCGGCGCGACCATAGTGGGCGCAGAAGCGCCACCCCCGCTCGCTTCTGCGCCCGGCCGTCACTCACCACAACAATACATAGGTTCATGCATTGCATGAACCTATGTATTGCTGCCGCCCACTATTCAGATGGCCGGCCCCTTGTGCGCCGGCCATCTGAATCACAGCGTCTGATTGGCCTTTAGAAGTGCCTATCAGAGCCAGCGGCTCTGATAGGCTTCCCGACTACAGCCTGTGGGCTGTAATCGGCTTCTAAATACCTAATGAGAGGACGCACGGGGGGTGCGTTCCCTGGCCAATCAGGTTCACCGGGTCTGGTTACCGGTAACCTGATTGGCTGAAGCGACATCGAGGGCGGGAGAAGACATGGAGGACGGAAGGAGGACAGCGCTGACCCGAGGAAGGTAAGTGCAGGGCTGGGGGGGACAAACTGGCTGCATTTGGGGGACAAACTGGCTGCATTATGGGGACAAACTGGCTGCATTATGGGGGACAAACTTGCTGTATTATGGGGGACAAACTGGCTGTATTATGGGGGACAAACTGGCTGTATTATGGGGGACAAACTGGCTGTATTATGGGGGACAAACTGGCTGTATTATGGGGGACAAACTGGCTGTATTATGGGGGACAAACTGGCTGTATTATGGGGGACAAACTGGCTGTATTATGGGGGACAAACTGGCTGTATTATGGGGACAAACTGGCTGCATTTGGGGGACAAACTGGCTGCATTTGGGGGACAAACTGGCTGCATTTGGGGGACAAACTGGCTGCATTTGGGGGACAAACTGGCTGTATTATGGGGACAAACTGGCTGTATTATGGGGACAAACTGGCTGTATATTGGGGGACAAACTGGCTGCATTTGGGGGACAAACTGGCTGTATTATGGGGACAAACTGGCTGTATTATGGGGGACAAACTGGCTGTATTATGGGGACAAACTGGCTGTATATTGGGGGACAAACTGGCTGTATATTGGGGGACAAACTGGCTGTATTATTGGGGACAAACTGGCTGTATATTGGGGGACAAACTGGCTGTATATTGGGGGACAAACTGGCTGTATATTGGGGGACAAACTGGCTGTATATTGGGGGACAAACTGGCTGTATATTGGGGACAAACTGGCTGTATATTGGGGGACAAACTGGCTGTATTATGGGGGACAAACTGGCTGCATTTGGGGGACAAACTGGCTGCATTTGGGGGACAAACTGGCTGCATTTGGGGGACAAACTGGCTGTATTATGGGGGACAAACTGGCTGTATTATGGGGACAAACTGGCTGTATTATGGGGGACAAACTGGCTGCATTTGGGGGACAAACTGGCTGTATTATTGGGGACAAACTGGCTGTATTATTGGGGACAAACTGGCTGTATATTGGGGGAGAATCTGGCTGCATTATGGGGGAGAAACTGGCTGTATATGGGGGGGAAACTGGCTGTATATGGGGGGGAAACTGGCTGTATATGGGGGGGAAACTGGCTGTATATGGGGGGGAAACTGGCTGTATATGGGGGGGAAACTGGCTGCATTTGGGGACAAACTAGTGGCGTTTGGGCACAGTGGCTGCGTTTAATGGGCACAGTGGCGGCAATTGATGTTTTTTTTTTTCAGTTTGTTTGCGCCCCCCAAAAAATTTGAGCACCAGCCGCCACTGGGTGGCGCACTCTACCCAGAATACATATGGCATGCAATGTCCCACAATGACTGCAGGTGGCGCACTGTGCCCAGAATACAAATCGCATGCAATGTCCCACAATGACTGCAGGTGGCGCACTGTGCCCAGAATACAGATCACGTGCGGTCTCAGCTGCTGGTCGCACCGCAATTTCATTTCTGGACTAAACAGTTTAGTGGGAAAATTCCTCACAGATGGGAGAGGGCGGTCCATGCATTTCCCTTCCCCCGCCTAGTGATCACAAATTAAGATAAGTAACTCTTAGTGTTCCCGCAATCACTACATACTGGCAATTACTTACCTTCTCACAATCCTGACACCCTCACAAACCATGTGTGTCAGATCCCGCCCACTTCTCCCTGTGTGGCACTCTGATGGACAGCAATCCACTTTGCATTATGGGAGATGAGCTCCACCCTTCCAGCTCAGGAGTTAGGAACTCCACACAGGTATACGGTGGTTAGCGGTATTTCTTTTTACCTTTTCTTCTATCATTGGTTACTTTATGTGATGGATTCGTACACAGTGGAGTTCTGCTTTAGTCTGGCGGAGTACAAAGTCAGCAAAGCTGCTTATAAATTAAACGCAATGAGAAGACTGCCAGTGTTTTGTCTTCTGAAAATGCAACTGCAGGTGGCGCTCTGTGTGCATGGAATACACATCACACACAGTACCTCATACTGGTCATAGGTGGCGCTCTGTGTGCATGGAATACACATTACACACAGTACCTCATACTGGTCATAGGTGGCGCTCTGTGTGCATGGAATACACATTACACACAGTACCTCATACTGGTCATAGGTGGCGCTCTGTGTGCATGGAATACACATTACACACAGTACCTTATACTGGTCATAGGTGGCGCTCTGTGTGCATGGAATACACATCACACACAGTACCTCATACTGGTCATAGGTGGCGCTCTGTGTGCATGGAATACACATTACACACAGTACCTCATACTGGTCATAGGTGGCGCTCTGTGTGCATGGAATACACATTACACACAGTACCTCATACTGGTCATAGGTGGCGCTCTGTGTGCATGGAATACACATTACACACAGTACCTCATACTGGTCATAGGTGGCGCTCTGTGTGCATGGAATACACATTACACACAGTACCTTATACTGGTCATAGGTGGCGCTCTGTGTGCATGGAATACACATCACACACAGTACCTCATACTGGTCATAGGTGGCGCTCTGTGTGCATGGAATACACATTACACACAGTACCTCATACTGGTCATAGGTGGCGCTCTGTGTGCATGGAATACACATCACACACAGTACCTCATACTAGTCATAGGTGGCGCTCTGTGTGCATGGAATACACATCACACACAGTACCTCATACTAGTCATAGGTGGCGCTCTGTGTGCATGGAATACACATCACACACAGTACCTCATACTGGTCATAGGTGGCGCTCTGTACCCAGAATAAATATCAGACACAGAGTACCTACAGTGACTGCACGTGGCGCTTTCCACATAGAATGTATAACAGTGCGTTGAAAAAGTATTCATACCCCTTGAGATTTCCCACATTTTGTTACAACCAAAAACGTAAATGTATTTTATTGGGATTTTATGTGATGGACCAACACAAAGTGTCACATAATTGTGAAGTGGAAGGAAAATGATAAATGATACAAATAAATATGTGAAAAGTGTGTGTGGGGCATTTGTATGGCGCCCCCCGGAGTCAATACTTTCTCTACAAGTCTTTTTGGGGGTGTCTCTACCAGCTTTGCACATCTAGAGAGGGACATTTCTGCCCATTCTTCTTTGTAAAATATCTCAAGCTCTGTCAGATTGGATGGAGAGCGTCTGTGATCAGCAATTTTCAAGTCTTGCCACAGATTCTCAAAAAGTTACCATGGACCTCTTGGCTGCTTCTCTGATGAATGCTCTCCTTGCCCGGCCCGGTCAGTTTAGGTGGACGGCCATGTCTTGGTAGGTTTGCAGTTGTGCCATACTCTTTCCATTTTCGGATGATGGATTGAACAGAGCTCCGTGAGATGATCAAAGCTTGGGAGATTTTTTTATAACCTAACCCTGCTTTATACTTCTCCACAACTTTATCCCTGACCTGTCTGGTGTGTTCCTTGGCCTTCATGATGCTGTTTGTTCACTAAGGTTCTCTAACAAACCTCTGAGGGCTTCACAGAACAGCTGTATTTATACTGAGATTAAGAGAGAAGTAAGGGTTTCTGTGTTTTTTTCCCCTATCATACTTACCTAGGTGGAAGCAGCATTGGTCCTCCGGCACCTCTACACTGAGAACTGAGAGATCAAACACCGTCAGTCACAGCTCTCTGCTCTGCCCCGCTCCTCGCTCCCTGAAGCAATGAGCTGTGGAGGGGCCAGAGCGGCCGTCTCAGGCTCTTAGCGGCTCACTTAGAGGCTGAGCCGGGTGCCGGGTCAGGGATCTGGCGGTCGTGATGGCGCAGAGCCCGGACCGACTTCTGTGACGTCAGCAGAGAGCGGACCTCAGACTGCTCTCTGCTAAAAACGGGTCACAGGAGTGCAAAACAAACTTTCCCCATACTTCTCCTTTAAATGACACACAGGGGGACTCTAATTACTAATTAGGGGACTTCTGAAGGCAATTGGTTCCACTAGATTTTAGTTATCAGAGTAAAGGGGGCTGAATACAAATGCGCCCCCCCACACACACACACTTTTCACATATTTATTTGTATCATTTTCCTTCCACTTCACAATTATGTGACACTTTGTGTTGGTTTATCACATAAAATACATTTACGTTTTTGGTTGTCCCATGACAAAATGTGGGAAATTTCAAGGGGTATGAATACTTTTTCCAGGCACGGTATAACACACAATTCCCCACAATGACTGCAGGTGGCGCTCTATACCCAGAACACAAAGGCTGCCGCTGCTTGCCCCTAAAAATGCTCTTTGCAGGGCCGGCCCTACTATGGGCTCATTGGACCCAGGCGGCACTTTAAGAGGGGTGGCAAATTGACCTCCAAGACAGGGGGGGGGTCAACAACAGTCGATCGCAGTCCACCCATCGACCGCAAACAGGTTCATGCACCGCTGACCCCCGGTCCTTCTTTCCCCACCCACCATGCCTGTCCCGCTCTCTCCCATTCTCCCCTCCCCCTCTGCAAGCCTCCTCCGCCGCTGTCATCAGTGAACAGGCAGCTTAGCTCAGGACAGAGGGCTGGAGGAGGAGCTGCCCAAATTAACTTTTGAAATTAAACCGCAGGTGATTGGTTGCTAGGACACAGGGCGGTCCTAAGCAACCAATCACCAGCTTGCTAATATGGAAAGTCACTCTGCTGGCTTCCGCTCCCGGCCTCTGTCCAGAACTGTGCTGCTTTCTGCTGTGAGGAGGGACATTGTTATGGGAGGGGGGGGGCAGAGGTCACTGCTATTAGGGGAAAGGGGGGCAGAACCCACTACTGTGTGTAGAGGGGAGATGATGTGAAGAGAGCAGAGGACAGTGTTACCCCCATAGCAGTGTCCTCTACCAACCTTCACATTACCCCCCCCCCCCATCCCTGCATTCTGAACCCAACGCACTCCTGATCCCTGCATTCTGAGCCCAACGCACTCCTGATCCCTGCATTCTGAGCCCAACGCACTCCAGATCCCTGCATTCTGAGTCTAACCCACTCCAGATCCCTGCATTCTGAGCCCAACGCACTCCTGATCCCTGCATTCTGAGCCCAACGCACTCCTGATCCCTGCATTCTGAGCCCAACGCACTCCTGATCCCTGCATTCTGAGCCCAACGCACTCCTGATCCCTGCATTCTGAGCCCAACGCACTCCTGATCCCTGCATTCTGAGCCCAACGCACTCCTGATCCCTGCATTCTGAGCCCAACGCACTCCTGATCCCTGCATTCTGAGCCCAACCCACTCCTGATCCCTGCATTCTGAGCCCAACCCACTCCTGATCCCTGCATTCTGCGCCCAACCCACTCCTGATCCCTGCATTCTGCGCCCAACCCACTCCTGATCCCTGCATTCTGAGTCTAACCCACTCCTGATCCCTACATTCTGAGTCTAACCCACTCCTGATCCCTATATTCTGAATGCAACGCACTCCTGATCCCTACATTCCGAGTCTAACCCACTCCTGATCCCTACATTATGAGCCCAACGCACTCCTGATCCCTGCATTCTGAGCCCAACGCACTCCAGATCCCTGCATTCTGAGTCTAACCCACTCCTGATCCCTGCATTCTGAGTCTAACCCACTCCTGATCCCTGCATTCTGAGTCTAACCCACTCCTGAGCCCTGCATTCTGAGCCCAACACACTCCTGATCCCTACATTCCGAGTCTAACCCACTCCTGATCCCTACATTATGAGCCCAACGCACTCCTGATCCCTGCATTCTGAGCCCAACGCACTCCAGATCCCTGCATTCTGAGTCTAACCCACTCCAGATCCCTGCATTCTGAGTCTAACCCACTCCTGATCCCTGCATTCTGAGTCTAACCCACTCCTGATCCCTACATTCTGAGCCCAACACACTCCTGATCCCTGCATTCTGAGCCCAACACACTCCTGATCCCTGCATTCTGAGCCCAACACACTCCTGATCCCTGCATTCTGAGCCCAACACACTCCTGATCCCTGCATTCTGAGCCCAACACACTCCTGATCCCTGCATTCTGAGTCTAACCCACTCCTGAGCCCTGCATTCTGAGTCTAACCCACTCCTGAGCCCTGCATTCTGAGTCTAACCCACTCCTGAGCCCAGGATTCTGAGCCCAACGCACTCCTGATCCCTGCATTCTGAGCCCAACGCACTCCTGAGCCCTGCATTCTGAGCCCAACGCACTCCTGATCCCTGCATTCTGAGCCCAACGCACTCCTGATCCCTGCATTCTGAGCCCAACGCACTCCTGATCCCTGCATTCTGAGCCCAACGCACTCCTGATCCCTGCATTCTGAGCCCAACGCACTCCTGATCCCTGCATTCTGAGTCTAACCCACTCCTGATCCCTACATTCTGAGTCTAACCCACTCCTGATCCCTGCATTCTGAGCCCAACGCACTCCTGATCCCTGCATTCTGAGTCTAACGCACTCCTGATCCCTGCATTCTGAGCCCAACGCACTCCTGATCCCTGCATTCTGTGCCCAACGCACTCCTGATCCCTGCATTCTGAGCCCAACGCACTCCTGATCCCTGCATTCTGAGTCTAACCCACTCCTGATCCCTACATTCTGAGTCTTACCCACTCCTGACCCCTACATTCTGAGTCTAACCCACTCCTGATCCCTGCATTCTGAGCCCAACGCACTCCTGATCCCTGCATTCTGAGCCCAACACACTCCTGAGCCCTGCATTCTGAGTCTAACGCACTCCTGATCCCTACATTCTGAGCCCAATGCACTCCCGAGCCCTGCATTCTGAGCCCAACGCACTCCTGAGCCCTGCATTCTGAGCCCAACGCACTCCTGAGCCCTGCATTCTGAGCCCAACGCACTCCTGATTCCTACATTTTGAGCCTAAAGCACTCCTGAGCCCTGCATTCTGAGTCTAACCCACTCCTGAGCCCAGGATTCTGAGCCAAACGCACTCCTGATCCCTGCATTCTGAGCCCAACGCACTCCTGAGCCCTGCATTCTGAGCCCAACGCACTCCTGAGCCCTACATTCTGAGCCCAACGCACTCCTGTGCCCTACATTCTGAGCCCAACGCACTCCTGTGCCCTACATTCTGAGCCCAACGCACACCTGATCCCTAAATTCTGAGCCCAACGCACTCCTGAGCCCTTCATTCTGAGCCCAACGCACTTCTGATTCCTACATTCTGAGCCCAACGCACTCCTGATCCCTACATTCTGAGCCCAATGCACTCCCGAGCCCTGCATTCTGAGCCCAACTCACTCCTGATCCCTGCATTCTGAGCCCAACGCACTCCTGATCCCTGCATTCTGAGTCTAACCCACTCCTGATCCCTACATTCTGAGTCTAACCCACTCCTGATCCCTGCATTCTGAGCCCAACGCACTCCTGATCCCTGCATTCTGAGCCCAACGCACTCCTGATCCCTGCATTCTGAGCCCAACGCACTCCTGATCCCTGCATTCTGTGCCCAACGCACTCCTGATCCCTGCATTCTGAGCCCAACGCACTCCTGATCCCTGCATTCTGAGTCTTACCCACTCCTGATCCCTACATTCTGAGTCTTACCCACTCCTGACCCCTACATTCTGAATGCAACGCACTCCTGATCCCTACATTCCGAGTCTAACGCACTCCTGATCCCTGCATTCTGAGCCCAACGCACTCCTGATCCCTGCATTCTGAGCCCAACGCACTCCTGATCCCTGCATTCTGAGCCCAACACACTCCTGAGCCCTGCATTCTGAGTCTAACGCACTCCTGATCCCTACATTCTGAGCCCAATGCACTCCCGAGCCCTGCATTCTGAGCCCAACGCACTCCTGAGCCCTGCATTCTGAGCCCAACGCACTCCTGAGCCCTGCATTCTGAGCCCAACGCACTCCTGATTCCTACATTTTGAGCCTAAAGCACTCCTGAGCCCTGCATTCTGAGTCTAACCCACTCCTGAGCCCAGGATTCTGAGCCCAACGCACTCCTGATCCCTGCATTCTGAGCCCAACGCACTCCTGAGCCCTGCATTCTGAGCCCAACGCACTCCTGAGCCCTACATTCTGAGCCCAACGCACTCCTGATCCCTACATTCTGAGCCCAACGCACTCCTGTGCCCTACATTCTGAGCCCAACGCACACCTGATCCCTAAATTCTGAGCCCAACGCACTCCCGAGCCCTTCATTCTGAGCCCAACGCACTTCTGATTCCTACATTCTGAGCCCAACGCACTCCTGATCCCTACATTCTGAGCCTAACGCACTCCTGAGCCCTACATTCTGAGCCTAACGCACTCCTGAGCCCTGCATTCTGAGCCCAATGCACTCCTGATCCCTACATTCTGATGAAATAAAATTTTAGTTTTAATTACTATGATATAAAATAATGGATGTGGGGGCCTTTTGATGGGAATTTTTTTTATTAATTTTTTTGGGCCAGCCCTGGCTCTCTCTGGCTTTAGTCTTTTTAGAATTCATCTATGTAATGTTACCTGGTAGGTAAGAAAATACAGAAAACAGTGCGACAGCCAGGCAATTAGCATTTTCAGAAGCAGGCTCCATAGCACAAGGCGGACAACACATTTGTGGCGTTTATAGGATAAATCTTACCTCTTGCCGTCTGCCTTCTGGATCTTCACCCACTGCTCCACCTGGCCCATCATGCTGCGCCGCTGCACATGTTTCTCCGGCTCGGCTCTAGACACAAAGCCCCTCTTGTAGGTGTCGGCTCCGTTCTGCTCCATGGGACTGGTGTTGGTCCGGAAGGAAGCCGGCAAGGTCCCATTCCTCTCCAGGGTCTGCGGTTGAGGCGTCTGTGGGGGCGCATATCGATACCGCTTGGTGAAATCGGTGAAGGCGGACTGCCGGTCGCTGTAGAGAAAAGAATTCTGTGCTTTCCCTCCGTTGGCGTTGATGGTGTTTTTGTGGGCGACGAAGCTCTCGCGGTCAGGGCCGTTCCGGAAACGCTCCTGTTCCTCAAGATCCCGGTAGTGGTAATCCTTGTCTATCCGCTCCTTGAAGCGGTCCTTATCCCCGCCCTCCCGCTGGCGTTCTTTGTCTCCGCCGGTCCGATTAGGTTCCTTATCCGGCTCCCGCTGGCGCTTATTGTCTCCGCCATTCCGATAGAGGTCCTTATCTGCCACCTGCCGATAGCGTTCTTTATCCGCCGCCTCCCGGTAACGTTCTTTGTCTGCCGCCTCCCGGTAGCGTTCTTTGTCAGCCGTCTCCCGGTAACGTTCTTTGTCCGCCGCCTCCCGGTAACGTTCTTTGTCCGCCGTCTCCCGGTAACGTTCTTTGTCCGCCGCCTCCCGGTAACGTTCTTTGTCTACCGCCTCCCGGTAGCGATCTTTGTCTGTCGTCTCCCGGTAGCGCTCTTTGTCTGTCGTCTCCCGGTAGCGCTCTTTGTCCGCCGTCTCATGAAAGTGTTCTTTATCCGCCGTCTCCCGAAAGTGTTCTTTCTCTGCAGTCTCCCGGTAGCGCTCCTTCTCCCCCACCACTGGGTAGCGCTCTTTCTCTCCTTCTCGGTAGCCATCTTGGAGTCCCATGTCAGGGTACTGGTCCTTCTCTCCGGAGTTGCGCCGCGGCTCTTCGTTTCTGGGTGCCGGCAGCACTTTGGGTTTGGAGTAGCTGCTCCTCATCTGGACCGTCTCCGGCTGGGGAAAGTCTTTGAAGGACTCGATGTGGTTGTTCACCGGGACCGCCGGCCATTCCACGTCAATAATCTCCCTAAAACATGAAAAAACATTTCTATTAGACAATTTTTTTTTATGGGACAATAATTGAGGAATCAGGAGACCCTCAGAGAAATGTCATCACCTCCCCCCCCCCCCCCTGTCTATCCCGTCTCTCTCCCGGCGCGGTGAGTCATGGCGGTCCCTCTCCAGAGTCAATGCGGACTTTGGATGAAGATAGTGCTGAGCTCAGGACTCACATCCCCCGTCAGAGAATGAATCCTCAGCTGACACAATCTGGGATTCTGCAGACTCCGCGGCCGGGTTAGAGACCCCACGCTCTCCGCAGCGCTCCCGGGTGGCCCGGATCTGCAGCATCTCTCAAGCCGATCAATAAAAGACACGGCACAATGTCAATTAAAAGCCAGCGTCAGTAAATGAGGAATAATCAAAAAATCGAGAACCAATCTGCAGATCGGGGGAGGGAGAGACTGCAGGAGGTAAAGCGGAATCCTTAGAACGCCATGTGATATCAGGATTCCTATAAGAGGACACGATAATTCTCCACATTCCCGGATACCGCCGGACAATCACCGTGGGGCAAACACAGAGAAGGGGGGGGGGGGGGGTCATAAAATGCCAGATTTCTAACCTTCAAGGCAACCGCTGCAGAGCTAAACGCGTTTCACCTTATATCAGGCAGTGTGCAGCATCCCTGCTATTGGGGACTACAAGTCTCAGCAAGTCAGAGTTACTCGAGCCCTGTAGGCAGGCCATCAGAGGGAGGAATGCCAATAATGGAAGTTATCAATGATTTCAGGAAAATTCTATTTACCAAGGAAAATAATTTGATACAAATTCTAAAACAATAAAGATGAGAATTTTACCCCTCAACTTCTATAAACAAGGGAACTATAACCCCCAATGTGGAGATCTGGTCTCCCCGGAATCCCCCTCCAGACTATAATCCCCCAATGTGGAGATCTGGTCTCCCTGGAATCCCCCTCCAGACTATAATCCCCCAATGTAGAGATCTGGTCTCCCCGGAATCCCCCTCCAGACTATAATCCCCCAATGTAGAGATCTGGTCTCCCCGGAATCCCCCTCCGGACTATAATCCCCAATGTAGAGATCTGGTCTCCCTGGAATCCCCCTCCAGACTATAATCCCCCAATGTAGAGATCTGGTCTCCCCGGAATCCCCCTCCAGACTATAATCCCCCAATGTAGAGATCTGGTCTCCCTGGAATCCCCCTCCAGACTATAATCCCCCAATGTGGAGATCTGGTCTCCCCGGAATCCCCCTCCAGACTATAATCCCCCAATGTGGAGATCTGGTCTCCCTGGAATCCCCCTCCAGACTATAATCCCCCAATGTGGAGATCTGGTCTCCCCGGAATCCCCCTCCAGACTATAATCCCCCAATGTGGAGATCTGGTCTCCCCTGAATCCCCCTCCAGACTATAATCCCCCAATGTAGAGATCTGGTCTCCCCGGAATCCCCCTCCAGACTATAATCCCCCAATGTAGAGATCTGGAATCCCCCTCCAGACTATAACCCCCAATGTGGAGATCTGGTCTCCCCGGAGACCCCCTCCAGACTATTATCCCCCAATGTGGAGATCTGGTCTCCCCGGAATCCCCCTCCAGACTATAATCCCCCAATGTAGAGATCTGGAATCCCCCTCCAGACTATAACCCCCAATGTGGAGATCTGGTCTCCCCGGAGACCCCCTCCAGACTATAACCCCCAATGTAGAGATCTGATCTCCCCGGAATCCCCCTCCAGACTATAATCCCCCAATGTGGAGATCTGGTCTCCCCGGAATCCCCCTCCAGACTATAATCCCCCAATGTAGAGATCTGGTCTCCCTGGAATCCCCCTCCAGACCATAATCCCCCAATGTAGAAATTTGGTCTCCCCGGAATCCCCCTCCAGACTATAATCCCCAATGTAGAGATCTGGTCTCCCTGGAATCCCCCTCCAGACTATAATCCCCCAATGTAGAAATCTGGTCTCCCCTGAATCCCCCTCCAGACTATAATCCCCCAATGTAGAGATCTGGTCTCCCCGGAATCCCCCTCCAGACTATAATCCCCCAATGTGGAGATCTGGTCTCCCCGGAATCCCCCTCCAGACTATAATCCCCCAATGTAGAGATCTGGTCTCCCTGGAATCCCCCTCCAGACCATAATCCCCCAATGTAGAAATCTGGTCTCCCCGGAATCCCCCTCCAGACTATAATCCTCCAATGTAGAGATCTGGTCTCCCCGGAATCCCCCTCCAGACTATAATCCCCCAATGTAGAAATCTGGTCTCCCCTGAATCCCCCTCCAGACTATAATCCCCCAATGTAGAGATCTGGTCTCCCCGGAATCCCCCTCCAGACTATAATCCCCCAATGTAGAGATCTGGAATCCCCCTCCAGACTATAACCCCCAATGTGGAGATCTGGTCTCCCCGGAGACCCCCTCCAGACTATTATCCCCCAATGTGGAGATCTGGTCTCCCCGGAATCCCCCTCCAGACTATAATCCCCCAATGTAGAGATCTGGAATCCCCCTCCAGACTATAACCCCCAATGTGGAGATCTGGTCTCCCCGGAGACCCCCTCCAGACTATAACCCCCAATGTAGAGATCTGATCTCCCCGGAATCCCCCTCCAGACTATAATCCCCCAATGTGGAGATCTGGTCTCCCCGGAATCCCCCTCCAGACTATAATCCCCGAATGTAGAGATCTGGTCTCCCTGGAATCCCCCTCCAGACCATAATCCCCCAATGTAGAAATCTGGTCTCCCCGGAATCCCCCTCCAGACTATAATCCCCAATGTAGAGATCTGGTCTCCCTGGAATCCCCCTCCAGACTATAATCCCCCAATGTAGAGATCTGGTCTCCCCGGAATCCCCCTCCAGACTATAACCCCCAATGTGGAGATCTGGTCTCCCCGGAATCCCCCTCCAGACTATAATCCCCCAATGTAGAGATCTGGTCTCCTCGGAATCCCCCTCCAGACTATAATCCCCCAATGTGGAGATCTGGTCTCCCCGGAATCCCCCTCCTGACTATAATCCCCCAATGTAGAGATCTGGTCTCCCCGGAATCCCCCTCCTGACTATAATCCCCCAATGTAGAGATCTGGTCTCCTCGGAATCCCCCTCCAGACTATAATCCTCCAATGTGGAGATCTGATCTCCCCGGAATCCCCCTCCAGACTATAATCCCCCAATGTGGAGATCTGGTCTCCCCGGAATCCCCCTCCAAACTATAATCCCCCAATGTAGAGATCTGGTCTCCCTGGAATCCCCCTCCAGACTATAATCCCCCAATGTAGAGATCTGGTCTCCCCGGAATCCCCCTCCAGACTATAATCCCCCAATGTAGAGATCTGGTCTCCTCGGAATCCCCCTCCAGACTATAATCCCCAATGTAGAGATCTGGTCTCCCTGGAATCCCCCTCCAAACTATAATCCCCCAATGTAGAGATCTGGTCTCCCTGGAATCCCCCTCCAGATTATAATCCCCCAATGTAGAGATCTGGTCTCCCCGGAATCCCCCTCCAGACTATAACCCCCAATGTGGAGATCTGGTCTCCCCGGAATCCCCCTCCAGACTATAATCCCCCAATGTGGAGATCTGGTCTCCCCGGAATCCCCCTATGTTGAGATCTGGTCTCCCCGGAATCCCCCTCCAGACTATAATCCCCCAATGTGGAGATCTGGTCTCCCCGGAATCCCCCTCCAGACTATAATCCCCCAATGTGGAGATCTGGTCTCCCTGGAATCCCCCTATGTGGAGATCTGGTCTCCCCGGAATCCCCCTCCAGACTATAATCCCCCAATGTGGAGATCTGGTCTCCCTGGAATCCCCCTCCAGACTATAATCCCCCAATGTAGAGATCTGGTCTCCTCGGAATCCCCCTCCAGACTATAATCCCCCAATGTAGAGATCTGGTCTCCCTGGAATCCCCCTCCAGACTATAACCCCCAATGTAGAGATCTGATCTCCCCGGAATCCCCCTCCAGACTATAATCCCCCAATGTGGAGATCTGGTCTCCCCGGAATCCCCCTCCAGACTATAATCCCCCAATGTAGAGATCTGGTCTCCCTGGAATCCCCCTCCAGACCATAATCCCCCAATGTAGAAATCTGGTCTCCCCGGAATCCCCCTCCAGACTATAATCCCCAATGTAGAGATCTGGTCTCCCTGGAATCCCCCTCCAGACTATAATCCCCCAATGTAGAGATCTGGTCTCCCCGGAATCCCCCTCCAGACTATAACCCCCAATGTGGAGATCTGGTCTCCCCGGAATCCCCCTCCAGACTATAATCCCCCAATGTGGAGATCTGGTCTCCCCGGAATCCCCCTCCAGACTATAATCCCCCAATGTAGAGATCTGGTCTCCCTGGAATCCCCCTCCAGACCATAATCCCCCAATGTAGAAATCTGGTCTCCCCGGAATCCCCCTCCAGACTATAATCCTCCAATGTAGAGATCTGGTCTCCCCGGAATCCCCCTCCAGACTATAATCCCCCAATGTAGAAATCTGGTCTCCCCTGAATCCCCCTCCAGACTATAATCCCCCAATGTAGAGATCTGGTCTCCCCGGAATCCCCCTCCAGACTATAATCCCCCAATGTAGAGATCTGGAATCCCCCTCCAGACTATAACCCCCAATGTGGAGATCTGGTCTCCCCGGAGACCCCCTCCAGACTATTATCCCCCAATGTGGAGATCTGGTCTCCCCGGAATCCCCCTCCAGACTATAATCCCCCAATGTAGAGATCTGGAATCCCCCTCCAGACTATAACCCCCAATGTGGAGATCTGGTCTCCCCGGAGACCCCCTCCAGACTATAACCCCCAATGTAGAGATCTGATCTCCCCGGAATCCCCCTCCAGACTATAATCCCCCAATGTGGAGATCTGGTCTCCCCGGAATCCCCCTCCAGACTATAATCCCCGAATGTAGAGATCTGGTCTCCCTGGAATCCCCCTCCAGACCATAATCCCCCAATGTAGAAATCTGGTCTCCCCGGAATCCCCCTCCAGACTATAATCCCCAATGTAGAGATCTGGTCTCCCTGGAATCCCCCTCCAGACTATAATCCCCCAATGTAGAGATCTGGTCTCCCCGGAATCCCCCTCCAGACTATAACCCCCAATGTGGAGATCTGGTCTCCCCGGAATCCCCCTCCAGACTATAATCCCCCAATGTAGAGATCTGGTCTCCCTGGAATCCCCCTCCAGACTATAATCCCCCAATGTAGAGATCTGGTCTCCCCGGAATCCCCCTCCAGACTATAATCCCCCAATGTAGAGATCTGGTCTCCTCGGAATCCCCCTCCAGACTATAATCCCCAATGTAGAGATCTGGTCTCCCTGGAATCCCCCTCCAAACTATAATCCCCCAATGTAGAGATCTGGTCTCCCTGGAATCCCCCTCCAGATTATAATCCCCCAATGTAGAGATCTGGTCTCCCCGGAATCCCCCTCCAGACTATAACCCCCAATGTGGAGATCTGGTCTCCCCGGAATCCCCCTCCAGACTATAATCCCCCAATGTGGAGATCTGGTCTCCCCGGAATCCCCCTATGTTGAGATCTGGTCTCCCCGGAATCCCCCTCCAGACTATAATCCCCCAATGTGGAGATCTGGTCTCCCCGGAATCCCCCTCCAGACTATAATCCCCCAATGTGGAGATCTGGTCTCCCTGGAATCCCCCTATGTGGAGATCTGGTCTCCCCGGAATCCCCCTCCAGACTATAATCCCCCAATGTGGAGATCTGGTCTCCCTGGAATCCCCCTCCAGACTATAATCCCCCAATGTAGAGATCTGGTCTCCTCGGAATCCCCCTCCAGACTATAATCCCCCAATGTAGAGATCTGGTCTCCCTGGAATCCCCCTCCAGACTATAACCCCCAATGTAGAGATCTGATCTCCCCGGAATCCCCCTCCAGACTATAATCCCCCAATGTGGAGATCTGGTCTCCCCGGAATCCCCCTCCAGACTATAATCCCCCAATGTAGAGATCTGGTCTCCCTGGAATCCCCCTCCAGACCATAATCCCCCAATGTAGAAATCTGGTCTCCCCGGAATCCCCCTCCAGACTATAATCCCCAATGTAGAGATCTGGTCTCCCTGGAATCCCCCTCCAGACTATAATCCCCCAATGTAGAGATCTGGTCTCCCCGGAATCCCCCTCCAGACTATAACCCCCAATGTGGAGATCTGGTCTCCCCGGAATCCCCCTCCAGACTATAATCCCCCAATGTAGAGATCTGGTCTCCTCGGAATCCCCCTCCAGACTATAATCCCCCAATGTGGAGATCTGGTCTCCCCGGAATCCCCCTCCTGACTATAACCCCCAATGTAGAGATCTGGTCTCCTCGGAATCCCCCTCCAGACTATAATCCTCCAATGTGGAGATCTGATCTCCCCGGAATCCCCCTCCAGACTATAATCCCCCAATGTGGAGATCTGGTCTCCCCGGAATCCCCCTCCAAACTATAATCCCCCAATGTAGAGATCTGGTCTCCCTGGAATCCCCCTCCAGACTATAATCCCCCAATGTAGAGATCTGGTCTCCCCGGAATCCCCCTCCAGACTATAATCCCCCAATGTAGAGATCTGGTCTCCTCGGAATCCCCCTCCAGACTATAATCCCCAATGTAGAGATCTGGTCTCCCTGGAATCCCCCTCCAAACTATAATCCCCCAATGTAGAGATCTGGTCTCCCCGGAATCCCCCTCCAGACTATAACCCCCAATGTGGAGATCTGGTCTCCCCGGAATCCCCCTCCAGACTATAATCCCCCAATGTGGAGATCTGGTCTCCCCGGAATCCCCCTATGTTGAGATCTGGTCTCCCCGGAATCCCCCTCCAGACTATAATCCCCCAATGTGGAGATCTGGTCTCCCCGGAATCCCCCTCCAGACTATAATCCCCCAATGTGGAGATCTGGTCTCCCTGGAATCCCCCTATGTGGAGATCTGGTCTCCCCGGAATCCCCCTCCAGACTATAATCCCCCAATGTGGAGATCTGGTCTCCCTGGAATCCCCCTCCAGACTATAATCCCCCAATGTAGAGATCTGGTCTCCTCGGAATCCCCCTCCAGACTATAATCCCCAATGTATAGATCTGGTCTCCTCGGAATCCCCCTCCAGACTATAATCCCCCAATGTAGAGATCTGGTCTCCCTGGAATCCCCTCCAGACTATAATCCCCCAATGTAGAGATCTGGTCTCCCTGGAATCCCCTCCAGACTATAATCCTGCAATGTAGAGATCTGGTCTCCCTGGAATCCTCCTCCAGACTATAATCCCCCAATGTAGAGATCTGATCTCCCCGGAATCCCCCTCCAGACTATAATCCCCCAATGTAGAGATCTGGTCTCCCCGGAATCCCCCTCCAGACTATAATCCCCCAATGTGGAGATCTGGTCTCCCCGGAATCCCCCTCCAGACTATAATCCTGCAATGTGGAGATCTGGTCTCCCCGGAATCCCCCTCCAGACTATAATCCCCCAATGTGGAGATCTGGTCTCCCCGGAATCCCCCTCCAGACTATAATCCCCCAATGTGGAGATCTGGTCTCCCTGGAATCCCTCTCTAGTAATGTAGAAGTATAACCCCCTCCCCCCAGGGACCTGTAATTTGGAAAACATTGCATAGACTTTCTAGGAGCGTGCCCCTGTGCACACTGCACTTGCCTCTTGTTGTCGGGGGTGCTCTGGACGAGAGTCGCTTGGTTCATCGCCCGGATCCAGCCATTCATGTCCTCCTGGGTGTCAGCACTGAAGAAGTACGTCCTCATTGCCGGGTTCTCATGCTCTCGGTGCTGGATGTAGGCACGCATGCTATTGTGTACCGCCTGAGACAAAAACACACACCGCCAACGTTACCAAATATTCACTCTGTGCCGGGACACCCTCCACCCCCCACACCCTCCACCAAAGTGATCACCCTACACATGTACTGAGAGCAGTCCCAAGAGTACAAGACGGAGCTCATCTCCATCACCCACCGACAACCTGACTCCACCCACAGATAGAGGACTGCGGGAACATCCAATAGGGAGGGCAGAAACAGGTGTGCGGGAACAACCAATAGGAGGAGGGAACTGGAGCAGGTGTGTGGGAACAACCAATAGGGGGGTGGGAACAGATACAGGTGGGCGGGAACATCCAAAAGGGGGTGGAAACAGAGACAGTATGTGGGAACAACCAATAGAAACATAGAAAAAAAACAGTAGAAAAAGAAAGACAGAGTAGTCCATCAAGCCTGACCTTTTTTTTTTGGGGGGGGGGGGGGTGACAGAGACAGGTGTGTGGGAACAACCAATAGGGGGTGGGAACAGATATAGGTGTGCAGAAACATCCAATAGGGGAGTGCCCCCCATAGACGGGCAGATCTGGAGGGACAGCAGAGCCGGACTGTACTCCATATATTTGTAGAACATTCACAGATATGATCATAGAATTCTAATCTGTATGTGAATGACAGAGCGGTGATCTGCCTCATATGTCACATCAACCAATCACATTATATCCAGAGACCTCCCATCAGAGGACAGACCCTCCCCCGACCAATCACATTATATCCAGAGACCTCCCATTAGAGGACAGACCCTCCCCCGACCAGTCACATTATATCCAGAGACCTCCCATCAGAGGACAGACCCTCCCCCGACCAATCACATTATATCCAGAGACCTCCCATCAGAGGACAGACCCTCCCCCGACCAATCCCATTATATCCAGAGACCTCCCATCAGAGGACAGACCCTCCCCCGACCAATCACATTATAACCAGAGACCTCCCATTAGAGGACAGACCCTCCCCCGACCAGTCACATTATATCCAGAGACCTCCCATCAGAGGACAGACCCTCCCCCGACCAATCACATTATATCCAGAGACCTCCCATCAGAGGACAGACCCTCCCCCGACCAATCCCATTATATCCAGAGACCTCCCATCAGAGGACAGACCCTCCCCCGACCAGTCACATTATATCCAGAGACCTCCCATTAGAGGACAGACCCTCCCCCGACCAGTCACATTATATCCAGAGACCTCCCATCAGAGGACAGACCCTCCCCCGACCAGTCACATTATATCCAGAGACCTCCCATCAGAGGACAGACCCTCCCCCGACCAATCACATTATATCCAGAGACCTCCCATTAGAGGACAGACCCTCCCCCGACCAGTCACATTATATCCAGAGACCTCCCATCAGAGGACAGACCCTCCCCCGACCAATCACATTATATCCAGAGACCTCCCATCAGAGGACAGACCCTCCCCCGACCAATCACATTATATCCAGAGACCTCCCATCAGAGGACAGACCCTCCCCCGACCAGTCACATTATATCCAGAGACCTCCCATTAGAGGACAGACCCTCCCCCGACCAGTCACATTATATCCAGAGACCTCCCATCAGAGGACAGACCCTCCCCCGACCAGTCACATTATATCCAGAGACCTCCCATCAGAGGACAGACCCTCCCCCGACCAATCACATTATATCCAGAGACCTCCCATTAGAGGACAGACCCTCCCCCGACCAGTCACATTATATCCAGAGACCTCCCATCAGAGGACAGACCCTCCCCCGACCAGTCACATTATATCCAGAGACCTCCCATTAGAGGACAGACCCTCCCCCGACCAGTCACATTATAGACAGAAACCTCCCATCAGAGGACAGACCCTCCCCGACCAATCACATTATATCCAGAGACCTCCCATTAGAGGACAGACCCTCCCCCGACCAGTCACATTATAGACAGAAACCCCCCAACAGAGGACAGACCCTCCCCCGACCAGTCACATTATATCCAGAGACCTCCCATTAGAGGACAGACCCTCCCCCGACCAGTCACATTATAGACAGAAACCTCCCATCAGAGGACAGACCCTCCCCCGACCAATCATATTATATCCAGAGACTTCCCATTAGAGAATAGACCCTCCCCCGACCAATCACATTATAGACAGAAACCTCCCATCAAAAGGACAGACCCTCCCCCGACCAATCACATTATATCCAGAGACCTCCCATCAGAGGACAGACCCTCCCCCGACCAGTCACATTATATCCAGAGACCTCCCATCAGAGGACAGACCCTCCCCCGACCAGTCACATTATATCCAGAGACCTCCCATCAGAGGACAGACCCTCCCCCGACCAATCACATTATATCCAGAGACCTCCCATTAGAGGACAGACCCTCCCCCGACCAGTCACATTATATCCAGAGACCTCCCATCAGAGGACAGACCCTCCCCCGACCAATCACATTATATCCAGAGACCTCCCATCAGAGGACAGACCCTCCCCCGACCAATCACATTATATCCAGAGACCTCCCATCAGAGGACAGACCCTCCCCCGACCAGTCACATTATATCCAGAGACCTCCCATCAGAGGACAGACCCTCCCCCGACCAGTCACATTATATCCAGAGACCTCCCATCAGAGGACAGACCCTCCCCCGACCAGTCACATTATATCCAGAGACCTCCCATCAGAGGACAGACCCTCCCCCGACCAATCACATTATATCCAGAGACCTCCCATTAGAGGACAGACCCTCCCCCGACCAGTCACATTATATCCAGAGACCTCCCATCAGAGGACAGACCCTCCCCCGACCAGTCACAATATATCCAGAGACCTCCCATTAGAGGACAGACCCTCCCCCGACCAGTCACATTATAGACAGAAACCTCCCATCAGAGGACAGACCCTCCCCGACCAATCACATTATATCCAGAGACCTCCCATTAGAGGACAGACCCTCCCCCGACCAGTCACATTATAGACAGAAACCTCCCAACAGAGGACAGACCCTCCCCCGACCAGTCACATTATATCCAGAGACCTCCCATCAGAGGACAGACCCTCCCCCGACCAGTCACATTATAGACAGAAACCTCCCATCAGAGGACAGACCCTCCCCCGACCAATCATATTATATCCAGAGACTTCCCATTAGAGAATAGACCCTCCCCCGACCAATCACATTATAGACAGAAACCTCCCATCAAAAGGACAGACCCTCCCCCGACCAATCACATTATATCCAGAGACCTCCCATCAGAGGACAGACCCTCCCCCGACCAGTCACATTATATCCAGAGACTTCCCATTAGAGAATAGACCCTCCCCCGACCAATCACATTATAGACAGAAACCTCCCATCAAAAGGACAGACCCTCCCCCGGCCAATCACATTATAGACAGAAACCTCCCATCAGAATACAGACCCTCCCCAGACCAGTCACATTATATACAGAGACCTCCCATCAGAGGACAGACCCATGGGGGGTGATCTCCAATCACAGACCACAACACCCTCCATGTACCTGACACCGGAGACCACGACACCCTCCATGTACCTGACACCGGAGACCACAACACCCTCCATGTACCTGACACCGGAGACCACAACACCCTCCATGTACCTGACACCGGAGACCACAACACCCTCCATGTACCTGACACCGGAGACCACAACACCCTCCATGTACCTGACACCGGAGACCACAACACCCTCCATGTACCTGACACCGGAGACCACAACACCCTCCATGTACCTGACACCGGAGACCACAACACCCTCCATGTACCTGACACCGGATACCACAACACCGGAGACCACGACACCCTCCATGTACCAGACACCTGAGACCACGACACCCTTCATGTACCAGACACCACAACACCCTCCATGTACCTGACACCGGATACCACAACACCGGAGACCACGACACCCTCCATGTACCAGACACCTGAGACCACGACACCCTTCATGTACCAGACACCACAACACCCTCCATGTACCTGACACCGGAGACCACAACACCGGAGACCACGACACCCTCCATGTACCTGACACCGGAGACCACGACACCCTCCATGTACCTGACACCGGAGACCACGACACCCTCCATGTACCTGACACCGGAGACCACGACACCCTCCATGTACCTGACACCGGAGACCACGACACCCTCCATGTACCTGACACCGGAGACCACGACACCCTCCATGTACCTGACACAGGATACCACAACACCGGAGACCACGACACCCTCCATGTACCAGACACCTGAGACCACGACACCCTTCATGTACCAGACACCACAACACCCTCCATGTACTAGACACCGGAGACCACAACACCCTCCATGTACCAGACACCGGAGACCACGACACCCTCCATGTACCTGACACCGGAGACCACGACACCCTCCATGTACCTGACACCGGATACCACAACACCGGAGACCACGACACCCTCCATGTACCTGACACCGGATACCACAACACCGGAGACCACAACACCCTCCATGTACCTGACACCTGGAGACCACAACACCCTCCATGTACCTGACACCGGATACCACAACACCGGAGACCACGACACCCTCCATGTACCAGACACCTGAGACCACGACACCCTTCATGTACCAGACACCACAACACCCTCCATGTACCTGACACCGGAGACCACAACACCGGAGACCACGACACCCTCTATGTATGAGACACCGGAGACCACGACACCCTCCATGTACCTGACACCGGAGACCACAACACCGGAGACCACGACACCCTCTATGTATGAGACACCGGAGACCACGACACCCTCCATGTACCTGACACCGGAGACCACAACACCGGAGACCACGACACCCTCTATGTATGAGACACCGGAGACCACGACACCCTCCATGTACCTGACACCGGAGACCACGACACCCTCCATGTACCTGACACCGGATACCACAACACCGGAGACCACGACACCCTCCATGTACCTGACACCGGATACCACAACACCGGAGACCACGACACCCTCCATGTACCAGACACCTGAGACCATGACACCCTTCATGTACCAGACACCACAACACCCTCCATGTACTAGACACCGGAGACCACAACACCCTCCATGTACCAGACACCGGAGACCACGACACCCTCCATGTACCTGACACCGGAGACCACAACACCCTCCATGTACCTGACACCGGATACCACGACACCGGAGACCACAACACCCTCCATGTACCAGACACCTGAGACCACGACACCCTTCATGTACCAGACACCACAACACCCTCCATGTACCAGACACCGGAGACCACAACACCCTCCATGTACCTGACACCGGAGACCACAACACCGGAGACCACGACACCCTCTATGTATGAGACACCAGAGACCATGACACCCTCCATGTACCAGACACCGGAGACCACAACACCAGAGACCACAACACCCTCCATGTACCAGACACCACAACACCCTCCATGTACCTGACATTAAAAACCACAACACCCTCCATGTACCAGACACCGGAGACCACAACACCCTCCATGTACCTGACATTAAAAACCACAACACCCTCCATGTACCTGACACCAAAGCCGAGAACACATTCCATGTAGATGACAAAAGAGATGAAAACGCACTCCATGTAGATGGCACTATAGACGATAACACACTCCATGCAGACAGCAGAGGATGGGACTCTCGGGGTGAAGGGTTCTCTCACCCCATCTCCGGGCGGCCGGCTCTATGCGGTGGGATTGGCAGCGCTGCTCTGGGACGGACTCATCACTAACGTGACCTGACAGGCAGTGAAGGGCTGTGGTGGGATCAGCAATTCTCGCAGTGATCTCAGCCCCCTCGTCTATTCAACCCGCAACACACATTTCTATTTGTTACAGTGTAACCGTCTGATCCGTAATGAGCGCCGACCCTCCCCCACCACTGTCTATTCACCGAGGGGGCAACACACACACTGTATATAGGGGGACCGAACCCCAAAAGTGACATTTCAGGTGGGTGAAAATAATCTTTTATCTTTCTGAGATTCTACTGATGAGTTCCCGGGTCTGTACACCCTCTGTGCCCATTATGAGGGGTTCCCACCATCCCTGTGCAGAGTTCCCGGGTCTGTACATCCGCTGTGCCCATTATGAGGGGTTCCCACCATCCCTGTGCTGAGTTCCCGGGTCTGTACACCCGCTGTGCCCATTATGAGGGGTTCCCACCATCCCTGTGCTGAGTTCCCGGGTCTGTACACCCGCTGTGCCCATTATGAGGGGTTCCCACTATCCCTGTGCTGAGTTTCCGGGTCTGTACCCCCGCTGTGCCCATTATGAGGGGGTCCCACCATCCCTGTGCTGAGTTCCCGGGTCTGTACACCCGCTGTGCCCATTATGAGGGGTTCCCACCATCCCTGTGCTGAGTTCCCGGGTCTGTACACCCGCTGTGCCCATTATGAGGGGTTCCCACTATCCCTGTGCTGAGTTTCCGGGTCTGTACCCCCGCTGTGCCCATTATGAGGGGTTCCCACCATCCCTGTGCTGAGTTCCCGGGTCTGTACACCCGCTGTGCCCATTATGAGGGGTTCCCACCATCCCTGTGCTGAGTTCCCGGGTCTGTACACCCTCTGTGCCCATTATGAGGGGTTCCCACCATCCCTGTGCAGAGTTCCCGGGTCTGTACACCTGCTGTGCCCATTATGAGGGGTTCCCACCATCCCTGTGCTGAGTTCCCGGGTCTGTACACCCGCTGTGCCCATTATGAGGGATTCCCACCATGTGCTGAGTTCCTGGGTCTGTACACCCGCTGTGCCCATTATGAGGGGTTCCCACCTTCCCTGTGCTGAGTTCCTGGGTCTGTACACCCGCTGTGCCCATTATGAGGGGTTCCCACCATCCCTGTGCTGAGTTCCCGGGTCTGTACACCCGCTGTGCCCATTATGAGGGGTTCCCACCATCCCTGTACTGAGTTCCCGGGTCTGTACACCTGCTGTGCCCATTATGAGGGGTTCCCACCATCCCTGTGCTGAGTTCCCGGGTCTGTACACCCGCTGTGCCCATTATGAGGGGTTCCCACCATCCCTGTGCTGAGCTCCCAGATCTGTACACCCGCTGTGCCCATTATGAGGGGTTCCCACCATCCCTGTGCTGAGTTCCCCATCATCATGCCATTGAATCCATTATTCCTTCTCTAATATCATCCTCTTCCTTGCCACCATTCAACCAACCATTATTTCATCATGTACACCCGCTGTGCCCATTATGAGGGGTCCCCACCATCCCTGTGCTGAGTTCCCGGGTCTGAACACCCGCTGTGCCCATTATGAGGGGTTCCCTCCATCCCTGTGCTGAGTTCCCGGGTCTGAACACCCGCTGTGCCCATTATGAGGGGTTCCCACCATCCCTGTGCTGAGTTCCCGGGTCTGTACACCCGCTGTGCCCATTAAGAGGGGTTCCCACCATTCCTGTGCTGAGTTCCTGGGTCTGTACACCCGCTGTGCCCATTATGAGGGGTTCCCACCATCCCTGTGCTGAGTTCCCGGGTCTGTACACCCGCTGTGCCCATTATGAGGGGTTCCCACCATCCCTGTACTGAGTTCCCGGGTCTGTACACCTGCTGTGCCCATTATGAGGGGTTCCCACCATCCCTGTGCTGAGTTCCCGGGTCTGTACACCCGCTGTGCCCATTATGAGGGATTCCCACCATGTGCTGAGTTCCTGGGTCTGTACACCCGCTGTGCCCATTAAGAGGGGTTCCCACCATTCCTGTGCTGAGTTCCCGGGTCTGTACCCCCGCTGTGCCCATTATGAGGGGTTCCCACCATCCCTGTGCTGAGTTCCCGGGTCTGTACACCCGCTGTGCCCATTATGAGGGGTTCCCACCATCCCTGTACTGAGTTCCCGGGTCTGTACACCTGCTGTGCCCATTATGAGGGGTTCTCACCATCCCTGTACTGAGTTCCCGGGTCTGTACACCTGCTGTGCCCATTATGAGGGGTTCCCACCATTCCTGTGCTGAGTTCCCGGGTCTGTACACCCGCTGTGCCCATTATGAGGGGTTCTCACCATCCCTGTGCTGAGTTCCCGGGTCTGTACACCCGCTGTGCCCATTATGAGGGGTTCCCACCATCCCTGTGCTGAGTTCCCGGGTCTGTACACCCGCTGTGCCCATTATGAGGGGTTCTCACCATCCCTGTGCTGAGTTCCCGGGTCTGTACACCCGCTGTGCCCATTATGAGGGGTTCCCACTATCCCTGTGCGGAGTTCTCGGGATGAGGAGGTGGAGTGGACAGGGGGAAGGGATGAGGGGCGGAGTGGATGGGGGGGTGAGGGCGGAGTGGATGGGGGGAGGGGGTGGAGTGGATGGCGGGAGGGATGAGGGGCGGAGTAGATGGGGGTCGGAGTGATGAGGCGCAGAGTGGACAGGGGGGAGGAATGAGGGGCGGAGTGGATGGAGGGGAGGAATGAGGGGCGGAGTGGATGGAGGGGGTCCTGCGGGGACACAGAGAAGGGACAGGAAGGTTACCTTGAAGGAGTACTTGCGGTTGATGCGATCCTCAGGCCCCGCGGGGGAGATGATGTATCCTGGAAGCGGAATACTGCCCAGTATGGACTCTTCCTTACTATCTGTGAGAAGAAATTGGAGAATCAGAACGCTTGCGTATCCGATAATGAAAATAATGGGGGCTGGGCACATTTCCTGACCACACCCCTATACTCTGCACCACACTGTAACCTGCAGCATTTCCCGCACCGAGCAGAGCGTGGCATTATGTGAATATACTCCCGTGCAGCGCACATTGGGGGCGGAGGGAAGACGGAATGTGACACCAAGACAAAGAATTTCACAGAGAGGAAACATAATATACCAAAATCTGCCAGGTACCGCAGAATGTGCAGAGCCATAGAAGGTGATGTAATGGGGTGACCTCTGATCACATGTGCAGAGCCATAGAAATGGGTGTATTGGGGGCGACCTCTGATCCCCCCACCCCTAGAATGTGCAGAGCCATAGGAAGAGGCATAAGGGGGGGTGACATCTGATCTCTACACCCCCATAATGTGTACAGCCATAGCAGGGGCTGTAATGGGGGTGACCCCTGACCCCCACCCCCAGAATGTGCAGAGCCATAGAAAGAGGTGTAATGGGTGACCCTTAACCCTCCACTTGACTCCCTAATGTTCCAGAGTTAGAGGGAGTGTCCCATGGCCCCCTCTTCCCAAAAATGTACAGAGCAATAAAAGGGGAAGTAATGAGAAAACCCTGCCCCCCCCCCCCCCGCCCCTAAAATGTACAGAGCCATAGAAGGATTCATGGGGCGTCCCCTGACTCTCCCCATCAGAGTGTGAAGAGTCATAAAAGTGCAGAGCTATAGAAGGAGTTGTAGTAGGATGACCCTCAACCCACCGCCCCACTCCCCGATATTTCAGAACAAATTAAGAGAGTGACCCCCGGACCCCAAAAATGTGCAGTCATAAAATGGAATGCAATGGGGTTAGCCCCCCTACCCAGGAAGTGCAAAAGGGGATTAATAAGGTGACATCCCCCCAGAATGTGCAGAGCCATAGAAGATAATGTATATGACGACTCCTGAACCCCCCCCCCAACATGCAGAGCCATAGAAGGGAATGTAATGGGGGCGACCTCTGACCTCTCACCTTTGTAGTAAAATAAGCAATAGTCCGATAGAAGGAACCATCTCCTCTTCCAGAGCTTCATCCCTGAGCTGTCCTATAAAGGAGAGGAGCACAGAGTCATATATACAGTATATAGAATATATATATCCTATAGAGGAGATGAGCACAGAGTCATATATACAGTATATAGAATATATATATCCTATAGAGGAGAGGAGCACAGAGTCATATATACAGTATATAGAATATATATATATATCCTATAGAGGAGATGAGCACAGAGTCATATATACAGTATATAGAATATATATATCCTATAGGAGGAGAGGAGCACAGAGACGTGTATACAGTATATAGAATATATATATCCTATAAAGGAGAGGAGCACAGAGTCGTGTATACAGTATATAGAATATATATATCCTATAGGAGGAGAGGAGCACAGAGACGTGTATACAGTATATAGAATATATATATCCTATAAAGGAGAGGAGCACAGAGTCATATATACAGTATATAGAATATATATATCCTATAAAGGAGAGGAGCACAGAGTCATATATACAGTATATAGAATATATATATCCTATAGAGGAGATGAGCACAGAGTCATATATACAGTATATAGAATATATATATCCTATAGAGGGGATGAGCACAGAGTCATATATACAGTATATAGAATATATATATCCTATAGAGGAGATGAGCACAGAGTCATATATACAGTATAAAGAATATATATATCCTATAAAGGAGAGGAGCACAGAGACGTGTATACAGTATATAGAATATATATATCCTATAAAGGAGAGGAGCACAGAGTCATATATACAGTATATAGAATATATATATCCTATAAAGGAGAGGAGCACAGAGTCATATATACAGTATATAGAATATATATATCCTATAGAGGAGAGGAGCACAGAGTCATATATACAGTATATAGAATATATATATCCTATAGAGGAGATGAGCACAGAGTCATATATACAGTATATAGAATATATATATCCTATAGAGGGGATGAGCACAGAGTCATATATACAGTATATAGAATATATATATCCTATAGAGGAGATGAGCACAGAGTCATATATACAGTATATAGAATATATATATCCTATAGAGGAGATGAGCACAGAGTCATATATACAGTATATAGAATATATATATCCTATAGAGGAGATGAGCACAGAGTCATATATACAGTATATAGAATATATATATCCTATAGGAGGAGAGGAGCACAGAGACGTGTATACAGTATATAGAATATATATATATATCCTATAAAGGAGAGGAGCACAGAGTCGTATATACAGTATATAGAATATATATATCCCATAGGAGATGAGCACAGAGACGTGTATACAGTATATAGAATATATATATCCCATAGGAGAGGAGCACAGAGACGTGTATACAGTATATAGAATATATATATCCTATAGAGGAGAGGAGCACAGAGTCGTGTATACAGTATATAGAATATATATATCCTATAGAGGAGAGGAGCACAGAGTCGTGTATACAGTATATAGAATATATATATCCTATAGAGGAGAGGAGCACAGAGACGTGTATACAGTATATAGAATATATATATCCTATAGAGGAGAGGAGCACAGAGACGTGTATACAGTATATAGAATATATATATCCTATAGAGGAGATGAGCACAGAGACGTGTATACAGTATATAGAATATATATATCCTATAGAGGAGAGGAGCACAGAGTCGTGTATACAGTATATAGAATATATATATCCCATAGAGGAGAGGAGCACAGAGACGTGTATACAGTATATAGAATATATATATCCCATAAAGGAGAGGAGCACAGAGACGTGTATACAGTATATAGAATATATATATCCTATAGAGGAGATGAGCACAGAGTCATATATACAGTATATAGAATATATATATCCTATAGGAGGAGAGGAGCACAGAGACGTGTATACAGTATATAGAATATATATATCCTATAGGAGGAGATGAGCACAGAGACGTGTATACAGTATATAGAATATATATATCCTATAGAGGAGAGGAGCACAGAGACGTGTATACAGTATATAGAATATATATATCCTATAGAGGAGAGGAGCACAGAGACGTGTATACAGTATATAGAATATATATATCCTATAGAGGAGAGGAGCACAGAGACGTGTATACAGTATATAGAATATATATATCCTATAGAGGAGAGGAGTACAGAGACATGTATACAGTATATAGAATATATATATCCTATAGGAGGAGATGAGCACAGAGACGTGTATACAGTATATAGAATATATATATCCTATAGAGGAGAGGAGCACAGAGACGTGTATACAGTATATAGAATATATATATCCTATAGAGGAGAGGAGCACAGAGACGTGTATACAGTATATAGAATATTTATGGTCGGAGCCCTCTGTCTGAAGAGATATGGATCACATAAACACGTCACAAGACTAACAACACAAATAAGACCTGAAGTGTGGCCTGGCCTGTTGTACGGTATGCCAAATAAAGGGGCCAAAAAGTCACACAAGGTTAGGGAGGAATTGTTCTATTATGACAGGTAAACCACTATAGAGCGAGCCTGTTAAAGGCTCGTGATATTTCTGCCTGAGGATCGGGGACGTGTCGGGCGAAACACAAGGATTCCCACCTGCCCATCTTCCTTATTGCGTGGTCAGGAACTCTGTTTCGTGATGTTGTTGGGGCTGCTCTAATGCGAAAGCGAGTCCTGAGTAACACCCTGGGTCAAGGCCCGAGATGCTCAGGGGTGTTCTGACGTGGCTGATGAACTGTTTCCCGCTTAGGGGTTCAGTTGGGAAAGGTAGTAGAGGGCTGTCCTCTGATGGATCGGACAGCCGAGTTTACCGATTGCACCAGAACGGCCATGAAGTTATGTGTCCTGAAAGGTTTAATGTCTACTCCGGGACCGGGTTGTATTGTTTCCGATACCGTCGGGTGTAGGATGAAATGACTTTGGTGGCGAGACGGGTGGTGCCTGAGTAGTACTTGGCATTTAGGGCTGGTGATAGTAATTCGCCGGGCCGTGAGACCGTAACAAGGCTAGGTAAATGGCTGCTTGATTTACCAGGCTGGGCCATAGACCGAAGGGGGAACGTGAAGGATAGCAGACATGTCCCGGAGAATGGTGCTGGTCACTGGTAAGCGTTCGGTACTGGAGTGTGGTTGCCGCCACCTGTAGTGTGTTGGCAGATCAGGATGCATTGATGAGGGAGGTAGCACCATGGAGGTGTTATCCGATTCCAAAGTTGGTTGGGACTAATGTGGGATGCCGGACATGGACGAGTCGGCTCCGGGCTTCTGTGAAAGGATGTGGCATGGTTAGGCGGGATAGCGCGTCGGCCGAGGTGTTGCATTGGCCAGGGATGTGGACCCTGAGGCTACTGAGCTGACGTTGTAGGGAAAGTAGCAACAGCCTGCGTGGGAAGGACATGACGGATAATGATTTATTGACCTGCCTTTGTTAATGACTGTGGCTGTAGCCTGGTTGTCTGTGGCGAACATGGCGGTCTGTCCTGCCCGGGGCTGCCCCGTACTAGTGTTGCTGCGACTATGGGGTAGATCTCAAATAGAGAGGAGGACTGACTAAAAAGCGGAATTGTGAGCATCTCTGATGGATCGGATCTCCTGAAACCAATGATGGCCAAAAATTGCAGCGAAGCTTGTGGAAGCTGCTACGTCCGTGGTCATCTGAGGTGACGAAGAGGATGCTGATGGGATAAACAAGGGTCTACCTATCCGGTCTCAAGGAATTGGTCCCCCATGGCCAGATCCTGCTACGGAGGCTGCGTCTAGCTTAATGACTTGGTCAATGTCTCGTGCCTGGGAGAGGAACACTAAGAAGCGTGCGATAAAGGAACGCCCTTGAGGGACGATCCTCATCGTGGTTTGAGCATGCCCAGTAGGGATTGTAGCTGTCGGTTAGTGCCCCCCTGCGTGTCGGTAGACGTATGGATGACTGTCCTGATGCGGGTCAATCTACCGAGAGGTGGGCTGGCCCGCATGGCGCGTTTGTCTAGAACGATTACCAGGAAGGAGATGAACTGTGCCGGTTTTCCTACTTTCTTCACGGTTATGGGCACGTCAAGGTTTTAAAGACCTCTCTTGGATTTCTTAGATCTCACAAGATTTCTAAACCATCGGGAGAACTCCTGTGAGGGTATGCTGGAGTTTGACTGGGTAGTTTTGGAATGAGTCAGGCAGTGTAATGAGTCTGGTGTGGAACCCTGTAGTGCCCCCTGCACTAATACACTAAAATAATAAAATAAACAAAATAAAAAATATCGTGCAATCCCATATACCCAATGCTATACCCACAGTTGATCCAGAGGAAGGCAAAAAACCCCAGCGGAGCATGATCCAATTTGCTACAGCAGGGGAAAAAATTCCTTCCCGGTCCCCCGAGAGGCAATCGGATTTACCCTGGATCAACTTTACCTAGACTGTTAGTACTCAGTTATATTATGTACATTTTAGGAAAGCATCCAGGCCTGGTTGCCAGTGTGGTCACTGAGGCGTGTAGCTGAGTAAATGCCGAGGATATCGACTGCAGCGGAATTTGTCTGGTAGAGTTGCCGCTGGTTATGGAACGGCAGCCTAACAGCTTGGTTTTCCTGGCCGTGGCCGGGTAGGGGATGCCCCTACGGCGTAGTTCGGCTGTAAGCCTGGGGATGGTCCAGCCCTGAGGGACTGTGTGGAGTCGTCCGCTGAACCCGAACGTGGTGATGGTGGGATGAAGGTAAAGTCATCGCAGTCGGTCTGCGATATGTTGGGGGCTGGAGAAACGAGAAAGAAAAAGGGGGGAGGGGAATGTATGTTTATAGAGTGAGATGCCAGGTATGGAGGGGATAGAGGAGGTACGAAAGTGGGTAGGGAGAAGGAAGGGAGGATGGACAGAATAAGGAATGACAGGCACAGAGGATAGCCAAGTTTTGCGTACGAGCGCTTGTTGAGTGAAATTTAGAAAACTCAAAAGACTGCGTGGCAACCGAGGTGAGCCAGGAGGTGACTGGCTAGGTAACCGATAGCTTGGGTGCCGCCTGTGCTTGGCACAGACTGATGAACCAGAGCCCCCAGGGCGTACTGGGGCGAGTAGCTGAAGTCTGGTATGCTAAGTAGGAATGTTTCGATCTGTAGTCCAGTGACGTGTGGTCGGTCTGCCAACTCCTGCACTGCCAGCAAGGTGATGTTGGCGACCTTGTCTGCGTAGTGAAGGATCTCGGATCGGCTTCGAAAACAGAGTGTCGTGCGTAGAGGTATGTGACAGTTGCTAGCGCCTGATGAGCGGTCGAATTGTGTATGTGAAGACTCGGATGTCGTGAAAGAGTGCGGATAGAAAGCAAGGAGGGGCCTTGCGTTTACGCACCTGACTTGAGCCCTGTCTTGGTTGAGGTCGAGACATGGGTCGACCGGGACCTGTGAGGAGGGTGACATGGAGATATATATATATAATCCTTTTTTTATTTTTATTATTATTATTTATATATATATTTTTTTTTATTATTTATTTATTTATTTTTTATTATATATATATATTTTTTTTTTATTATTTATTTATTTATTTATTTTTTAACTTTTTTTTTTAAATTTTTTTATTTTTTATTTATATTTGTTTTTTTTTTTTTATTTATTTATTTATTTTTTAACTTTTTTATTATTATTATTATATATATATATATATATTTTTTTCTTTTTTTGTAGGCCTGAAGAGTTGTGGGAGCGGTAGGTAGCTCCAGGTGAAGAAGTGTGTAAGACCCCCTGCCCCTTTTTTTTTTTTTTTTTTTTTTTTCTTTTTTATTATATATATATATATATATATATATATATATATATATATATATTTTTTTTTTTTTTTTATCGGGAAATATCGTCCGACCTGGATTGCAGGGTGGACGGGATGGAAACTCAATCTGAACTGACGTGTGTGGTGGAAAGGGATAGAGAAATCGGTGAGTAGCCGTTTGACTACTGGAGGAGGTGAGTGGCTGGTGTGCAACCACTCGTCGAACGCTCGCAGCGCTTGCGAGGAACAAATGCCTTAAGGAGACGAAAGAAGAAGAGTTTGTGACTTTCAAGTGTGTGGGGATGGCCGTTTCGTGATGAAACGGGAGTGGCAAGTAATGCGTGTGTATAGCGGCTTGGGGTTCGAATCATTGTGGCCGATGCTACGGCTGGATTCGTAACGTTCTGAGACGTTCGACGTTGTATCGGAGGTATGGGTCGGAGCTGTTTAGAGCCGGGTATGGGCCGCGAACAAATTGGTTGTTTCAGCCGAGGATCCGAAACTTGGAGCCGATGCTACGACTGGATTCGGATCGGTTAAAGAAGTTTACTGCTGAAGATCGGAGCGGTATGCGCCGGTGGTGCGACTGTGACTCGACCGATTGAAAATGCCATAGAGCCGAAAAATTGAGCCGCTGCTACGACTGAATTCGGATCAGCTCGAAAGTTCGATGTTTGTGGACCCGAGCCGACGAGCCGGTGGTGCGACTGGGCCCAGATCGGCCATGTAAGCGGAGGATCCGAACCTTTGAGCCGATGCTACGACTGGGTTCGGATCGGATAGGAGGGTCTGTTGCTAGAGATCTGAGTCGATTGAGCCGGTGAAGCGACTGGATTCGGATCGCTTGGGAATGCCATTGGTTCGAAAGTTTGAGCCTATGCTACGACTGAATTCGGATGGTTTAGCGGTTCGATGTTTGTAGGTTCGAGCCGATGAGCCGGTGGTGCGACTGTGCTCGGAACCAACGTGGATGCCAGAGATCCGAATCTCTAAGCCGATGCTGTGCCTGTATACGGGCTGATAACGGGTGCAAGGCGGGGACTTGAATTTCCCGGGTCCGAATCGTAGCGCCGGAGATACGGCTGGATTCGGACGGGTGTTCGTTGTTTCGAAGTTGAAGGGGCTTGTGATTGTCGAGGGCCCGGCCTGTAGTGCCGATTGTTAGCGACAAGAGCCGGCCCAGACTGTTTGGTGTATGGTGTAAGTAGGAGGTGTGGGGCATCAGTAAGGTGAAGGGAGAGTATCGTAGGAGGTGTAGGGCATCAGTGACTAGGGATAAGGAAGTGCAGTGTGGGATACCAGTCCGACGACTGGGTATCGGATGTGCGACTGAGGCGAGAGCCTTGCGAGCTGTGAGTAATTCGTACAACAGCTCTGAGAGCCGTAGTGTCTGGACGGACCGTTACCGGTAGCAACGTGGGTGTGACAGGGTACGAAAGACAACTAGACTGGTCGATAAACATACGATGCAGACGGAAAACACGGGGTTATGAACCGTGTGATTTTGTAAAAGAAGAAACGTGTACCGGCGCTACGATTCGTACGAATGGTAACGGCCGGTCCTACCTGCGACCGCGAGCGGGGATACGATCAACTGCGAGCGAAGCTGGAAGGTACGAAAGCAACTACACGGACGATGCGAGTCGTAAGGCGTCGGCTGATGACGACGAATACCGCGCACTACAGCCGACGCTGACCCTGGTGGATGGTCTGTATAAGTACCCCTCGAACTCCTCCCATAATTTCAGGCCAGCATACTAGCCTTCCTATATATATCCTATAAAGGAGAGGAGCACAGAGTCGTGTATACAGTATATAGAATATATATATCCTATAAAGGAGAGGAGCACAGAGACGTGTATACAGTATATAGAATATATATATCCTATTAAGGAGAGGAGCACAGAGTCGTGTATACAGTATATAGAATATATATATCCTATAAAGGAGAGGAGCACAGAGACGTGTATACAGTATATAGAATATATATATCCTATTAAGGAGAGGAGCACAGAGATGTATATACAGTATATAGAATATATATATCCCATAGGAGAGGAGCACAGAGTCATATATACAGTATATAGAATATATATATCCCATAGGAGAGGAGCACAGAGACGTGTATACAGTATATAGAATATATATATCCTATAGGAGATGAGCACAGAGACGTATATACAGTATATAGAATATATATATCCTATAGGAGGAGATGAGCACAGAGACGTGTATACAGTATATAGAATATATATATCCCATAGGAGATGAGCACAGAGACGTGTATACAGTATATAGAATATATATATCCTATAGGAGGAGATGAGCACAGAGTCGTGTATACAGTATATAGAATATATATATCCTATAGGAGGAGAGAAGCACAGAGACGTGTATACAGTATATAGAATATATATATCCCATAGGAGGAGAGGAGCACAGAGACGTGTATACAGTATATAGAATATATATATCCTATAGGAGGAGAGGAGCACAGAGACGTGTATACAGTATATAGAATATATATATCCTATAGGAGATGAGCACAGAGACGTGTATACAGTATATAGAATATATATATCCCATAGGAGATGAGCACAGAGACGTGTATACAGTATATAGAATATATATATCCTATAGGAGGAGATGAGCACAGAGACGTGTATACAGTATATAGAATATATATATCCTATAGGAGGAGAGGAGCACAGAGACGTGTATACAGTATATAGAATATATATATCCTATAGGAGGAGAGAAGCACAGAGACGTGTATACAGTATATAGAATATATATATCCTATAGGAGGAGATGAGCACAGAGACGTGTATACAGTATATAGAATATATATATCCCATAGGAGGAGAGGAGCACAGAGACGTGTATACAGTATATAGAATATATATATCCCATAGGAGGAGAGGAGCACAGAGACGTGTATACAGTATATAGAATATATATATCCTATAGGAGGAGAGGAGCACAGAGACGTGTATACAGTATATAGAATATATATATCCTATAGGAGGAGATGAGCACAGAGACGTGTATACAGTATATAGAATATATATATCCTATAGGAGGAGATGAGCACAGAGTCGTATATACAGTATATAGAATATATATATCCCATAGGAGGAGAGGAGCACAGAGACGTGTATACAGTATATAGAATATATATATCCTATAGGAGGAGATGAGCACAGAGACGTGTATACAGTATATAGAATATATATATCCTATAGGAGGAGATGAGCACAGAGTCGTATATACAGTATATAGAATATATATATCCTATAGGAGGAGATGAGCACAGAGACGTGTATACAGTATATAGAATATATATATCCTATAGGAGGAGATGAGCACAGAGACGTGTATACAGTATATAGAATATATATATCCCATAGGAGATGAGCACAGAGACGTGTATACAGTATATAGAATATATATATCCCATAGGAGGAGAGGAGCACAGAGTCGTATATACAGTATATAGAATATATATATCCTATAGGAGGAGATGAGCACAGAGACGTGTATACAGTATATAGAATATATATATCCTATAGGAGGAGATGAGCACAGAGACGTGTATACAGTATATAGAATATATATATCCTATAGAGGAGAGGAGCACAGAGACGTGTATACAGTATATAGAATATATATATCCTATAAAGGAGAGGAGCACAGAGACGTGTATACAGTATATAGAATATATATATCCTATAGGAGGAGAGGAGCACAGAGACGTGTATACAGTATATAGAATATATATATCCTATAGGAGATGAGCACAGAGACGTGTATACAGTATATAGAATATATATATCCTATAGGAGGAGAGGAGCACAGAGTCGTATATACAGTATATAGAATATATATATCCTATAGGAGGAGATGAGCACAGAGACGTGTATACAGTATATAGAATATATATATCCTATAGGAGATGAGCACAGAGACGTGTATACAGTATATAGAATATATATATCCTATAGGAGGAGAGGAGCACAGAGTCGTATATACAGTATATAGAATATATATATCCTATAGGAGGAGATGAGCACAGAGACGTGTATACAGTATATAGAATATATATATCCCATAGGAGATGAGCACAGAGACGTGTATACAGTATATAGAATATATATATCCCATAGGAGGAGATGAGCACAGAGACGTGTATACAGTATATAGAATATATATATCCTATAGGAGGAGAGGAGCACAGAGTCGTGTATACAGTATATAGAATATATATATCCTATAGGAGATGAGCACAGAGACGTGTATACAGTATATAGAATATATATATCCTATAGGAGGAGATGAGCACAGAGACGTGTATACAGTATATAGAATATATATATCCTATAGGAGGAGAGGAGCACAGAGACGTGTATACAGTATATAGAATATATATATCCTATAGGAGGAGAGGAGCACAGAGACGTGTATACAGTATATAGAATATATATAGCCTATAGGAGGAGATGAGCACAGAGACGTGTATACAGTATATAGAATATATATATCCTATAGGAGGAGATGAGCACAGAGACGTGTATACAGTATATAGAATATATATATCCCATAGGAGGAGAGGAGCACAGAGACGTGTATACAGTATATAGAATATATATATCCCATAGGAGATGAGCACAGAGACGTGTATACAGTATATAGAATATATATATCCTATAGGAGGAGAGGAGCACAGAGTCGTATATACAGTATATAGAATATATATATCCTATAGGAGATGAGCACAGAGACGTGTATACAGTATATAGAATATATATATCCCATAGGAGGAGAGGAGCACAGAGACGTGTATACAGTATATAGAATATATATATCCTATAGGAGGAGAGGAGCACAGAGACGTGTATACAGTATATAGAATATATATATCCTATAAAGGAGATGAGCACAGAGACGTGTATACAGTATATGGAATATATATATCCTATAGGAGGAGAGGAGCACAGAGACGTGTATACAGTATATAGAATATATATATCCTATAGGAGGAGATGAGCACAGAGACGTGTATACAGTATATAGAATATATATATCCTATAGGAGGAGAGGAGCACAGAGACGTGTATACAGTATATAGAATATATATATCCTATAGGAGATGAGCACAGAGACGTGTATACAGTATATAGAATATATATATATCCCATAGGAGATGAGCACAGAGACGTGTATACAGTATATAGAATATATATATCCTATAGGAGGAGATGAGCACAGAGACGTGTATACAGTATATAGAATATATATATCCTATAGGAGGAGATGAGCACAGAGACGTGTATACAGTATATAGAATATATATATCCTATAGGAGGAGATGAGCACAGAGACGTGTATACAGTATATAGAATATATATATCCCATAGGAGATGAGCACAGAGACGTGTATACAGTATATAGAATATATATATCCTATAGAGGAGATGAGCACAGAGTCATATATACAGTATATAGAATATATATATCCTATAGGAGGAGATGAGCACAGAGACGTGTATACAGTATATAGAATATATATATCCTATAGGAGGAGATGAGCACAGAGTCGTATATACAGTATATAGAATATATATATCCCATAGGAGGAGATGAGCACAGAGACGTGTATACAGTATATAGAATATATATATCCTATAGGAGGAGATGAGCACAGAGACGTGTATACAGTATATAGAATATATATATCCTATAGGAGGAGATGAGCACAGAGACGTGTATACAGTATATAGAATATATATATCCCATAGGAGGAGATGAGCACAGAGTCGTATATACAGTATATAGAATATATATATCCCATAGGAGGAGATGAGCACAGAGACGTGTATACAGTATATAGAATATATATATCCTATAGGAGGAGATGAGCACAGAGTCGTATATACAGTATATAGAATATATATATCCTATAGGAGGAGATGAGCACAGAGACGTGTATCCAGTATATAGAATATATATATCCTATAGGAGGAGATGAGCACAGAGACGTATATACAGTATATAGAATATATATATCCTATAGGAGGAGATGAGCACAGAGTCGTATATACAGTATATAGAATATATATATCCCATAGGAGGAGATGAGCACAGAGACGTGTATACAGTATATAGAATATATATATCCCATAGGAGATGAGCACAGAGACGTGTATACAGTATATAGAATATATATATCCTATAGGAGGAGATGAGCACAGAGACGTGTATACAGTATATAGAATATATATATCCCATAGGAGGAGATGAGCACAGAGACGTGTATACAGTATATAGAATATATATATCCTATAGAGGAGATGAGCACAGAGTCATATATACAGTATATAGAATATATATATCCTATAGGAGGAGATGAGCACAGAGTCGTATATACAGTATATAGAATATATATATCCCATAGGAGGAGATGAGCACAGAGACGTGTATACAGTATATAGAATATATATATCCTATAGGAGATGAGCACAGAGACGTGTATACAGTATATAGAATATATATATCCCATAGGAGGAGATGAGCACAGAGACGTGTATACAGTATATAGAATATATATATCCTATAGGAGATGAGCACAGAGACGTGTATACAGTATATAGAATATATATATCCTATAGGAGATGAGCACAGAGTCGTGTATACAGTATATAGAATATATATATCCCATAGGAGATGAGCACAGAGACGTGTATACAGTATATAGAATATATATATCCCATAGGAGGAGATGAGCACAGAGACGTGTATACAGTATATAGAATATATATATATCCTATAGGAGGAGAGGAGCACAGAGTCGTGTATACAGTATATAGAATATATATATCCTATAGGAGGAGAGGAGCACAGAGACGTGTATACAGTATATAGAATATATATATCCTATAGGAGGAGAGGAGCACAGAGACGTGTATACAGTATATAGAATATATATATCCCATAGGAGGAGATGAGCACAGAGACGTATATACAGTATATAGAATATATATATCCTATAGGAGGAGAGGAGCACAGAGTCGTGTATACAGTATATAGAATATATATATCCCATAGGAGATGAGCACAGAGACGTGTATACAGTATATAGAATATATATATCCTATAGGAGGAGATGAGCACAGAGAGGTGTATACAGTATATAGAATATATATATCCCATAGGAGGAGAGGAGCACAGAGACGTGTATACAGTATATAGAATATATATATCCCATAGGAGATGAGCACAGAGACGTGTATACAGTATATAGAATATATATATCCTATAGGAGGAGATGAGCACAGAGACGTATATACAGTATATAGAATATATATATCCTATAGGAGGAGATGAGCACAGAGTCGTATATACAGTATATAGAATATATATATCCTATAAAGGAGAGGAGCACAGAGTCGTATATACAGTATATAGAATATATATATCCCATAGGAGATGAGCACAGAGACGTGTATACAGTATATAGAATATATATATCCCATAGGAGATGAGCACAGAGACGTGTATACAGTATATAGAATATATATATCCTATAGAGGAGAGGAGCACAGAGACGTGTATACAGTATATAGAATATATATATCCTATAGGAGATGAGCACAGAGACGTGTATACAGTATATAGAATATATATATCCCATAGGAGATGAGCACAGAGACGTGTATACAGTATATAGAATATATATATCCTATAGAGGAGATGAGCACAGAGTCATATATACAGTATATAGAATATATATATCCTATAAAGGAGATGAGCACAGAGACGTGTATACAGTATATGGAATATATATATCCTATAGAGGAGAGGAGCACAGAGTCGTATATACAGTATATAGAATATATATATCCTATAGGAGGAGAGGAGCACAGAGACGTGTATACAGTATATAGAATATATATATCCTATAGGAGGAGATGAGCACAGAGACGTGTATACAGTATATAGAATATATATATCCCATAGGAGATGAGCACAGAGACGTGTATACAGTATATAGAATATATATATCCCATAGGAGATGAGCACAGAGACGTGTATACAGTATATAGAATATATATATCCTATAGGAGGAGAGGAGCACAGAGACGTGTATACAGTATATAGAATATATATATCCTATAGGAGGAGAGGAGCACAGAGACGTGTATACAGTATATAGAATATATATATCCTATAGGAGGAGAGGAGCACAGAGTCGTATATACAGTATATAGAATATATATATCCTATAGGAGGAGAGGAGCACAGAGACGTGTATACAGTATATAGAATATATATATCCTATAGGAGGAGAGGAGCACAGAGTCATATATACAGTATATAGAATATATATATCCTATAGAGGAGATGAGCACAGAGTCATATATACAGTATATAGAATATATATATCCTATAAAGGAGATGAGCACAGAGACGTGTATACAGTATATGGAATATATATATCCTATAGAGGAGAGGAGCACAGAGTCGTATATACAGTATATAGAATATATATATCCTATAGGAGGAGAGGAGCACAGAGACGTGTATACAGTATATAGAATATATATATCCTATAGGAGGAGATGAGCACAGAGACGTGTATACAGTATATAGAATATATATATCCCATAGGAGATGAGCACAGAGACGTGTATACAGTATATAGAATATATATATCCCATAGGAGATGAGCACAGAGACGTGTATACAGTATATAGAATATATATATCCTATAGGAGGAGAGGAGCACAGAGACGTGTATACAGTATATAGAATATATATATCCTATAGGAGGAGAGGAGCACAGAGACGTGTATACAGTATATAGAATATATATATCCTATAGGAGGAGAGGAGCACAGAGTCGTATATACAGTATATAGAATATATATATCCTATAGGAGGAGAGGAGCACAGAGACGTGTATACAGTATATAGAATATATATATCCTATAGGAGGAGAGGAGCACAGAGTCGTATATACAGTATATAGAATATATATATCCTATAGGAGGAGAGGAGCACAGAGTCGTATATACAGTATATAGAATATATATATCCTATAGGAGGAGATGAGCACAGAGACGTGTATACAGTATATAGAATATATATATCCTATAAAGGAGATGAGCACAGAGACGTGTATACAGTATATGGAATATATATATCCTATAGGGGAGAGGAGCACAGAGACGTGTATACAGTATATAGAATATATATATCCTATAGGAGATGAGCACAGAGACGTGTATACAGTATATAGAATATATATATCCCATAGGAGGAGATGAGCACAGAGACGTATATACAGTATATAGAATATATATATCCTATAGGAGATGAGCACAGAGACGTGTATACAGTATATAGAATATATATATCCCATAGGAGGAGATGAGCACAGAGACGTGTATACAGTATATAGAATATATATATCCTATAGGAGGAGAGGAGCACAGAGTCGTGTATACAGTATATAGAATATATATATCCCATAGGAGATGAGCACAGAGACGTGTATACAGTATATAGAATATATATATCCTATAGGAGGAGATGAGCACAGAGACGTGTATACAGTATATAGAATATATATATCCCATAGGAGGAGAGGAGCACAGAGACGTGTATACAGTATATAGAATATATATATCCCATAGGAGATGAGCACAGAGACGTGTATACAGTATATAGAATATATATATCCTATAGGAGGAGAGGAGCACAGAGTCGTGTATACAGTATATAGAATATATATATCCTATAGGAGGAGATGAGCACAGAGTCGTATATACAGTATATAGAATATATATATCCTATAAAGGAGAGGAGCACAGAGTCGTATATACAGTATATAGAATATATATATCCCATAGGAGATGAGCACAGAGACGTGTATACAGTATATAGAATATATATATCCTATAGGAGGAGATGAGCACAGAGACGTGTATACAGTATATAGAATATATATATCCCATAGGAGATGAGCACAGAGACGTGTATACAGTATATAGAATATATATATCCTATAGAGGAGAGGAGCACAGAGACGTGTATACAGTATATAGAATATATATATCCTATAAAGGAGAGGTGCACAGAGTCATATATACAGTATATAGAATATATATATCCTATAGAGGAGATGAGCACAGAGTCATATATACAGTATATAGAATATATATATCCTATAGGAGGAGAGGAGCACAGAGACGTGTATACAGTATATAGAATATATATATCCCATAGGAGGAGAGGAGCACAGAGACGTGTATACAGTATATAGAATATATATATATATCCTATAAAGGAGATGAGCACAGAGACGTGTATACAGTATATGGAATATATATATCCTATAGAGGAGAGGAGCACAGAGTCGTATATACAGTATATAGAATATATATATCCTATAGGAGGAGAGGAGCACAGAGACGTGTATACAGTATATAGAATATATATATCCTATAGGAGGAGATGAGCACAGAGACGTGTATACAGTATATAGAATATATATATCCTATAGGAGGAGATGAGCACAGAGACGTGTATACAGTATATAGAATATATATATCCCATAGGAGATGAGCACAGAGACGTGTATACAGTATATAGAATATATATATCCTATAGGAGGAGAGGAGCACAGAGACGTGTATACAGTATATAGAATATATATATCCTATAGGAGGAGAGGAGCACAGAGTCGTATATACAGTATATAGAATATATATATCCTATAGGAGGAGAGGAGCACAGAGACGTGTATACAGTATATAGAATATATATATCCTATAGGAGGAGAGGAGCACAGAGTCGTATATACAGTATATAGAATATATATATCCTATAGGAGGAGAGGAGCACAGAGACGTGTATACAGTATATAGAATATATATATCCTATAGGAGGAGAGGAGCACAGAGTCTTATATACAGTATATAGAATATATATATCCTATAGGAGGAGAGGAGCACAGAGTCGTATATACAGTATATAGAATATATATATCCTATAGGAGGAGATGAGCACAGAGACGTGTATACAGTATATAGAATATATATATCCTATAGGAGGAGAGGAGCACAGAGACGTGTATACAGTATATAGAATATATATATCCTATAGGAGATGAGCACAGAGTCATATATACAGTATATAGAATATATATATCCTATAAAGGAGATGAGCACAGAGTCATATATACAGTATATAGAATATATATATCCTATAGGAGATGAGCACAGAGACGTGTATACAGTATATAGAATATATATATCCCATAGGAGGAGAGGAGCACAGAGTCGTATATACAGTATATAGAATATATATATCCCATAGGAGATGAGCACAGAGACGTGTATACAGTATATAGAATATATATATCCTATAGGAGGAGATGAGCACAGAGACGTGTATACAGTATATAGAATATATATATCCTATAGGAGGAGATGAGCACAGAGACGTGTATACAGTATATAGAATATATATATCCTATAGGAGGAGATGAGCACAGAGACGTGTATACAGTATATAGAATATATATATCCTATAGGAGGAGATGAGCACAGAGACGTGTATACAGTATATAGAATATATATATCCCATAGGAGATGAGCACAGAGACGTGTATACAGTATATAGAATATATATATCCCATAGGAGGAGAGGAGCACAGAGACGTGTATACAGTATATAGAATATATATATCCTATAGGAGGAGATGAGCACAGAGACGTGTATACAGTATATAGAATATATATATCCTATAGGAGGAGATGAGCACAGAGAAGTGTATACAGTATATAGAATATATATATCCCATAGGAGGAGATGAGCACAGAGACGTGTATACAGTATATAGAATATATATATCCCATAGGAGGAGAGGAGCACAGAGTCGTGTATACAGTATATAGAATATATATATCCCATAGGAGGAGAGGAGCACAGAGACGTGTATACAGTATATAGAATATATATATCCTATAGGAGGAGATGAGCACAGAGACGTGTATACAGTATATAGAATATATATATCCTATAGGAGGAGAGGAGCACAGAGTCGTGTATACAGTATATAGAATATATATATCCCATAGGAGGAGATGAGCACAGAGACGTGTATACAGTATATAGAATATATATATCCTATAGGAGGAGAGGAGCACAGAGTCGTATATACAGTATATAGAATATATATATCCTATAGGAGGAGATGAGCACAGAGACGTGTATACAGTATATAGAATATATATATCCTATAGGAGGAGATGAGCACAGAGACGTGTATACAGTATATAGAATATATATATCCCATAGGAGGAGAGGAGCACAGAGACGTGTATACAGTATATAGAATATATATATCCCATAGGAGATGAGCACAGAGACGTGTATACAGTATATAGAATATATATATCCTATAGGAGGAGATGAGCACAGAGACGTGTATACAGTATATAGAATATATATATCCTATAGGAGGAGATGAGCACAGAGACGTGTATACAGTATATAGAATATATATATCCTATAGGAGGAGATGAGCACAGAGACGTGTATACAGTATATAGAATATATATATCCCATAGGAGGAGAGGAGCACAGAGTCGTGTATACAGTATATAGAATATATATATCCCATAGGAGATGAGCACAGAGACGTGTATACAGTATATAGAATATATATATCCCATAGGAGGAGATGAGCACAGAGACGTGTATACAGTATATAGAATATATATATCCTATAGGAGGAGAGGAGCACAGAGTCGTGTATACAGTATATAGAATATATATATCCCATAGGAGATGAGCACAGAGACGTGTATACAGTATATAGAATATATATATCCTATAGGAGGAGAGGAGCACAGAGTCATATATACAGTATATAGAATATATATATCCTATAGAGGAGATGAGCACAGAGTCATATATACAGTATATAGAATATATATATCCTATAAAGGAGATGAGCACAGAGACGTGTATACAGTATATAGAATATATATATCCTATAGGAGGAGATGAGCACAGAGACGTGTATACAGTATATAGAATATATATATCCTATAGGAGGAGATGAGCACAGAGACGTGTATACAGTATATAGAATATATATATCCTATAGGAGGAGATGAGCACAGAGACGTGTATACAGTATATAGAATATATATATCCCATAGGAGATGAGCACAGAGACGTGTATACAGTATATAGAATATATATATCCTATAGGAGGAGATGAGCACAGAGACGTGTATACAGTATATAGAATATATATATCCCATAGGAGATGAGCACAGAGACGTGTATACAGTATATAGAATATATATATCCCATAGGAGATGAGCACAGAGACGTGTATACAGTATATAGAATATATATATCCCATAGGAGGAGAGGAGCACAGAGTCGTGTATACAGTATATAGAATATATATATCCCATAGGAGATGAGCACAGAGACGTGTATACAGTATATAGAATATATATATCCCATAGGAGGAGATGAGCACAGAGACGTGTATACAGTATATAGAATATATATATCCTATAGGAGGAGATGAGCACAGAGACGTGTATACAGTATATAGAATATATATATCCTATAGGAGGAGAGGAGCACAGAGACGTGTATACAGTATATAGAATATATATATCCTATAGGAGGAGAGGAGCACAGAGACGTGTATACAGTATATAGAATATATATATCCCATAGGAGGAGAGGAGCACAGAGTCGTGTATACAGTATATAGAATATATATATCCCATAGGAGATGAGCACAGAGACGTGTATACAGTATATAGAATATATATATCCCATAGGAGGAGATGAGCACAGAGACGTGTATACAGTATATAGAATATATATATCCTATAGGAGGAGAGGAGCACAGAGACGTGTATACAGTATATAGAATATATATATCCTATAGGAGGAGAGGAGCACAGAGACGTGTATACAGTATATAGAATATATATATCCCATAGGAGGAGAGGAGCACAGAGTCGTGTATACAGTATATAGAATATATATATCCCATAGGAGATGAGCACAGAGACGTGTATACAGTATATAGAATATATATATCCTATAGGAGGAGAGGAGCACAGAGACGTGTATACAGTATATAGAATATATATATCCCATAGGAGGAGATGAGCACAGAGACGTGTATACAGTATATAGAATATATATATCCCATAGGAGGAGATGAGCACAGAGACGTATATACAGTATATAGAATATATATATCCTATAGGAGGAGATGAGCACAGAGACGTGTATACAGTATATAGAATATATATATCCTATAGGAGGAGATGAGCACAGAGACGTGTATACAGTATATAGAATATATATATCCTATAGGAGGAGATGAGCACAGAGACGTGTATACAGTATATAGAATATATATATCCCATAGGAGATGAGCACAGAGACGTGTATACAGTATATAGAATATATATATCCTATAGGAGGAGATGAGCACAGAGACGTGTATACAGTATATAGAATATATATATCCCATAGGAGGAGATGAGCACAGAGACGTATATACAGTATATAGAATATATATATTCTATAGGAGGAGAGGAGCACAGAGACGTGTATACAGTATATAGAATATATATATCCTATAGGAGGAGATGAGCACAGAGACGTGTATACAGTATATAGAATATATATATCCCATAGGAGATGAGCACAGAGTCATATATACAGTATATAGAATATATATATCCTATAGGAGGAGAGGAGCACAGAGACGTGTATACAGTATATAGAATATATATATCCCATAGGAGATGAGCACAGAGACGTGTATACAGTATATAGAATATATATATCCCATAGGAGATGAGCACAGAGTCGTGTATACAGTATATAGAATATATATATCCCATAGGAGATGAGCACAGAGACGTGTATACAGTATATAGAATATATATATCCCATAGGAGGAGAGGAGCACAGAGACGTGTATACAGTATATAGAATATATATATCCTATAAAGGAGAGGAGCACAGAGACGTGTATACAGTATATAGAATATATATATCCCATAGGAGGAGAGGAGCACAGAGACGTGTATACAGTATATAGAATATATATATCCCATAGGAGATGAGCACAGAGACGTGTATACAGTATATAGAATATATATATCCTATAAAGGAGAGGAGCACAGAGACGTGTATACAGTATATAGAATATATATATCCTATAGGAGGAGATGAGCACAGAGACGTGTATACAGTATATAGAATATATATATCCTATAGGAGGAGATGAGCACAGAGACGTGTATACAGTATATAGAATATATATATCCTATAGGAGGAGATGAGCACAGAGACGTGTATACAGTATATAGAATATATATATCCCATAGGAGATGAGCACAGAGACGTGTATACAGTATATAGAATATATATATCCTATAGGAGGAGATGAGCACAGAGACGTGTATACAGTATATAGAATATATATATCCCATAGGAGATGAGCACAGAGACGTGTATACAGTATATAGAATATATATATCCCATAGGAGATGAGCACAGAGACGTGTATACAGTATATAGAATATATATATCCCATAGGAGGAGAGGAGCACAGAGTCGTGTATACAGTATATAGAATATATATATCCCATAGGAGATGAGCACAGAGACGTGTATACAGTATATAGAATATATATATCCCATAGGAGGAGATGAGCACAGAGACGTGTATACAGTATATAGAATATATATATCCTATAGGAGGAGATGAGCACAGAGACGTGTATACAGTATATAGAATATATATATCCTATAGGAGGAGAGGAGCACAGAGACGTGTATACAGTATATAGAATATATATATCCTATAGGAGGAGAGGAGCACAGAGTCGTGTATACAGTATATAGAATATATATATCCCATAGGAGATGAGCACAGAGACGTGTATACAGTATATAGAATATATATATCCCATAGGAGGAGATGAGCACAGAGACGTGTATACAGTATATAGAATATATATATCCTATAGGAGGAGAGGAGCACAGAGACGTGTATACAGTATATAGAATATATATATCCTATAGGAGGAGAGGAGCACAGAGACGTGTATACAGTATATAGAATATATATATCCCATAGGAGGAGAGGAGCACAGAGTCGTGTATACAGTATATAGAATATATATATCCCATAGGAGATGAGCACAGAGACGTGTATACAGTATATAGAATATATATATCCTATAGGAGGAGAGGAGCACAGAGACGTGTATACAGTATATAGAATATATATATCCCATAGGAGGAGATGAGCACAGAGACGTGTATACAGTATATAGAATATATATATCCTATAGGAGGAGATGAGCACAGAGACGTGTATACAGTATATAGAATATATATATCCTATAGGAGGAGATGAGCACAGAGACGTGTATACAGTATATAGAATATATATATCCCATAGGAGATGAGCACAGAGACGTGTATACAGTATATAGAATATATATATCCTATAGGAGGAGATGAGCACAGAGACGTGTATACAGTATATAGAATATATATATCCCATAGGAGGAGATGAGCACAGAGACGTATATACAGTATATAGAATATATATATTCTATAGGAGGAGAGGAGCACAGAGACGTGTATACAGTATATAGAATATATATATCCTATAGGAGGAGATGAGCACAGAGACGTGTATACAGTATATAGAATATATATATCCTATAGGAGGAGAGGAGCACAGAGACGTGTATACAGTATATAGAATATATATATCCCATAGGAGATGAGCACAGAGACGTGTATACAGTATATAGAATATATATATCCCATAGGAGATGAGCACAGAGTCGTGTATACAGTATATAGAATATATATATCCCATAGGAGATGAGCACAGAGACGTGTATACAGTATATAGAATATATATATCCCATAGGAGGAGAGGAGCACAGAGACGTGTATACAGTATATAGAATATATATATCCTATAAAGGAGAGGAGCACAGAGACGTGTATACAGTATATAGAATATATATATCCCATAGGAGGAGAGGAGCACAGAGACGTGTATACAGTATATAGAATATATATATCCCATAGGAGATGAGCACAGAGACGTGTATACAGTATATAGAATATATATATCCTATAGGAGGAGAGGAGCACAGAGTCGTGTATACAGTATATAGAATATATATATCCTATAGGAGGAGATGAGCACAGAGACGTGTATACAGTATATAGAATATATATATCCTATAGGAGGAGATGAGCACAGAGACGTGTATACAGTATATAGAATATATATATCCTATAGGAGGAGAGGAGCACAGAGTCGTGTATACAGTATATAGAATATATATATCCCATAGGAGGAGATGAGCACAGAGACGTGTATACAGTATATAGAATATATATATCCTATAGGAGGAGATGAGCACAGAGACGTGTATACAGTATATAGAATATATATATCCCATAGGAGGAGAGGAGCACAGAGACGTGTATACAGTATATAGAATATATATATCCTATAGGAGGAGATGAGCACAGAGTCGTATATACAGTATATAGAATATATATATCCTATAGGAGGAGATGAGCACAGAGACGTGTATACAGTATATAGAATATATATATCCTATAGGAGGAGATGAGCACAGAGACGTGTATACAGTATATAGAATATATATATCCCATAGGAGGAGAGGAGCACAGAGACGTGTATACAGTATATAGAATATATATATCCCATAGGAGAGGAGCACAGAGACGTGTATACAGTATATAGAATATATATATCCTATAGGAGGAGATGAGCACAGAGACGTGTATACAGTATATAGAATATATATATCCTATAGGAGGAGATGAGCACAGAGACGTGTATACAGTATATAGAATATATATATCCTATAGGAGGAGATGAGCACAGAGACGTGTATACAGTATATAGAATATATATATCCCATAGGAGGAGAGGAGCACAGAGTCGTGTATACAGTATATAGAATATATATATCCCATAGGAGATGAGCACAGAGACGTGTATACAGTATATAGAATATATATATCCCATAGGAGGAGATGAGCACAGAGACGTGTATACAGTATATAGAATATATATATCCTATAGGAGGAGAGGAGCACAGAGTCGTGTATACAGTATATAGAATATATATATCCTATAGGAGGAGATGAGCACAGAGTCGTATATACAGTATATAGAATATATATATCCTATAGGAGGAGATGAGCACAGAGACGTGTATACAGTATATAGAATATATATATCCTATAGGAGGAGATGAGCACAGAGTCGTATATACAGTATATAGAATATATATATCCTATAGGAGGAGATGAGCACAGAGACGTGTATACAGTATATAGAATATATATATCCTATAGGAGGAGATGAGCACAGAGACGTGTATACAGTATATAGAATATATATATCCCATAGGAGGAGAGGAGCACAGAGACGTGTATACAGTATATAGAATATATATATCCCATAGGAGAGGAGCACAGAGACGTGTATACAGTATATAGAATATATATATCCTATAGGAGGAGATGAGCACAGAGACGTGTATACAGTATATAGAATATATATATCCTATAGGAGGAGATGAGCACAGAGACGTGTATACAGTATATAGAATATATATATCCTATAGGAGGAGATGAGCACAGAGACGTGTATACAGTATATAGAATATATATATCCCATAGGAGGAGAGGAGCACAGAGTCGTGTATACAGTATATAGAATATATATATCCCATAGGAGATGAGCACAGAGACGTGTATACAGTATATAGAATATATATATCCTATAGGAGGAGATGAGCACAGAGACGTGTATACAGTATATAGAATATATATATCCCATAGGAGATGAGCACAGAGACGTGTATACAGTATATAGAATATATATATCCTATAGGAGGAGATGAGCACAGAGACGTGTATACAGTATATAGAATATATATATCCCATAGGAGGAGAGGAGCACAGAGTCGTGTATACAGTATATAGAATATATATATCCCATAGGAGATGAGCACAGAGACGTGTATACAGTATATAGAATATATATATCCTATAGGAGGAGATGAGCACAGAGACGTGTATACAGTATATAGAATATATATATCCTATAGGAGGAGATGAGCACAGAGACGTGTATACAGTATATAGAATATATATATCCTATAGGAGGAGAGGAGCACAGAGACGTGTATACAGTATATAGAATATATATATCCTATAGGAGGAGAGGAGCACAGAGTCGTGTATACAGTATATAGAATATATATATCCCATAGGAGATGAGCACAGAGACGTGTATACAGTATATAGAATATATATATCCCATAGGAGGAGATGAGCACAGAGACGTGTATACAGTATATAGAATATATATATCCTATAGGAGGAGATGAGCACAGAGACGTGTATACAGTATATAGAATATATATATCCTATAGGAGGAGAGGAGCACAGAGACGTGTATACAGTATATAGAATATATATATCCTATAGGAGGAGAGGAGCACAGAGACGTGTATACAGTATATAGAATATATATATCCTATAGGAGGAGATGAGCACAGAGACGTGTATACAGTATATAGAATATATATATCCCATAGGAGGAGATGAGCACAGAGACGTGTATACAGTATATAGAATATATATATCCTATAGGAGGAGAGGAGCACAGAGACGTGTATACAGTATATAGAATATATATATCCTATAGGAGGAGAGGAGCACAGAGACGTGTATACAGTATATAGAATATATATATCCCATAGGAGATGAGCACAGAGACGTGTATACAGTATATAGAATATATATATCCCATAGGAGATGAGCACAGAGTCGTGTATACAGTATATAGAATATATATATCCCATAGGAGATGAGCACAGAGACGTGTATACAGTATATAGAATATATATATCCCATAGGAGGAGAGGAGCACAGAGACGTGTATACAGTATATAGAATATATATATCCTATAAAGGAGAGGAGCACAGAGACGTGTATACAGTATATAGAATATATATATCCTATAGGAGGAGAGGAGCACAGAGACGTGTATACAGTATATAGAATATATATATCCCATAGGAGATGAGCACAGAGACGTGTATACAGTATATAGAATATATATATCCTATAGGAGGAGATGAGCACAGAGACGTGTATACAGTATATAGAATATATATATCCCATAGGAGGAGATGAGCACAGAGACGTGTATACAGTATATAGAATATATATATCCCATAGGAGGAGAGGAGCACAGAGACGTGTATACAGTATATAGAATATATATATCCCATAGGAGATGAGCACAGAGACGTGTATACAGTATATAGAATATATATATCCTATAGGAGGAGATGAGCACAGAGACGTGTATACAGTATATAGAATATATATATCCTATAGGAGGAGATGAGCACAGAGACGTGTATACAGTATATAGAATATATATATCCCATAGGAGGAGAGGAGCACAGAGACGTGTATACAGTATATAGAATATATATATCCTATAGGAGGAGATGAGCACAGAGACGTGTATACAGTATATAGAATATATATATCCTATAGGAGGAGATGAGCACAGAGACGTGTATACAGTATATAGAATATATATATCCCATAGGAGGAGAGGAGCACAGAGTCGTGTATACAGTATATAGAATATATATATCCCATAGGAGATGAGCACAGAGACGTGTATACAGTATATAGAATATATATATCCCATAGGAGGAGATGAGCACAGAGACGTGTATACAGTATATAGAATATATATATCCTATAGGAGGAGATGAGCACAGAGACGTGTATACAGTATATAGAATATGGAGGATTCAGTATCCTCCATGTTGTGTGAACTCCAGAGCCGGGGGGGGGGAGGGGGGAGGGGTGGTCGGGACTCACCTGTTTGTAGAGCCATCCTCTCACCAGGACGGGCACGTTGGGGTTCCTCTTGATGGACTGCTCTCTCTTCCCGAAGCTGTGCGCTTTACTGTTGGACTTCAGAACCTGGAGAGAGAAGAGGGGACATTGGAAGGATCACATTCACGGGTCCACAATGGACAGCAATGACATGAGAAGAATGGGCGGTGTAATGTTCCCGGGGTAATAGAAACTGCCGGCACCAACAATGAGAGGACTGTCAATGGAAGCCAACATTATCGCAAACAATACGCACACTGCGAACAATCGGGGAATGCGGGATTGCAGTGATCGGTGCAGATAGAACAGATTTTGTATCAAGGTGAAGAAATCTGAAGCTGATGGAGGATCAGACCCCCCCCCCCTCCCCTCCCCCTCCCCCTCCTTCCCTGACAAAGTGCTGATCACACCACACAACGCGTTGTGCATCTTTCCACAATCCACACCTGAAGGGGAGTGTCTGCCTCTTGTCTGCCCCTCCCCTAATCCTTTTTTCTTCTCTCCGCTTGTCATTACTATTCTTCAATTTTGTATTTGCTTACAGAGAGATTCATTTAGAAATGGAATTCATGTTGGAGGAAGATGGAGCCAATGGAAGGCAAATATATATATATATATAGTAAAGTAACGTTCGCCACTCTTCTATAGGGAGCAGATTTGTCATTTTAGATCCTTTTATTCGTTACAATGTTTTATGTCCTCTTGTTTCTCAGCTCTGATGAAGGGGAGTATGGAGCCCCTGAAACGCGTTGGTAACAACTTCTGATGTCATGTTGTAAAAAATTAGATATTACTGAACCTATTCTGGACTTGTGGCGTTATGATCCTTTTATATACTCTTCAGATTCCTCCCAGGACCCCCCCCGAGTGACAGAGAGCGGCCCTTAAAAGTTGGAGTGTGAAGCTGAAGTTTAGGTAAAACATTTTTCTTTGGCTGAAGCGTCAGTCACATCACCTGTAATGAAGTGTAACCCCCCCCCCCCCACCCTTGTAGAAATCTTCACTCCGGGGGATGCCCGGTCCTCTTCACTGCACTGAACTTCCAGCCCTTGGGTCTAAAACTGGAAGAAGGTCCAGCCGGCCATCCGCCCCTCCTCCCCTCTGAATGGAGGAGGAGATCCAGTCATTCATCTGCCCCTCCCTCATTCACACAATGTGCTGCATTCAGTGAAAACAATAAAAGGACTTTTATGAATGGAGAAGAGGACAGGAAGGGGCGGGCGGCCGTTCTTCATTATACTGTAATGTTTAGACATGAGGCAATTAACCCCCCGCAGTGCCAGACACTCAGTGCAGTGAAGAGGACCGGGCACCACTGGAGAGAAGACTAATACACTGTGGAGCAATCAACACTTCATTACAGGTAAGTTATGTGACTGATGGCGTGCCAAAAAAAAAAAAAAAATGTTAAAAAATATTTAACTTTAATCTTGATATACTGTGTATATATATATATATAGTCCAATAGACAAGGTGAGATGCACTCCGGTAATTGTTCCCAGTGCAAAGCAATCAAGTCTTCCCACAGACAATAGACAGATAGATGGGAAAAACTGAGGATTGCTGCACTGAAATGTATTTAAGAATTTTAAGTGCAGCAATCCTTCGTTTTTCCTATCTATATATATACCGTATATACTCAAGTATAAGCCGACCCCAATATAAGCCGAGGCACCTAATTTTACCACAAAAACTGGGAAAACGTATTGACCCGAGTATAAGCCTGGGGTGTGCCTCACTTTGCCCATGAGACTGACGTTTAACATGGGAGTCTATGGAAGGGGTGCCCGGCTTTGAAAAATTGGTCCTCCCCGGCCGTAGGTCCCCCGGACAAGAAACTCTGCACACTTGTAGAAAAAGATTGGGGCTATATGTGTGCTAAGTTTGGGGTCCAGGGGACCTACGGCCGGCCAGTACCAGCTCCCCAAAGTCCGGGAGATCAGGCGCAAAAAGGTGACTCGAGTATAAGCCGAGGGGGGCATTTTCAGCACAAAAAATTGTGCTGAAAAACTCGGTTTATACTCGAGTATATACGGTATGTACACATTGCACCCCTCGTATCATATACTCCTATACAGATCCAAGGAACACGACCCCCATCATGTACTCCTATACAGATCCAAGGAACACGACCCCCATCATGTACTCCTATACAGATCCAAGGAACACGACCCCCATCATGTACTCCTATACAGATCCAAGGAACACGACCCCCATCATTTACTCCTATACAGATCCAAGGAACACGACCCCCATCTCATGTACTCCTATACAGATCCAAGGAACACGACCCCCATCATGTACTCCTATACAGATCCAAGGAACACGACCCCCATCATTTACTCCTATACAGATCCAAGGAACACGACCCCCATCATTTACTCCTATACAGATCCAAGGAACACGACCCCCATCATGTACTCCTATACAGATCCAAGGAACACGACCCCCATCATGTACTCCTATACAGATCCAAGGAACACGACCCCCATCTCATGTACTCCTATACAGATCCAAGGAACACGACCCCCATCTCATGTACTCCTATACAGATCCAAGGAACACGACCCCCATCATTTACTCCTATACAGATCCAAGGAACACGACCCCCATCATTTACTCCTATACAGATCCAAGGAACACGACCCCCATCATGTACCCCTATACAGATCCGAGGAACACGACCCCCATCATGTACCCCTATACAGATCCAAGGAACACGACCCCCATCATGTACTCCTATACAGATCCAAGGAACACGACCCCCATCTCATGTACTCCTATACAGATCCAAGGAACACGACCCCCATCATGTACCCCTATACAGATCCAAGGAACACGACCCCCATCATGTACTCCTATACAGATCCAAGGAACACGACCCCCATCTCATGTACTCCTATACAGATCCAAGGAACACGACCCCCATCATGTACCCCTATACAGATCCAAGGAACACGACCCCCATCATGTACTTCTATACAGATCCAAGGAACACGACCCCCATCATGTACTCCTATACAGATCCAAGGAACACGACCCCCATCATGTACTCCTATACAGATCCAAGGAACACGACCCCCATCATGTACCCCTATACAGATCCAAGGAACACGACCCCCATCATGTACTTCTATACAGATCCAAGGAACACGACCCCCATCTCATGTACTCCTATACAGATCCAAGGAACACGACCCCCATCATTTACTCCTATACAGATCCAAGGAACACGACCCCCATCATGTACTCCTATACAGATCCAAGGAACACGACCCCCATCTCATGTACTCCTATACAGATCCGAGGAACACGACCCCCATCATGTACTTCTATACAGATCCAAGGAACACGACCCCCATCTCATGTACCCCTATACAGATCCAAGGAACACGACCCCCATCATGTACTTCTATACAGATCCAAGGAACACGACCCCCATCATGTACCCCTATACAGATCCAAGGAACACGACCCCCATCTCATGTACTCCTATACAGACCCAAGGAACACGACCCCCATCATGTACCCCTATACAGATCCAAGGAACACGACCCCCATCATGTACTCCTATACAGATCCAAGGAACACGACCCCCATCATGTACTCCTATACAGATCCAAGGAACACGACCCCCATCATGTACCCCTATACAGATCCAAGGAACACGACCCCCATCATGTACTCCTATACAGATCCAAGGAACACGACCCCCATCATGTACTTCTATACAGATCCAAGGAACACGACCCCCATCATGTACCCCTATACAGATCCAAGGAACACGACCCCCATCATGTACTTCTGTACAGATCCAAGGAACACGACCCCCATCATGTACTCCTATACAGATCCAAGGAACAGGACCCCCATCATGTACTCCTATACAGATCCAAGGAACACGACCCCCATCATGTACTCCTATACAGATCCAAGGAACACGACCCCCATCATGTACTCCTATACAGATCCAAGGAACACGACCCCCATCATGTACTCCTATACAGATCCAAGGAACACGACCCCCATCATGTACTCCTATACAGATCCAAGGAACACGACCCCCATCATGTACTCCTATACAGATCCAAGGAACACGACCCCCATCATGTACTTCTATACAGATCCAAGGAACACGACCCCCATCTCATGTACCCCTATACAGATCCAAGGAACACGACCCCCATCATGTACTTCTATACAGATCCAAGGAACACGACCCCCATCATGTACTCCTATACAGATCCAAGGAACACGACCCCCATCTCATGTACTCCTATACAGATCCAAGGAACACGACCCCCATCATGTACCCCTATACAGATCCAAGGAACACGACCCCCATCATGTACCCCTATACAGATCCAAGGAACACGACCCCCATCATGTACTCCTATACAGATCCAAGGAACACGACCCCCATCATGTACTCCTATACAGATCCAAGGAACACGACCCCCATCATGTACCCCTATACAGATCCAAGGAACACGACCCCCATCATGTACTCCTATACAGATCCAAGGAACACGACCCCCATCATGTACTTCTATACAGATCCAAGGAACACGACCCCCATCATGTACCCCTATACAGATCCAAGGAACACGACCCCCATCATGTACTTCTGTACAGATCCAAGGAACACGACCCCCATCATGTACTCCTATACAGATCCAAGGAACAGGACCCCCATCATGTACTCCTATACAGATCCAAGGAACACGACCCCCATCATGTACTCCTATACAGATCCAAGGAACAGGACCCCCATCATGTACTCCTATACAGATCCAAGGAACACGACCCCCATCATGTACTCCTATACAGATCCAAGGAACACGACCCCCATCATGTACTCCTATACAGATCCAAGGAACACGACCCCCATCATGTACCCCTATACAGATCCAAGGAACACGACCCCCATCATGTACTTCTATACAGATCCAAGGAACACGACCCCCATCTCATGTACCCCTATACAGATCCAAGGAACACGACCCCCATCATGTACTTCTATACAGATCCAAGGAACACGACCCCCATCATGTACTCCTATACAGATCCAAGGAACACGACCCCCATCTCATGTACTCCTATACAGATCCAAGGAACACGACCCCCATCATGTACCCCTATACAGATCCAAGGAACACGACCCCCATCATGTACTCCTATACAGATCCAAGGAACACGACCCCCATCATGTACTCCTATACAGATCCAAGGAACACGACCCCCATCATGTACCCCTATACAGATCCAAGGAACACGACCCCCATCATGTACTTCTATACAGATCCAAGGAACACGACCCCCATCATGTACTCCTATACAGATCCAAGGAACAGGACCCCCATCATGTACTCCTATACAGATCCAAGGAACACGACCCCCATCATGTACTCCTATACAGATCCAAGGAACACGACCCCCATCATGTACTCCTATACAGATCCAAGGAACACGACCCCCATCATGTACTCCTATACAGATCCAAGGAACACGACCCCCATCATGTACCCCTATACAGATCCAAGGAACACGACCCCCATCATGTACTTCTATACAGATCCAAGGAACACGACCCCCATCATGTACCCCTATACAGATCCAAGGAACACAACCCCCATCATGTACTCCTATACAGATCCAAGGAACACGACCCCCATCTCATGTACTCCTATACAGATCCGAGGAACACGACCCCCATCATGTACTTCTATACAGATCCAAGGAACACGACCCCCATCATGTACTCCTATACAGATCCAAGGAACACGACCCCCATCTCATGTACTCCTATACAGATCCGAGGAACACGACCCCCATCATGTACTTCTATACAGATCCAAGGAACACGACCCCCATCTCATGTACCCCTATACAGATCCAAGGAACACGACCCCCATCATGTACTTCTATACAGATCCAAGGAACACGACCCCCATCATGTACTCCTATACAGATCCAAGGAACACGACCCCCATCATGTACTCCTATACAGATCCAAGGAACACGACCCCCATCATGTACTCCTATACAGATCCAAGGAACACGACCCCCATCATGTACTCCTATACAGATCCAAGGAACACGACCCCCATCTCATGTACCCCTATACAGATCCAAGGAACACGACCCCCATCATGTACTCCTATACAGATCCAAGGAACACGACCCCCATCATGTACTCCTATACAGATCCAAGGAACACGACCCCCATCTCATGTACCCCTATACAGATCCAAGGAACACGACCCCCATCATGTACCCCTATACAGATCCAAGGAACACGACCCCCATCATGTACTCCTATACAGATCCAAGGAACACGACCCCCATCTCATGTACCCCTATACAGATCCAAGGAACACAACCCCCATCATGTACTCCTATACAGATCCAAGGAACACGACCCCCATCATGTACTTCTATACAGATCCAAGGAACACAACCCCCATCATGTACTCCTATACAGATCCAAGGAACACGACCCCCATCATGTACTTCTATACAGATCCAAGGAACACGACCCCCATCTCATGTACTCCTATACAGACCCAAGGAACACGACCCCCATCATGTACTTCTATACAGATCCAAGGAACACGACCCCCATCATGTACTCCTATACAGATCCAAGGAACACGACCCCCATCATGTACCCCTATACAGATCCAAGGAACACGACCCCCATCATGTACCCCTATACAGATCCAAGGAACACGACCCCCATCATGTACCCCTATACAGATCCAAGGAACACGACCCCCATCATGTACTCCTATACAGATCCAAGGAACACGACCCCCATCATGTACTCCTATACAGATCCAAGGAACACGACCCCCATCATGTACTCCTATACAGATCCAAGGAACACGACCCCCATCATGTACTCCTATACAGATCCAAGGAACACGACCCCCATCATTTACTCCTATACAGATCCAAGGAACACGACCCCCATCATGTACTCCTATACAGATCCAAGGAACACGACCCCCATCATGTACCCCTATACAGATCCAAGGAACACGACCCCCATCATGTACTCCTATACAGATCCAAGGAACACGACCCCCATCATGTACTCCTATACAGATCCAAGGAACACGACCCCCATCATGTACTCCTATACAGATCCAAGGAACACGACCCCCATCATGTACCCCTATACAGATCCAAGGAACACGACCCCCATCATGTACTCCTATACAGATCCAAGGAACACGACCCCCATCATGTACTCCTATACAGATCCAAGGAACACGACCCCCATCATGTACCCCTATACAGATCCAAGGAACACGACCCCCATCATGTACTCCTATACAGATCCAAGGAACACGACCCCCATCATGTACTTCTATACAGATCCAAGGAACACGACCCCCATCATGTACCCCTATACAGATCCAAGGAACACGACCCCCATCATGTACTTCTATACAGATCCAAGGAACACGACCCCCATCATGTACTCCTATACAGATCCAAGGAACAGGACCCCCATCATGTACTCCTATACAGATCCAAGGAACACGACCCCCATCATGTACTCCTATACAGATCCAAGGAACACGACCCCCATCATGTACTCCTATACAGATCCAAGGAACACGACCCCCATCATGTACTCCTATACAGAACCAAGGAACACGACCCCCATCATGTACTCCTATACAGATCCAAGGAACACGACCCCCATCATGTACCCCTATACAGATCCAAGGAACACGACCCCCATCATGTACTTCTATACAGATCCAAGGAACACGACCCCCATCATGTACCCCTATACAGATCCAAGGAACACGACCCCCATCATGTACTTCTATACAGATCCAAGGAACACGACCCCCATCATGTACTCCTATACAGATCCAAGGAACACGACCCCCATCATGTACTCCTATACAGATCTAAGGAACACGACCCCCATCATGTACTCCTATACAGATCTAAGGAACACGACCCCCATCATGTACCCCTATACAGATCCAAGGAACACGACCCCCATCATGTACACGTATACAGATCCAAGGAACACGACCCCCATCATGTACCCCTATACAGATCCAAGGAACACGACCCCCATCATGTACTCCTATACAGATCCAAGGAACACGACCCCCATCATGTACACGTATACAGATCCAAGGAACACGACCCCCATCATGTACTCCTATACAGATCCAAGGAACACGACCCCCATCATGTACTCCTATACAGATCCAAGGAACACGACCCCCATCATGTACTCCTATACAGATCCAAGGAACACGACCCCCATCATGTACCCCTATACAGATCCAAGGAACACGACCCCCATCATGTACTCCTATACAGATCCGAGGAACACGACCCCCATCATGTACCCCTATACAGATCCAAGGAACACGACCCCCATCATGTACACGTATACAGATCCAAGGAACACGACCCCCATCATGTACCCCTATACAGATCCAAGGAACACGACCCCCATCATGAACTCCTATACAGATCTAAGGAACACGACCCCCATCATGTACCCCTATACAGATCCAAGGAACACGACCCCCATCATGTACTCCTATACAGATCCAAGGAACACGACCCCCATCATGTACTCCTATACAGATCCAAGGAACACGACCCCCATCATGTACTCCTATACAGATCCAAGGAACACGACCCCCATCATGTACTCCTATACAGATCCAAGGAACACGACCCCCATCATGTACCCCTATACAGATCCAAGGAACACGACCCCCATCATGTACCCCTATACAGATCTAAGGAACACGACCCCCATCATGTACCCGTATACAGATCCAAGGAACACGACCCCCATCATGTACTCCTATACAGATCCAAGGAACACGACCCCCATCATGTACTCCTATACAGATCCAAGGAACACGACCCCCATCATGTACCCCTATACAGATCTAAGGAACACGACCCCCATCATGTACCCGTATACAGATCCAAGGAACACGACCCCCATCATGTACTCCTATACAGATCCAAGGAACACGACCCCCATCATGTACTCCTATACAGATCCAAGGAACACGACCCCCATCATGTACCCCTATACAGATCCAAGGAACACGACCCCCATCATGTACTCCTATACAGATCCAAGGAACACGACCCCCATCATGTACTCCTATACAGATCCAAGGAACACGACCCCCATCATGTACTCCTATACAGATCCAAGGAACACGACCCCCATCATGAACTCCTATACAGATCCAAGGAACACGACCCCCATCATGTACTCCTATACAGATCCAAGGAACACGACCCCCATCATGAACTCCTATACAGATCCAAGGAACACGACCCCCATCATGAACTCCTATACAGATCCAAGGAACACGACCCCCATCATGTACTCCTATACAGATCCAAGGAACACAACCCCCATCATGTACTCCTATACAGATCCAAGGAACACGACCCCCATCATGTACACGTATACAGATCCAAGGAACACGACCCCCATCATGTACCCCTATACAGATCCAAGGAACACGACCCCCATCATGTACTCCTATACAGATCCAAGGAACACGACCCCCATCATGTACCCCTATACAGATCCAAGGAACACGACCCCCATCATGTACTCCTATACAGATCCAAGGAACACGACCCCCATCATGTACCCCTATACAGATCCAAGGAACACGACCCCCATCATGTACTCCTATACAGATCCGAGGAACACGACCCCCATCATGTACTCCTATACAGATCCAAGGAACACGACCCCCATCATGTACCCCTATACAGATCCAAGGAACACGACCCCCATCATGTACCCGTATACAGATCCAAGGAACACGACCCCCATCATGTACCCGTATACAGATCCAAGGAACACGACCCCCATCATGTACTCCTATACAGATCCAAGGAACACGACCCCCATCATGTACTCCTATACAGAACCAAGGAACACGACCCCCATCATGTACTTCTATACAGATCCAAGGAACACGACCCCCATCTCATGTACTCCTATACAGATCCAAGGAACACGACCCCCATCATGTACTCCTATACAGATCCAAGGAACACGACCCCCATCATGTACTCCTATACAGATCTAAGGAACACGACCCCCATCATGTACTCCTATACAGATCTAAGGAACACGACCCCCATCATGTACCCCTATACAGATCCAAGGAACACGACCCCCATCATGTACCCCTATACAGATCCAAGGAACACGACCCCCATCATGTACCCCTATACAGATCCAAGGAACACGACCCCCATCATGTACACCTATACAGATCCAAGGAACACGACCCCCATCATGTACTCCTATACAGATCTAAGGAACACGACCCCCATCATTTACACGTATACAGATCCAAGGAACACAACCCCCATCTCATGTACTCCTATACAGATCCAAGGAACACGACCCCCATCATGTACTCCTATACAGATCCAAGGAACACGACCCCCATCATGTACACCTATACAGATCCAAGGAACACGACCCCCATCATGTACCCCTATACAGATCCAAGGAACACGACCCCCATCATGTACCCCTATACAGATCCAAGGAACACGACCCCCATCATGTACTCCTATACAGAACCAAGGAACACGACCCCCATCATGTACTCCTATACAGATCTAAGGAACACGACCCCCATCATGTACTCCTATACAGAACCAAGGAACGCGACCCCCATCTCATGTACTCCTATACAGATCCAAGGAACACGACCCCCATCATGTACCCCTATACAGATCCAAGGAACACGACCCCCATCATGTACACCTATACAGATCCAAGGAACACGACCCCCATCATGTACTCCTATACAGATCTAAGGAACACGACCCCCATCATGTACCCCTATACAGATCCAAGGAACACGACCCCCATCATGTACACGTATACAGATCCAAGGAACACGACCCCCATCATGTACACGTATACAGATCCAAGGAACACGACCCCCATCATGTACCCCTATACAGATCCAAGGAACACGACCCCCATCATGTACTCCTATACAGATCCAAGGAACACGACCCCCATCATGTACCCCTATACAGATCCAAGGAACACGACCCCCATCATGTACTCCTATACAGATCCAAGGAACACGACCCCCATCATGTACTCCTATACAGATCCAAGGAACACGACCCCCATCATGTACTCCTATACAGATCCAAGGAACACGACCCCCATCATGTACCCCTATACAGATCTAAGGAACACGACCCCCATCATGTACCCCTATACAGATCCAAGGAACACGACCCCCATCATGTACTCCTATACAGATCCAAGGAACACGACCCCCATCATGTACTCCTATACAGATCCAAGGAACACGACCCCCATCGTGTACTCCTATACAGATCCAAGGAACACGACCCCCATCATGTACACGTATACAGATCCAAGGAACACGACCCCCATCATGTACTCCTATACAGATCCAAGGAACACGACCCCCATCATGTACTCCTATACAGATCCAAGGAACACGACCCCCATCATGTACCCCTATACAGATCTAAGGAACACGACCCCCATCATGTACCCCTATACAGATCCAAGGAACACGACCCCCATCATGTACACGTATACAGATCCAAGGAACACGACCCCCATCATGTACCCCTATACAGATCCAAGGAACACGACCCCCATCATGTACTCCTATACAGATCCAAGGAACACGACCCCCATCATGTACTCCTATACAGATCTAAGGAACACGACCCCCATCATGTACCCCTATACAGATCCAAGGAACACGACCCCCATCATGTACACGTATACAGATCCAAGGAACACGACCCCCATCATGTACCCCTATACAGATCCAAGGAACACGACCCCCATCATGTACTCCTATACAGATCCAAGGAACACGACCCCCATCATGTACTCCTATACAGATCCAAGGAACACGACCCCCATCATGTACTCCTATACAGATCCAAGGAACACGACCCCCATCATGTACCCCTATACAGATCCAAGGAACACGACCCCCATCTCATGTACTCCTATACAGATCCAAGGAACACGACCCCCATCATGTACTCCTATACAGATCCAAGGAACACGACCCCCATCATGTACTCCTATACAGATCTAAGGAACACGACCCCCATCATGTACTCCTATACAGATCTAAGGAACACGACCCCCATCATGTACCCCTATACAGATCCAAGGAACACGACCCCCATCATGTACCCCTATACAGAACCAAGGAACACGACCCCCATCATGTACTCCTATACAGATCCAAGGAACACGACCCCCATGTACACGTATACAGATCCAAGGAACACGACCCCCATCATGTACTCCTATACAGATCCAAGGAACACGACCCCCATCATGTACTTCTATACAGATCCAAGGAACACGACCCCCATCATGTACCCCTATACAGATCTAAGGAACACGACCCCCATCATGTACTCCTATACAGATCCAAGGAACACGACCCCCATCTCATGTACTCCTATACAGATCCAAGGAACACGACCCCCATCATGTACCCCTATACAGATCTAAGGAACACGACCCCCATCATGTACCCCTATACAGATCCAAGGAACACGACCCCCATCATGTACACGTATACAGATCCAAGGAACACGACCCCCATCATGTACCCCTATACAGATCCAAGGAACACGACCCCCATCATGTACTCCTATACAGATCCAAGGAACACGACCCCCATCATGTACTCCTATACAGATCTAAGGAACACGACCCCCATCATGTACCCCTATACAGATCCAAGGAACACGACCCCCATCATGTACTCCTATACAGATCCGAGGAACACGACCCCCATCATGTACTCCTATACAGATCCAAGGAACACGACCCCCATCATGTACTCCTATACAGATCCAAGGAACACGACCCCCATCATGTACCCCTATACAGATCCAAGGAACACGACCCCCATCATGTACTCCTATACAGATCCGAGGAACACGACCCCCATCATGTACCCCTATACAGATCCAAGGAACACGACCCCCATCATGTACACGTATACAGATCCAAGGAACACGACCCCCATCATGTACCCCTATACAGATCCAAGGAACACGACCCCCATCATGTACTCCTATACAGATCTAAGGAACACGACCCCCATCATGTACCCCTATACAGATCCAAGGAACACGACCCCCATCATGTACTCCTATACAGAACCAAGGAACACGACCCCCATCATGTACTCCTATACAGATCCAAGGAACACGACCCCCATCATGTACCCCTATACAGATCCAAGGAACACGACCCCCATCTCATGTACTCCTATACAGATCCAAGGAACACGACCCCCATCATGTACCCCTATACAGATCTAAGGAACACGACCCCCATCATGTAGCCCTATACAGATCCAAGGAACACGACCCCCATCATGTACACGTATACAGATCCAAGGAACACGACCCCCATCATGTACCCCTATACAGATCCAAGGAACACGACCCCCATCATGTACTCCTATACAGATCCAAGGAACACGACCCCCATCATGTACTCCTATACAGATCCAAGGAACACGACCCCCATCATGTACCCCTATACAGATCCAAGGAACACGACCCCCATCATGTACTCCTATACAGATCCAAGGAACACGACCCCCATCATGTACTTCTATACAGATCCAAGGAACACGACCCCCATCATGTACCCCTATACAGATCCAAGGAACACGACCCCCATCATGTACTTCTATACAGATCCAAGGAACACGACCCCCATCATGTACTCCTATACAGATCCAAGGAACAGGACCCCCATCATGTACTCCTATACAGATCCAAGGAACACGACCCCCATCATGTACTCCTATACAGATCCAAGGAACACGACCCCCATCATGTACTCCTATACAGATCCAAGGAACACGACCCCCATCATGTACTCCTATACAGATCCAAGGAACACGACCCCCATCATGTACCCCTATACAGATCCAAGGAACACGACCCCCATCATGTACTTCTATACAGATCCAAGGAACACGACCCCCATCATGTACCCCTATACAGATCCAAGGAACACGACCCCCATCATGTACTTCTATACAGATCCAAGGAACACGACCCCCATCATGTACTTCTATACAGATCCAAGGAACACGACCCCCATCATGTATCCCTATACAGATCCAAGGAACACGACCCCCATCATGTACTTCTATACAGATCCAAGGAACACGACCCCCATCATGTACTCCTATACAGATCCAAGGAACACGACCCCCATCATGTACCCCTATACAGATCCAAGGAACACGACCCCCATCATGTACTCCTATACAGATCCAAGGAACACGACCCCCATCATGTACTCCTATACAGATCTAAGGAACACGACCCCCATCATGTACTCCTATACAGATCTAAGGAACACGACCCCCATCATGTACCCCTATACAGATCCAAGGAACACGACCCCCATCATGTACACGTATACAGATCCAAGGAACACGACCCCCATCATGTACCCCTATACAGATCCAAGGAACACGACCCCCATCATGTACTCCTATACAGATCCAAGGAACACGACCCCCATCATGTACTCCTATACAGATCCAAGGAACACGACCCCCATCATGTACACGTATACAGATCCAAGGAACACGACCCCCATCATGTACTCCTATACAGATCCAAGGAACACGACCCCCATCATGTACTCCTATACAGATCCAAGGAACACGACCCCCATCATGTACTCCTATACAGATCCAAGGAACACGACCCCCATCATGTACCCCTATACAGATCCAAGGAACACGACCCCCATCATGTACTCCTATACAGATCCAAGGAACACGACCCCCATCATGTACTCCTATACAGATCCAAGGAACACGACCCCCATCATGTACTCCTATACAGATCCAAGGAACACGACCCCCATCATGTACTCCTATACAGATCCAAGGAACACGACCCCCATCATGTACCCCTATACAGATCCAAGGAACACGACCCCCATCATGTACCCCTATACAGATCTAAGGAACACGACCCCCATCATGTACCCGTATACAGATCCAAGGAACACGACCCCCATCATGTACTCCTATACAGATCCAAGGAACACGACCCCCATCATGTACTCCTATACAGATCCAAGGAACACGACCCCCATCATGTACCCCTATACAGATCTAAGGAACACGACCCCCATCATGTACCCGTATACAGATCCAAGGAACACGACCCCCATCATGTACTCCTATACAGATCCAAGGAACACGACCCCCATCATGTACTCCTATACAGATCCAAGGAACACGACCCCCATCATGAACTCCTATACAGATCCAAGGAACACGACCCCCATCATGTACTCCTATACAGATCCAAGGAACACGACCCCCATCATGAACTCCTATACAGATCCAAGGAACACGACCCCCATCATGAACTCCTATACAGATCCAAGGAACACGACCCCCATCATGTACTCCTATACAGATCCAAGGAACACAACCCCCATCATGTACTCCTATACAGATCCAAGGAACACGACCCCCATCATGTACTCCTATACAGATCCAAGGAACACGACCCCCATCATGTACACGTATACAGATCCAAGGAACACGACCCCCATCATGTACCCCTATACAGATCCAAGGAACACGACCCCCATCATGTACTCCTATACAGATCCAAGGAACACGACCCCCATCATGTACCCCTATACAGATCCAAGGAACACGACCCCCATCATGTACTCCTATACAGATCCAAGGAACACGACCCCCATCATGTACCCCTATACAGATCCAAGGAACACGACCCCCATCATGTACTCCTATACAGATCCGAGGAACACGACCCCCATCATGTACTCCTATACAGATCCAAGGAACACGACCCCCATCATGTACCCCTATACAGATCCAAGGAACACGACCCCCATCATGTACCCGTATACAGATCCAAGGAACACGACCCCCATCATGTACCCGTATACAGATCCAAGGAACACGACCCCCATCATGTACTCCTATACAGAACCAAAGAACACGACCCCCATCATGTACTTCTATACAGATCCAAGGAACACGACCCCCATCTCATGTACTCCTATACAGATCCAAGGAACACGACCCCCATCATGTACTCCTATACAGATCCAAGGAACACGACCCCCATCATGTACTCCTATACAGATCCAAGGAACACGACCCCCATCATGTACTCCTATACAGATCCAAGGAACACGACCCCCATCATGTACTCCTATACAGATCTAAGTAACACGACCCCCATCATGTACTCCTATACAGATCTAAGGAACACGACCCCCATCATGTACCCCTATACAGATCCAAGGAACACGACCCCCATCATGTACACCTATACAGATCCAAGGAACACGACCCCCATCATGTACCCCTATACAGATCCAAGGAACACGACCCCCATCATGTACCCCTATACAGATCCAAGGAACACGATCCCCATCATGTACTCCTATACAGAACCAAGGAACACGACCCCCATCATGTACTCCTATACAGATCCAAGGAACACGACCCCCATCATGTACCCCTATACAGATCCAAGGAACTCGACCCCCATCATATACTTCTATACAGATCCAAGGAACACGACCCCCATCTCATGTACTCCTATACAGATCCAAGGAACACGACCCCCATCATGTACCCCTATACAGATCTAAGGAACACGACCCCCATCATGTACCCCTATACAGATCCAAGGAACACGACCCCCATCATGTACACCTATACAGATCCAAGGAACACGACCCCCATCATGTACTCCTATACAGATCCAAGGAACACGACCCCCATCATGTACTCCTATACAGATCTAAGGAACACGACCCCCATCATGTACCCCTATACAGATCCAAGGAACACGACCCCCATCATGTACACGTATACAGATCCAAGGAACACGACCCCCATCATGTACACGTATACAGATCCAAGGAACACGACCCCCATCATGTACCCCTATACAGATCCAAGGAACACGACCCCCATCATGTACTCCTATACAGATCCAAGGAACACGACCCCCATCATGTACCCCTATACAGATCCAAGGAACACGACCCCCATCATGTACTCCTATACAGATCCAAGGAACACGACCCCCATCATGTACTCCTATACAGATCCAAGGAACACGACCCCCATCATGTACTCCTATACAGATCCAAGGAACACGACCCCCATCATGTACCCCTATACAGATCTAAGGAACACGACCCCCATCATGTACCCCTATACAGATCCAAGGAACACGACCCCCATCATGTACTCCTATACAGATCCAAGGAACACGACCCCCATCATGTACTCCTATACAGATCCAAGGAACACGACCCCCATCGTGTACTCCTATACAGATCCAAGGAACACGACCCCCATCATGTACACGTATACAGATCCAAGGAACACGACCCCCATCATGTACTCCTATACAGATCCAAGGAACACGACCCCCATCATGTACTCCTATACAGATCCAAGGAACACGACCCCCATCATGTACCCCTATACAGATCTAAGGAACACGACCCCCATCATGTACCCCTATACAGATCCAAGGAACACGACCCCCATCATGTACACGTATACAGATCCAAGGAACACGACCCCCATCATGTACCCCTATACAGATCCAAGGAACACGACCCCCATCATGTACTCCTATACAGATCCAAGGAACACGACCCCCATCATGTACTCCTATACAGATCTAAGGAACACGACCCCCATCATGTACCCCTATACAGATCCAAGGAACACGACCCCCATCATGTACACGTATACAGATCCAAGGAACACGACCCCCATCATGTACCCCTATACAGATCCAAGGAACACGACCCCCATCATGTACTCCTATACAGATCCAAGGAACACGACCCCCATCATGTACTCCTATACAGATCCAAGGAACACGACCCCCATCATGTACTCCTATACAGATCCAAGGAACACGACCCCCATCATGTACCCCTATACAGATCTAAGGAACACGACCCCCATCATGTACCCCTATACAGATCCAAGGAACACGACCCCCATCATGTACCCCTATACAGATCCAAGGAACACGACCCCCATCATGTACTCCTATACAGATCCAAGGAACACGACCCCCATCATGTACCCCTATACAGATCCAAGGAACACGACCCCCATCATGTACTCCTATACAGATCCAAGGAACACGACCCCCATCATGTACTCCTATACAGATCCAAGGAACACGACCCCCATCATGTACTCCTATACAGATCCAAGGAACACGACCCCCATCATGTACCCCTATACAGATCCAAGGAACACGACCCCCATCTCATGTACTCCTATACAGATCCAAGGAACACGACCCCCATCATGTACTCCTATACAGATCCAAGGAACACGACCCCCATCATGTACCCCTATACAGAACCAAGGAACACGACCCCCATCATGTACTCCTATACAGAACCAAGGAACACGACCCCCATCATGTACTTCTATACAGATCCAAGGAACACGACCCCCATCTCATGTACTCCTATACAGATCCAAGGAACACGACCCCCATCATGTACTCCTATACAGATCCAAGGAACACGACCCCCATCATGTACTCCTATACAGATCTAAGGAACACGACCCCCATCATGTACTCCTATACAGATCTAAGGAACACGACCCCCATCATGTACCCCTATACAGATCCAAGGAACACGACCCCCATCATGTACACCTATACAGATCCAAGGAACACGACCCCCATCATGTACCCCTATACAGATCCGAGGAACACGACCCCCATCATGTACTCCTATACAGATCCAAGGAACACGACCCCCATCATGTACCCCTATACAGATCCAAGGTACTCGACCCCCATCATGTACTCCTATACAGATCCAAGGAACACGACCCCCATCATGTACCCGTATACAGATCCAAGGAACACGACCCCCATCATGTACCCCTATACAGAACCAAGGAACACGACCCCCATCATGTACTTCTATACAGATCTAAGGAACACGACCCACATCATGTACCCCTATACAGATCCAAGGAACACGACCCCCATCATGTACTCCTATACAGATCCAAGGAACACGACCCCCATCATGTACCCCTATACAGATCCAAGGAACACGACCCCCATCATGTACTCCTATACAGATCCAAGGAACACGACCCCCATCATGTACTCCTATACAGATCTAAGGAACACGATCCCCATCATGTACCCCTATACAGATCCAAGGAACACGACCCCCATCATGTACTCCTATACAGATCCGAGGAACACGACCCCCATCATGTACTCCTATACAGATCCAAGGAACACGACCCCCATCATGTACTCCTATACAGATCCAAGGAACACGACCCCCATCATGTACCCCTATACAGATCCAAGGAACACGACCCCCATCATGTACTCCTATACAGATCCGAGGAACACGACCCCCATCATGTACCCCTATACAGATCCAAGGAACACGACCCCCATCATGTACACGTATACAGATCCAAGGAACACAACCCCCATCATGTACCCCTATACAGATCCAAGGAACACGACCCCCATCATGTACTCCTATACAGATCCAAGGAACACGACCCCCATCATGTACTCCTATACAGATCCAAGGAACACGACCCCCATCATGTACTCCTATACAGATCCAAGGAACACGACCCCCATCATGTACTCATAAACAGATCCAAGGAACACGACCCCCATCATGTACCCCTATACAGATCTAAGGAACACGACCCCCATCATGTACCCCTATACAGATCCAAGGAACACGACCCCCATCATGTACACGTATACAGATCCAAGGAACACGACCCCCATCATGTACTCCTATACAGATCCAAGGAACACGACCCCCATCATGTACTCCTATACAGATCCAAGGAACACGACCCCCATCATGTACCCCTATACAGATCTAAGGAACACGACCCCCATCATGTACCCCTATACAGATCCAAGGAACACGACCCCCATCATGTACACGTATACAGATCCAAGGAACACGACCCCCATCATGTACTCCTATACAGATCCAAGGAACACGACCCCCATCATGTACTCCTATACAGATCCAAGGAACACGACCCCCATCATGTACTCCTATACAGATCTAAGGAACACGACCCCCATCATGTACCCCTATACAGATCCAAGGAACACGACCCCCATCATGTACACGTATACAGATCCAAGGAACACGACCCCCATCATGTACCCCTATACAGATCCAAGGAACACGACCCCCATCATGTACTCCTATACAGATCCAAGGAACACGACCCCCATCATGTACCCCTATACAGATCTAAGGAACACGACCCCCATCATGTACCCCTATACAGATCCAAGGAACACGACCCCCATCATGTACACGTATACAGATCCAAGGAACACGACCCCCATCATGTACCCCTATACAGATCCAAGGAACACGACCCCCATCATGTACTCCTATACAGATCCAAGGAACACGACTCCCATCATGTACTCCTATACAGATCCAAGGAACACGACCCCCATCATGTACCCCTATACAGAACCAAGGAACACGACCCCCATCATGTACTCCTATACAGATCCAAGGAACACGACCCCCATCATGTACTCCTAAACAGATCCAAGGAACACGACCCCCATCATGTACTCCTATACAGATCCAAGGAACACGACCCCCATCATGTACCCCTATACAGATCCAAGGAACACGACCCCCATCATGTACTCCTATACAGATCCAAGGAACACGACCCCCATCATGTACTCCTATACAGATCCAAGGAACACGACTCCCATCATGTACTCCTATACAGATCCAAGGAACACGACCCCCATCATGTACCCCTATACAGAACCAAGGAACACGACCCCCATCATGTACTCCTATACAGATCCAAGGAACACGACCCCCATCATGTACTCCTAAACAGATCCAAGGAACACGACCCCCATCATGTACTCCTATACAGATCCAAGGAACACGACCCCCATCATGTACTCCTATACAGATCCAAGGAACACGACCCCCATCATGTACTCCTATACAGATCCGAGGAACACGACCCCCATCATGTACCCCTATACAGATCCAAGGAACACGACCCCCATCATGTACTCCTATACAGATCCAAGGAACACGACCCCCATCATGTACTCCTATACAGATCCAAGGAACACGACCCCCATCATGTACTCCTATACAGAACCAAGGAACACGACCCCCATCATGTACCCCTATACAGAATCCAAGGAACACGACCCCCATCATGTACTCCTATACAGATCCGAGGAACACGACCCCCATCATGTACTCCTATACAGAACCAAGGAACACGACCCCCATCATGTACCCCTATACAGATCCAAGGAACACGACCCCCATCATGTACTCCTATACAGATCCAAGGAACACGACCCCCATCATGTACCCTGTGACAGCAGGAAGGTAAAGTCACCTGGTTGCATCCAGGGGGGTAGATATATTTCGCCCAGATTCAGGCTTTACGCCGATTTATACAGCTAGGTGGAGAGTTGTATAAGCCCAGCTGAGACTAGTGGGCTCATTGATGACTCTTACCTCTAGGGAGAGGGCTGGGCGTCGTGCAGGCAGGGAGTTGATGAGGCCAGCTGAAGCCTGTCAGTTCGTTTAAGGCCTCTATAAAAACTCCCAGCTTCATTAGATGTTAGCTCATGCCTGGAACCAGACCTGTGTGGACTGTCTAGGGAGAGTGAACCCCTGTGCGGTGAGAGAAAGCCTGTGTGGCTATATTTTGCTTGGACATTTAAAACCAGGGACTAGGACAGCACTAGGCTGATCCCAGTTGTTAGTTAGGAAACCTGTATGTTTAGTCAGAGGTCAAGTTGACCAGGATTTATTTTGTTTGTTTCTTTTGCTTTGCTGTGTTTTTGTCACTGTAAATAGAAAATAAACGGCACCTTTTTGATTTTGAAAACCACAACCTCCGTCTGCTGGGCCTGTTTTTGTCTGGGGAGCCCATCCCGGGGGTCACACACACCCGCTGCCGAGCTAACCCCCTCACAGTTGGTGGAGAACCAGTGGCAGTTTTTTTTAACCCAGCATGGAGGAGATACTGAAACAGCTGGCTCTAGCAAATGCCAATCAACAGCAGACAAATGCAGGTTTGCAAAAGAGCCTTGCAGCTCAACAACAGAACTTCGCAGCCCAGCAGCAAGCTCATCAACAGAGCCTTGCAGCCCAGCAGCAAGCTCACCAACAGAGTCTGGAAGCTCAGCAACAAGCCCAGCAACGATCTGAGGCCCGCTTCATAGACCTATTACAGAAGCAAGAGCAGAGACTACAACAAATGGAAGCAGTAATGCAGCAACGTCCGCAGACCAGTGAGGAAAGCCGTCCCACTAATACCGCGTCCTTTGGGGTGAGTCGTTTATTGACAAAAATGACTGGAGAGGATGATCCAGAGGTATTTTTGACCACGTTTGAAAGGACTGCTGAAAGAGAAAAGTGGCCTGAGGAGCAGTGGGCTGGACTGGTGGCTCCTCTGTTAACGGGTGAATCGCAGAAAGCTTACTATGACCTAGAGCCTAACCAAGCAAAAGACTATGTGATGCTAAAAGCTGAAATATTGGCAAGGCTGGGTGTCACCCTGGCTGTCCGGGCTCAGCGTGTGCATAACTGGACTTTCCAGCTTGGAAAACCCCCCAGGTCTCAAATGTATGATCTCATTCACCTGAGCAGAAAGTGGCTACAGCCAGAGACTTTGTCCGCACCAAAGATTGTGGAACGTGTTGTAATGGATCGGTTTTTGAGAGCTCTTCCTACTGCCATCCAAAAGTGGGTAAGCCATGGAGACCCAGAGACGGCCGATGGTCTTGTGGATCGTGTGGAGAAATACTTGGCTACAGAGAACCTGACGGCCTCTTCCAGAGACACTCGGACTTTCCACCCTAAGACCAGACCATCCCCAGGGGCGGATAAGAGGATTCCAAGGGGTGAGGGTGGAGAGAGTGAGAGGGTGGGAGCTCTACCCCAAGTTTGGCGAGAACAGCCTGGGAAATCAGCGGCTCAAGAGGCGGCAAGAAGGATCATTTGCTACCGCTGCCGGCAAGCGGGACATATTGCAGCAAATTGCCCGGTTTTGGAGGAACCCATGCAGTGTGACTTTCTGACGGGCAGACGTCAGTCGCTGTGTGCGACAGTCGCATGCACTGCCATTCGGGGAACTGAGAAACATTTATGCAAAATGTGTATTAATGGTAGAAATGTTGTGGTATTGCTGGATTCAGGTAGCCTTGTGACCCTGATAAAGGCTGAATTAGTTAAAACAGAGGTCTCTGGGAATAGCAAGGTAGCTGTTATTTGTGTGCATGGGGACACCCGAGAGTATCCAGTGACTACAGTGTGTTTCGAGACCCCCAAAGGTACCCTTTCTCATCCAGTGGGCTTAGTGTCTCAGTTACCGCATGACGCCATTGTGGGAAGGGATTTTCCGAAGTTCTGGGAACTGTGGGATGATCCTGAGCCCCCCACTGGTGCCCCTATGTACCAGGAATATGATAGCCAGAACTCCTCTGAGAGTGGTGAGGACTCTCCCGAATTTCCCTTGTCAGTATTGGCAGGGGAGACTCAAGAAACTGGAGAGGAGCCCACCTCCTCAGACGAAAACCTACCGTCTGTGGAGTTTTCTGATCTTGAGGTTCACAGGGAAAACTTTGCCACAGAACAGTTGAAAGACCCCGCCCTAATAAAGGCACGGGAAAACGTAGTGAAAATAGATGGCGAGTTAGTGAACCCAGATAATACCTGCACTTACCCATACTTCAGCGTAGAGAAGGACCTACTGTATCGGGTGGCAAAAAGGGCAGAAGAAACCGTTGAGCAGCTTGTGGTGCCCAAACCTTACAGGAAGTTGGTGTTGGAGTTGGCCCATGGGCACATTCTTGGAGGTCATCTGGGGACAGAGAAAACCCGAGAGAGGGTATTACAGAGATTCTATTGGCCTGGGGTGATGAAGGACATAGAAAATTATTGTTCCTCCTGCCCTGTGTGTCAGAGGTCGGCCCCGATGCCACACTTCCGTAGCCCGCTGGTCCCTCTACCCATCATTGAGGTCCCGTTTGAGAGAATCGCAATGGATTTGGTAGGTCCTATAATCAAGTCCGCTAGGGGGCACCAGTACATATTGGTTATAATGGACTATGCCACCCGTTATCCAGAAGCGATCCCTCTCAGAAATACCTCGGCCAAAACCATAGCCAAAGAGCTATCTCTTGTTTTTAGCCGGGTGGGTATTTGTAAAGAACTGCTTACGGACCAAGGTACACCCTTTATGTCCCGGGTTATGAAGGAGCTGTGTAAATTGTTCAAAGTGACGCAATTGCGTACGTCTGTGTATCACCCCCAAACCGATGGGCTGGTTGAAAGATTCAACAAAACCCTAAAACAAATGTTGAAGAAAGTGGTGGATAGGGATGGAAAGGATTGGGACTGTCTACTTCCTTATTTGATGTTTGCTATTAGGGAGGTGCCCCAATCCTCTACGGGATTCTCCCCCTTTGAGTTACTGTATGGGAGACACCCAAGAGGGCTGTTGGATATTGCCAAGGAAACTTGGGAAAGTGAGAGTTCTCCCCACAGGAGTGTGATTGAGCATGTCGCCCTGATGCAAGATCGAATTGCACAGGTAATGCCCATCGTGAAGGAACATTTGGCCCAAGCGCAGTTGGCACAGCAGAGAGTGTACAACCGTGGAGCCAAGACCCGTACCTTTTCCCCGGGGGATAGGATATTGGTACTTGTCCCTACGGTTGAAAGTAAGTTCCTTGCCAAATGGCAAGGCCCCTACGAGATAATGGAAAAAGTGAGCGAAGTGAATTACAAGGTCAGACAACCAGGAAGGCGAAAGCCCGAACAGATATATCACGTTAATCTGTTGAAAGCCTGGAGGGATAGAGAGTCCCTAGTCGCAGACACTTGGTCACCAGCTCAAACTGGTTGCGTGATTCCTGAGGTTGGAATCGCAGCCACCTTGTCACAACCCCAACAACAGGAGGTTAAGGAGTTTGTGCTTCGCAACAAGGAGGTATTCTCTGAGCTGCCGGGACAAACATCTGGGGTAGAGCATGACATTATTACCCCGCCCGGTGAAAGGGTGAAGTTAAAACCCTATCGGATCCCAGAGGCCCGACGGGAGGCAATACGGGAGGAAGTACAGAAAATGCTGAACTTAGGGGTGATAGAGGAGTCCCAAAGTGATTGGTCTAGTCCCATTGTGTTGGTGCCTAAACCGGATGGGAGCTGGCGATTTTGTAACGATTTTCGTCAGTTGAACAAAGTTACAAAATTTGACACCTACCCCATGCCACGTATAGATGAGTTGATCGACCGGCTGGGAACAGCCCGATACATGACGACTCTTGACCTCACAAAAGGGTATTGGCAAATCCCCCTGGCCAAGTCAGCCAAAGAGAAAACCGCATTTGTAACCCCAGACGGGGCGTTCCAATATAAAAGAATGCCGTTCGGGTTACAGAATGCGCCGGCCACATTCCAGCGGAAAATGGACCAGATGCTGAGGCCCCATCGGAAGTATGCTGCGGCTTACCTGGATGACGTAATTGTCCATAGCACAGATTGGGCCTCACATCTGCCAAAAGTGCAAGCAGTCCTGGACTCTGTTCGGGAAGCAGGGTTTACGGCTAACCCCAAGAAGTGTACCATTGGGCAGGAGGAGGCCAAATATCTTGGGTACACCATTGGGAGGGGAGTAATAAAACCCCAACTCAACAAAGTCGAGGCCATCCAGAGTTGGCCACGTCCCAACAGCAAGAAGCAGGTACGAGCCTTTCTGGGAATCGCTGGGTATTATCGGCGATTCATTCCCCACTTTGCTTCTAAGGCTGTGCCCCTAACCAACCTGACGAAGGGGAAAGGGTCGGTCATGATTAAATGGACCCCCGAGGCTGAGGCAGCATTCCAATTCTTGAAACAAGCCTTATGTAGCCAGCCAGTGTTGTACTCACCCGACTTCTCTAAAGACTTTGTCGTACAAAGTGATGCGTCAGATGTGGGGTTAGGAGCAGTATTGTCCCAGGTCTGGAACGGGGAAGAGCACCCAGTCATTTACCTCAGCAGGAAGTTGAAGTCCCATGAGGTAAATTACGCCACCGTTGAAAAGGAGTGTTTAGCGGTGAAGTGGGCTCTAGATTCCCTTCGGTACTACCTGCTAGGTAGGCACTTTGACATGGTTACGGATCACGCTCCGTTAAAGTGGATGGCTCAAAACAAGGAAACAAATAGAAGAGTGAATAGGTGGTTCCTGGCCCTACAGGAATTCAACTTCACAGTAAAGCATCGCCCTGGCGTTCAAATGGGGAATGTGGATGCTTTGTCTCGAGTACATGAATGCCTGATTGCTGGTGTTCCAACCCCGAGGTTAAAACAAGAGGGGGGGGTATGTGACAGCAGGAAGGTAAAGTCACCTGGTTGCATCCAGGGGGGTAGATATATTTCGCCCAGATTCAGGCTTTACGCCGATTTATACAGCTAGGTGGAGAGTTGTATAAGCCCAGCTGAGACTAGTGGGCTCATTGATGACTCATACCTCTAGGGAGAGGGCTGGGCGTCGTGCAGGCAGGGAGTTGATGAGGCCAGCTGAAGCCTGTCAGTTCGTTTAAGGCCTCTATAAAAACTCCCAGCTTCATTAGATGTTAGCTCATGCCTGGAACCAGACCTGTGTGGACTGTCTAGGGAGAGTGAACCCCTGTGCGGTGAGAGAAAGCCTGTGTGGCTATATTTTGCTTGGACATTTAAAACCAGGGACTAGGACAGCACTAGGCTGATCCCAGTTGTTAGTTAGGAAACCTGTATGTTTAGTCAGAGGTCAAGTTGACCAGGATTTATTTTGTTTGTTTCTTTTGCTTTGCTGTGTTTTTGTCACTGTAAATAGAAAATAAACGGCACCTTTTTGATTTTGAAAACCACAACCTCCGTCTGCTGGGCCTGTTTTTGTGTGGGGAGCCCATCCCGGGGGTCACACACACCCGCTGCCGAGCTAACCCCCTCACAACCCCTATACAGAATCCAAGGAACACGACCCCCATCATGTACCCCTATACAGATCCAAGGAACACGACCCCCATCATGTACCCCTATACAGAATCCAAGGAACACGACCCCCATCATGTACTCCTATACAGATCCGAGGAACACGACCCCCATCATGTACTCCTATACAGAACCAAGGAACACGACCCCCATCATGTACCCCTATACAGATCTAAGGAACACGACCCCCATCATGTACCCCTATACAGATCCAAGGAACACGACCCCCATCATGTACCCGTATACAGATCCAAGGAACACGACCCCCATCATGTACCCGTATACAGATCCAAGGAACACGACCCCCATCATGTACTCCTATACAGATCCAAGGAACACGACCCCCATCATGTACCCCTATACAGATCCAAGGAACACGACCCCCATCATGTACCCCTATACAGATCCAAGGAACACGACCCCCATCATGTACCCGTATACAGATCCAAGGAACACGACCCCCATCATGTACTCCTATACAGATCCAAGGAACACGACCCCCATCATGTACTCCTATACAGATCCAAGGAACACGACCCCCATCATGTACCCCTATACAGATCCAAGGAACACGACCCCCATCATGTACTCCTATACAGATCCAAGGAACACGACCCCCATCATGTACCCCTATACAGATCCAAGGAACACGACCCCCATCATGTACCCGTATACAGATCCAAGGAACACGACCCCCATCATGTACTCCTATACAGATCCAAGGAACACGACCCCCATCATGTACCCCTATACAGATCCAAGGAACACGACCCCCATCATGTACCCCTATACAGATCCAAGGAACACGACCCCCATCATGTACCCGTATACAGATCCAAGGAACACGACCCCCATCATGTACTCCTATACAGATCCAAGGAACACGACCCCCATCATGTACCCCTATACAGATCCAAGGAACACGACCCCCATCATGTACACCTATACAGATCCAAGGAACACGACCCCCATCATGTACTCCTATACAGATCCAAGGAACACGACCCCCATCATGTACTCCTATACAGATCCAAGGAACACGACCCCCATGTACACGTATACAGATCCAAGGAACACGACCCCCATCATGTACTCCTATACAGATCCAAGGAACACGACCCCCATCATGTACACGTATACAGATCCAAGGAACACGACCCCCATCATGTACCCGTATACAGATCCAAGGAACACGACCCCCATCATGTACTCCTATACAGATCCAAGGAACACGACCCCCATCATGTACTCCTATACAGATCCAAGGAACACGACCCCCATCATGTACCCCTATACAGATCCAAGGAACACGACCCCCATCATGTACCCCTATACAGATCCAAGGAACACGACCCCCATCATGTACTCCTATACAGATCCAAGGAACACGACCCCCATCATGTACCCCTATACAGATCTAAGGAACACGACCCCCATCATGTACTCCTATACAGATCCAAGGAACACGACCCCCATCATGTACTCCTATACAGATCCAAGGAACACGACCCCCATCATGTACTCCTATACAGATCAGAGGAACACGACCCCCATCATGTACTCCTATACAGATCCAAGGAACACGACCCCCATCATGTACTCCTATACAGATCCAAGGAACACGACCCCCATCATGTACCCCTATACAGATCCAAGGAACACGACCCCCATCATGTACTCCTATACAGATCCAAGGAACACGACCCCCATCATGTACCCCTATACAGATCCAAGGAACACGACCCCCATCATGTACCCCTATACAGATCCAAGGAACACGACCCCCATCATGTACTCCTATACAGATCCAAGGAACACGACCCCCATCATGTACTCCTATACAGATCCAAGGAACACGACCCCCATCATGTACTCCTATACAGATCCAAGGAACACGACCCCCATCATGTACTCCTATACAGATCCAAGGAACACGACCCCCATCATGTACCCGTATACAGATCCAAGGAACACGACCCCCATCATGTACTCCTATACAGATCTAAGGAACACGACCCCCATCATGTACCCCTATACAGATCCAAGGAACACGACCCCCATCATGTACCCCTATACAGATCTAAGGAACACGACCCCCATCATGTACCCCTATACAGATCCAAGGAACACGACCCCCATCATGTACCCCTATACAGATCCAAGGAACACGACCCCCATCATGTACTCCTATACAGAACCAAGGAACGCGACCCCCATCATGTACCCCTATACAGAACCAAGGAATATGACCCCCATCATGTACCCCTATACAGATCCGAGGAACACGACCCCCATCATGTACCCCTATACAGAACCAAGGAACACGACCCCCATCATGTACCCCTATACAGATCCAAGGAACACGACCCCCATCATGTACTCCTATACAGAATCCAAGGAACACGACCCCCATCATGAACTCCTATACAGATCCAAGGAACACGACCCCCATCATGTACCCCTATACAGATCCAAGGAACACGACCCCCATCATGTACTCCTATACAGATCCAAGGAACACGACCCCCATCATGTACCCCTATACAGATCCAAGGAACACGACCCCCATCATGTACCCGTATACAGATCCAAGGAACACGACCCCCATCATGTACTCCTATACAGATCCAAGGAACACGACCCCCATCATGTACCCCTATACAGATCCAAGGAACACGACCCCCATCATGTACTCCTATACAGATCCAAGGAACACGACCCCCATCATGTACTCCTATACAGATCCAAGGAACACGACCCCCATCATGTACTCCTATACAGATCCAAGGAACACGACCCCCATCATGTACCCCTATACAGATCCAAGGAACACGACCCCCATCATGTACTCCTATACAGATCCAAGGAACACGACCCCCATCATGTACCCCTATACAGATCCAAGGAACACGACCCCCATCATGTACTCCTATACAGATCTAAGGAACACGACCCCCATCATGTACTCCTATACAGAACCAAGGAACACGACCCCCATCATGTACTCCTATACAGATCCAAGGAACACGACCCCCATCATGTACCCCTATACAGATCCAAGGAACACGACCCCCATCATGTACTCCTATACAGATCCAAGGAACACGACCCCCATCATGTACACGTATACAGATCCAAGGAACACGACCCCCATCATGTACCCCTATACAGATCCAAGGAACACGACCCCCATCATGTACTCCTATACAGAACCAAGGAACATGACCCCCATCATGTACTCCTATACAGATCCAAGGAACACGACCCCCATCATGTACTCCTATACAGAACCAAGGAACACGACCCCCATCATGTACCTCTATACAGAACCAAGGAATATGACCCCCATCATGTACTCCTATACAGATCCAAGGAACACGACCCCCATCATGTACTTCTATACAGATCCAAGGAACACGACCCCCATCATGTACCCCTATACAGATCCAAGGAACACGACCCCCATCATGTACTCCTATACAGATCCAAGGAACACGACCCCCATCATGTACTCCTATACAGATCCAAGGAACACGACCCCCATCATGTACTCCTATACAGAACCAAGGAACACGACCCCCATCATGTACCTCTATACAGAACCAAGGAATATGACCCCCATCATGTACTCCTATACAGATCCAAGGAACACGACCCCCATCATGTACTCCTATACAGATCCAAGGAACACGACCCCCATCATGTACCCCTATACAGATCCAAGGAACACGACCCCCATCATGTACTCCTATACAGATCCAAGGAACACGACCCCCATCATGTACTCCTATACAGATCCAAGGAACACGACCCCCATCATGTACCCCTATACAGATCCAAGGAACACGACCCCCATCATGTACTCCTATACAGATCCAAGGAACACAACCCCCATCATGTACTCCTATACAGATCCAAGGAACACAACCCCCATCATGTACTTCTATACAGATCCGAGGAACACGACCCCCATCATGTACTCCTATACAGATCCGAGGAACACGACCACCATCATGTACTCCTATACAGATCCAAGGAACACAACCCCCATCATGTACTCCTATACAGATCCGAGGAACACGACCCCCATCATGTACTCCTATACAGATCCAAGGAACACGACCCTCATCATGTACTCCTATACAGAACCAAGGAACACAACCCCCATCATGTACTTCTATACAGATCCAAGGAACACGACCCCCATCATGTACTCCTATACAGATCCAAGGAACACGACCCCCATCATGTACACGTATACAGATCCAAGGAACACGACCCCCATCATGTACCCCTATACAGATCCAAGGAACACGACCCCCATCATGTACTCCTATACAGATCCAAGGAACACGACCCCCATCATGTACTCCTATACAGATCCAAGGAACACGACCCCCATCATGTACTCCTATACAGAATCCAAGGAACACGACCCCCATCATGTACTCCTATACAGATCCAAGGAACACGACCCCCATCATGTACTCCTATACAGATCCAAGGAACACGACCCCCATCATGTACTCCTATACAGATCCAAGGAACACAACCCCCATCATGTACTCCTATACAGATCCGAGGAACACGACCCCCATCATGTACTCCTATACAGATCCAAGGAACACGACCCCCATCATGTACTCCTATACAGATCCAAGGAACACGACCCCCATCATGTACCCCTATACAGAACCAAGGAACACAACCCCCATCATGTACTTCTATACAGATCCAAGGAACACGACCCCCATCATGTACTCCTATACAGATCCAAGGAACACGACCCCCATCATGTACACGTATACAGATCCAAGGAACACGACCCCCATCATGTACCCCTATACAGATCCAAGGAACACGACCCCCATCATGTACTCCTATACAGATCCAAGGAACACGACCCCCATCATGTACTCCTATACAGATCCAAGGAACACGACCCCCATCATGTACTCCTATACAGAATCCAAGGAACACGACCCCCATCATGTACTCCTATACAGATCCAAGGAACACGACCCCCATCATGTACTCCTATACAGATCCAAGGAACACGACCCCCATCATGTACTCCTATACAGATCCAAGGAACACAACCCCCATCATGTACTCCTATACAGATCCAAGGAACACAACCCCCATCATGTACTTCTATACAGATCCGAGGAACACGACCCCCATCATGTACTCCTATACAGAACCAAGGAACACGACCCCCATCATGTACTCCTATACAGATCCAAGCAACACGACCCCCATCATGTACTCCTATACAGAACCAAGGAACACGACCCCCATCATGTACCCCTATACAGAATCCAAGGAACACGACCCCCATCATGTACTCCTATACAGATCCGAGGAACACGACCCCCATCATGTACTCCTATACAGAACCAAGGAACACGACCCCCATCATGTACTCCTATACAGAACCAAGGAACACGACCCCCATCATGTACTCCTATACAGATCCAAGGAACACGACCCCCATCATGTACTCCTATACAGAACCAAGGAACACGACCCCCATCATGTACCCCTATACAGATCCAAGGAACACAACCCCCATCATGTACTTCTATACAGATCCGAGGAACACGACCCCCATCATGTACCCCTATACAGATCCAAGGAACACAACCCCCATCATGTACTCCTATACAGATCCGAGGAACACGACCACCATCATGTACTCCTATACAGATCCAAGGAACACAACCCCCATCATGTACTCCTATACAGATCCGAGGAACACGACCCCCATCATGTACTCCTATACAGATCCAAGGAACACGACCCCCATCATGTACTCCTATACAGAACCAAGGAACACGACCCCCATCATGTACTCCTATACAGATCCAAGGAACACGACCCCCATCATGTACTCCTATACAGAACCAAGGAACACGACCCCCATCATGTACCCCTATACAGATCCGAGGAACACGACCCCCATCATGTACTTCTATACAGATCCAAGGAACACGACCCCCATCATGTACTCCTATACAGAACCAAGGAATATGACCCCCATCATGTACTCCTATACAGATCCAAGGAACACGACCCCCATCATGTACTCCTATACAGATCCAAGGAACACGACCCCCATCATGTACTCCTATACAGACCCAAGGAACACGACCCCCATCATGTACTCCTATACAGATCCAAGGAACACGACCCCCATCATGTACTCCTATACAGATCCAAGGAACACGACCCCCATCATGTACCCCTATACAGAACCAAGGAACACAACCCCCATCATGTACTTCTATACAGATCCAAGGAACACGACCCCCATCATGTACTCCTATACAGATCCAAGGAACACGACCCCCATCATGTACTCCTATACAGATCCAAGGAACACGACCCCCATCATGTACCCCTATACAGAACCAAGGAACACGACCCCCATCATGTACTCCTATACAGATCCAAGGAACACGACCCCCATCATGTACTCCTATACAGATCCAAGGAACACGACCCCCATCATGTACTCCTATACAGATCCAAGGAACACGACCCCCATCATGTACTCCTATACAGATCCAAGGAACACGACCCCCATCATGTACTCCTATACAGATCCGAGGAACACGACCCCCATCATGTACTCCTATACAGATCCAAGGAACACGACCCCCATCATGTACTCCTATACAGATCCGAGGAACACGACCCCCATCATGTACCCCTATACAGATCTAAGGAACACGACCCCCATCATGTACTCCTATACAGATCCAAGGAACACGACCCCCATCATGTACTCCTATACAGATCCAAGGAACACGACCCCCATCATGTACCCCTATACAGATCCAAGGAACACGACCCCCATCATGTACTCCTATACAGATCCAAGGAACACGACCCCCATCATGTACTCCTATACAGATCCAAGGAACACGACCCCCATCATGTACTCCTATACAGATCCAAGGAACACAACCCCCATCATGTACTCCTATACAGATCCAAGGAACACGACCCCCATCATTTACTCCTATACAGATCCAAGGAACACGACCCCCATCATGTACTCCTATACAGATCCAAGGAACACGACCCCCATCATGTACTCCTATACAGAACCAAGGAACACGACCCCCATCATGTACTCCTATACAGATCCAAGGAACACGACCCCCATCATGTACCCCTATTCAGAATCCAAGGAACACGACCCCCATCATGTACCCCTATACAGAACCAAGGAATATGACCCCCATCATGTACCCCTATACAGATCCAAGGAACACGACCCCCATCATGTACTCCTATACAGATCCAAGGAACACAACCCCCATCATGTACCCCTATTCAGAATCCAAGGAACACGACCCCCATCATGTACCCCTATACAGAACCAAGGAATATGACCCCCATCATGTACTCCTATACAGATCCAAGGAACACGACCCCCATCATGTACTCCTATACAGATCCGAGGAACACGACCCCCATCATGTACCCCTCCAGCATGCACAGGTGAAGGGGACCCCGCGGTACAGAATCTCTTCTCTGGGTTCGGATTTGTCGGTCTGTCGGGTGGATTTTGGGCTGAATTTGGAGTATTTTTGAGAAAAGTAAAACATTTATAGATTGAAGTGAGATTTGAGTTCCTCTCACACATAAGAAGAGTGCAGAAAATAATTCATGTACTGTATACAAATAATAAACGTCTGATTTGTTTAGTCCTTGCCCCCCCGCCCCCCATATGCCGGAGTCCCGGATACACTGTCTTTCTTCGGACTGCGCTGTCATTTGAATTGCAAATTTCCTGAAAGCAAACAAAATCGACGACATCCATCTGCAGTCGATGAGCCCGGCGCGTTCCGTATCTCTGATATGAACTGCTGATTGTGCTGCCTGGCTGACCCGAGAAATGTCAGAGACTACAAGGACAAAGACGTGTATGGGGGTACAGGGGACCCCGATAATGTCCTCTGCAGATCATTCCACCTCTAAGGAACATCAGGAGGACTTACCTTGGGAGGGGGCCTGGTGTCGGCGGTGGACGTGGTGACCGCGGTGGAGCCCTCGCTCACCATGCTGTATGGTCTTTGGTTCAGCTGCTGAGGAGACATGATCCTGCAGAGAGAAGACAATGACACCATTAACCGCCAATGCCTACTGTGCCCCCCGGGGAGAGGGACTGCAGGGAACGTGCTGGGGGGGGGGCGTTGCAGTGAGGGTGCTGTGCCCGGGGGGGTGGCTGCAGTCAGGGCAGTGTGCTGTGACCTGGGGGGGGGGGGAGAACTATAGTGGGGGCAACGATATGCACCCGGGGAAGTGTGACTGCAGTGAAGGTAAAGTGCTGTGCCCGGGGTAGAACAACTGCAGTGAGGGCACATTGCTCTGCCCGGGGGAACAGAATGACTGCAGCGGGGCATTAGCCTGTGCCTGGGGGGGGGGGGGGGTGCGATTGCAGTGAGGGCAATGTGCCATGCCCAGGGGGAAGGTGGGGGGTTTGTAGAATGACACGGCAGTGAGGGCCATGTGCTGTGTCCAGGATGGGGGTGTTGATATTGCTGTGACTGAAAGAAGAGTGAGGGCCCTGTGCTGTGCCTGGGGTGGGGGGGGGGGGGTTAGGCTGTGGTGAGGGCGCTGTGCTGTGCCTGGGAGAGTGGCTGCAGTAAGGGGCCTGTGCCTGGGGGGGGGGGGGGGAGGGGGCTGTGGTGAGGGCCCTGTGCTGTTATGGGGGGAGGGGGCTGCAGGGAGGGCCCTGTGCTCTTCTGGGGGGGGAGGGGGCTGCAGCGATGGCCCTGTGCTGTGCCCGGGGGTGGGGGGCTGCAGCGATGGCCCTGTGCTGTGCCTGGGGGTGGGGGGGAGTGGCTGCAGTAAGGGACCTGTGCCTGGGGGCTGCGGTGAGGGCCCTGTGCTGTTCTGGGGGGGAGGGGGCTGCAGGGAGGGCCCTGTGCTGTTCTGGGGGGAAGGGGGCTGCAGCGAGGGCCCTGTGCTGTGCCTGGGGGTGGGGGGGAGTGGCTGCAGAGAGGGCCCTGTGCTGTGCCTGGGGGGGGGGTGGCTGCAGCGAGGGCCCTGTATTGTTTTCCCCCGGGGGGGGCTGCAATGTGGGCAGAAAGAAATGAAGAAGAACTTGCACCTCATCATTATAGCTACAATGACAACAATTAGCAGCCTGTTCATTCTGAGCTGATTAGATGTAAAATAAACTGAATTTGGATTATTAAAACAAAAGAAACTGATAACAAAATGTGTAATAACCCCCCAATATACACCCGATGTCCCCGACTTCCCCCACATACACCCCATGTCCCCCGACTTCCCCACATACACCCCATGTCCCCCGACTTCCCCACATACACCCCATGTCCCCCGACTTCCCCATATACACCCCATGTCCCCCGACTTCCCCACATACACCCCATGTCCCCCAACTTCCCCACATACACCCCATGTCCCCCAACTTCCCCACATACACCCCATGTCCCCCAACTTCCCCACATACACCCCATGTCCCCCCGACTTCCCCACATATGTCCCCTGACTTCCCCACATACACCCGATGTCCCCCGACTTCCCCACATACACCCCATGTCCCCTGACTTCCCCACATACACCCGATGTCCCCCGACTTCCCCACATACACCCCATGTCCCCCCGACTTCCCCACATATGTCCCCTGACTTCCCCACATACACCCGATGTCCCCCGACTTCCCCACATACACCCCATGTCCCCCGACTTCCCCACATACACCCCATGTCCCCCGACTTCCCCACATACACCCCATGTCCCCTGACTTCCCCACATACACCCCATGTCCCCTGACTTCCCCACATACACCCCATGTCCCCCGACTTCCCCACATACACCCCATGTCTCCCCCGACTTCCCCACATACACCCCATGTCCCCTGACTTCCCCACATACACCCCATGTCCCCCGACTTCCCCACATACACCCCATGTCCCCTGACTTCCCCACATACACCCGATGTCCCCCGACTTCCCCACATACACCCCATGTCCCCCGACTTCCCCACATACACCCCATGTCCCCTGACTTCCCCACATACACCCGATGTCCCCCGACTTCCCCACATATGTCCCCTGACTTCCCCACATACACCCGATGTCCCCCGACTTCCCCACATACACCCCATGTCCCCCGACTTCCCCACATACACCCCATGTCCCCTGACTTCCCCACATACACCCCATGTCCCCCAACTTCCCCACATATGTCCCCTGACTTCCCCACATACACCCGATGTCCCCCGACTTCCCCACATACACCCCATGTCCCCTGACTTCCCCACATACACCCGATGTCCCCCGACTTCCCCACATACACCCCATGTCCCCCCGACTTCCCCACCTATGTCCCCTGACTTCCCCACATACACCCCATGTCCCCCGACTTCCCCACATACACCCCATGTCTCCCCCGACTTCCCCACATACACCCCATGTCCCCTGACTTCCCCACATACACCCCATGTCCCCTGACTTCCCCACATACACCCCATGTCCCCTGACTTCCCCACATACACCCCATGTCCCCCGACTTCCCCACATACACCCCATGTCCCCCGACTTCCCCACATACACCCAATGTCCCCCGACTTCCCCACATACACCCCATGTCCCCCGACTTCCCCACATACACCCCATGTCCCCTGACTTCCCCACATACACCCGATGTCCCCCGACTTCCCCACATATGTCCCCTGACTTCCCCACATACACCCGATGTCCCCCGACTTCCCCACATACACCCCATGTCCCCCGACTTCCCCACATACACCCCATGTCCCCTGACTTCCCCACATACACCCCATGTCCCCCAACTTCCCCACATATGTCCCCTGACTTCCCCACATACACCCGATGTCCCCCGACTTCCCCACATACACCCCATGTCCCCTGACTTCCCCACATACACCCGATGTCCCCCAACTTCCCCACATATGTCCCCTGACTTCCCCACATACACCCGATGTCCCCCGACTTCCCCACATACACCCCATGTCCCCCCGACTTCCCCACATATGTCCCCTGACTTCCCCACATACACCCGATGTCCCCCGACTTCCCCACATACACCCCATGTCCCCTGACTTCCCCACATACACCCAATGTCCCCCGACTTCCCCACATACACCCCATGTCCCCCGACTTCCCCACATACACCCGGGGGATGTTCAATGTTATCTCACTTCTTCTCTGTACCTGATTTTTTTTTATTTTAAACAAATGTAATTAAATAAATAAAAATCCTAAAGAACGGAATCTGGTTCCACCACATTAGCCTAATAATAACTCTCAGTACAGCGAGGTGAACGATCGGACGCGCTACGACAGCCGCAACTGCTAGAGGGGTAATGATGTCATTAGTTGATTTGTCACTGAGCCGGTGTCACTGAACATAAATGAAAGTCAGTGATGAGAGTGAGAGCAGCGCCACCCCCTCCGCACTTGAATCCCCCCCCCCCCCCCCTGAACAGGAATATCTGAATATCCCGCCTCCGCACGGCCAAGGCAACAGAGGAGTGGCTCAAGAAGAAGCACATGAAAGTCCTGGAGTGGCCCAGCCAGTCTCCAGACCTTAATCACATAGAAAATATGTGGAGGGAGCTGAAGGTTCGAGTGACCAAACGTCAGCCTGGAAACCTTAATGATTTGGAGAGAATAGTCTCTCTAGCTTGGTGGTCATCTGCAAAGAGGACAAAATCCCTCCTGAGATGTGTGCGAACCTGGAGGCCAACTCCAAGAAACGCGACCTCTGTGATCGCCAACAAGGGATTCTCCACCAACTACTAAGTCATGTTTTGTGAAGGGTTCACATACTTATTTCACTCATTAAAATGCAAATCAATTTATAACTTTTCTGGATATTTTTGTTGTTATTTTGTCTCTCTACAAAATCAGCAGCCGATTGAATACTTTTTTCTACACCACAGGCTCAGTGTATAATTGTGTGTGTGGGGAGTCCAGGAAGCAGTCAGTCCGTCCTCAAGGCGGGGAGCACTGAGGAATATCGGGTGTCCGTGATTTCCTTCCCGATAAGGAAAGAAGAAATACCCAGCGGACCATTTACATATTTCCTCCAGTTTTCATAAATGGCGCTCAGCATCCGTCGGGGCTTTCCTGGGAGCAGCTTAATGAGCTGGAATGATTTACTCTTAACAGCGAACATTACAAGGATCAGGAAGGCTGACGGGCATCAATATTCTTCCCAGAAGAGCGGAGCGTGAATTAATTCCCTCCGACCGGCCAATGTACATCCTAATGATGCCGCTTATAGAGCTGCATGCCTCTCATGGACAGCGGACCCCGGAGTGTAACTCCTATCCAGGAGATGATACAGCGGACCCCGGAGTGTAACTCCTATCCAGGAGATGATACAGTGGACCCCGGAGTGTAACTCCTATCCAGGAGATGATACAGTGGACCCCGGAGTGTAACTCCTATCCAGGAGATGATACAGCGGACCCCGGGGTGTAACTCCTATCCAGGAGATGATACAGCGGAGCCCGGGGTGTAACTCCTATCCAGGAGATGATACAGCGGAGCCCGGGGTGTAACTCCTATCCAGGAGATGATACAGTGGACCCCGGAGTGTAACTCCTATCCAGGAGATGATACAGCGGACCCCGGAGTGTAACTCCTATCCAGGAGATGATACAGCGGACCCCGGGGTGTAACTCCTATCCAGGAGATGATACAGCGGACCCCGGGGTGTAATTCCTATCCAGGAGATGATACAGCGGACCCCGGAGTGTAACTCCTATCCAGGAGATGATACAGCGGACCCCGGAGTGTAACTCCTATCCAGGAGATGATACAGCGGACCCCGGGGTGTAACTCCTATCCAGGAGATGATACAGCGGACCCCGGGGTGTAATTCCTATCCAGGAGATGATACAGCGGACCCCGGAGTGTAACTCCTATCCAGGAGATGATACAGCGGACCCCGGGGTGTAACTCCTATCCAGGAGATGATACAGCGGACCCCGGGGTGTAACTCCTATCCAGGAGATGATACAGCGGACCCCGGGGTGTAACTCATATCCAGGAGATGATACAGCGGACCCCGGGGTGTAACTCCTATCCAGGAGATGATACAGTGGAGCCCGGGGTGTAACTCCTATCCAGGAGATGATACAGTGGACCCCGGAGTGTAACTCCTATCCAGGAGATGATACAGCGGACCCCGGGGTGTAACTCCTATCCAGGAGATGATACAGCAGACCCCGGGGTGTAACTCCTATCCAGGAGATGATACAGCAGACCCCGGGGTGTAACTCCTATCCAGGAGATGATACAGCGGACCCCGGAGTGTAACTCCTATCCAGGAGATGATACAGCGGACCCCTGAGTGTAACTCCTATCCAGGAGATGATACAGCGGACCCCGGAGTGTAGCTTGGTGGTCATTGGAAGTCAGTGGAGAATAGTCTCTCTAGCTTGGTGATCATTGGAAGTCAGTGGAGAATAGTCTCTCTAGCTTGGTGATCATTGGAAGTCAGTGGAGAATGGTCTCCTTAGCTTGGTGGTCATTGGAAGTCAGTGGAGAATAGTCTCCCTAGCTTGGTGGTCATTGGAATTCAGTGGAGAATAGTCTCCCTATCTTGGTGGTCATTGGAAGTCAGAGGAGAATAGTCTCCCTATCTTGGTGTTCATTGGAAGTCAGTGGAGAATAGTCTCCCTAGCTTGGTGGTCATTGGAAGTCAGAGGAGGATGGTCTCACTTGTTTGGTGATTATTGGATGTCAGTAGAGAATAGTCTCTCTAGCTTGGTGGTCATTGGAAGTCAGTGGAGAATAGTCTCTCTAGCTTGGTGGTCATTGGAAGTCAGAGGAGAATAGTTCCCTTATCTTGGTGGTCATTGGAAGTCAGTGGAGAATAGTCTCCCTATCTTGGTGGTCATTGGAAGTCAGTGGAGAATAGTCTCCATAGCTTGGTGGTCATTGGAAGTCAGTGGAGAATAGTCTCTCTAGCTTGGTGGTCATTGGAAGTCAGTGGAGAATAGTCTCCCTATCTTGGTGGTCATTGGAAGTCAGTGGAGAATAGTCTCCCTATCTTGGTGGTCATTGGAAGTCAGTGGAGAATAGTCTCCATAGCTTGGTGGTCATTGGAAGTCAGTGGAGAATAGTCTCTCTAGTTTGGTGGTCATTGGAAGTCAGTGGAGAATAGTCTCCCTATCTTGGTGGTCATTGGAAGTCAGTGGAGAATAGTCTCCATACCTTGGTGGTCATTGGAAGTCAGTGGAGAATAGTCTCCCTAGCATGGTGGTCATTGGAAGTCAGTGGAGAATAGTCTCTCTAGTTTGGTGGTCATTGGAAGTCAGTGGAGAATAGTCTCCATAGCTTGGTGGTCATTGGAAGTCAGTGGAGAATAGTCTCTCTAGTTTGGTGGTCATTGGAAGTCAGAGGAGAATAGTCTCCCTATCTTGGTGGTCATTGGAAGTCAGTGGAGAATATTCCCCCCAGCTTGGTGGTCATTGGAAGTCAGTGGAGAATAGTCTCTCTAGTTTGGTGGTCATTGGAAGTCAGTGGAGAATAGTCTCCATAGCTTGGTGGTCATTGGAAGTCAGTGGAGAATAGTCTCTCTAGTTTGGTGGTCATTGGAAGTCAGAGGAGAATAGTCTCCCTATCTTGGTGGTCATTGGAAGTCAGTGGAGAATAGTCTCTCTAGTTTGGTGGTCATTGGAAGTCAGTGGAGAATAGTTTCTTCAGTTTGGTGGTCATTGGAATTCAGTGGAGAATAGTCTCTCTAGTTTGGTGGTCATTGGAAGTCAGAGGAGAATAGTCCCCCCAGCTTGGTGGTCATTGGCAGTCAGTGGAGAATAGTCTCTCTAGTTTGGTGGTCATTGGAAGTCAGTGGAGAATATTCCCCCCAGCTTGGTGGTCATTGGAAGTCAGTGGAGAATAGTCTCTCTAGTTTGGTGGTCATTGGAAGTCAGTGGAGAATAGTCTCCATAGCTTGGTGGTCATTGGAAGTCAGTGGAGAATAGTCTCTCTAGTTTGGTGGTCATTGGAAGTCAGTGGAGAATAGTCTCTTCAGTTTGGTGGTCATTGGAAGTCAGTGGAGAATAGTCTCTCTAGTTTGGTGGTCATTGGAAGTCAGTGGAGAATAGTCTCCCTATCTTGGTGGTCATTGGAAGTCAGTGGAGAATAGTCTCTCTAGTTTGGTGGTCATTGGAAGTCAGTGGAGAATAGTTTCTTCAGTTTGGTGGTCATTGGAAGTCAGAGGAGAATAGTCCCCCCAGCTTGGTGGTCATTGGCAGTCAGTGGAGAATAGTCTCTCTAGTTTGGTGGTCATTGGAAGTCAGTGGAGAATAGTCCCCCCAGCTTGGTGGTCATTGGAAGTCAGTGGAGAATAGTCTCTCTAGTTTGGTGGTCATTGGAAGTCAGTGGAGAATAGTCTCCCTAGCATGGTGGTCATTGGACGTCAGTGGAGAATAGTCTCTCTAGTTTGGTGGTCATTGGAAGTCAGTGGAGAATAGTCTCTCTAGTTTGGTGGTCATTGGAAGTCAGTGGAGAATAGTCTCCCTAGCTTGGTGGTCATTGGAAGTCAGAGGAGGATGGTCTCACTTGTTTGGTGATTATTGGATGTCAGTAGAGAATAGTCTCTCTAGCTTGGTGGTCATTGGAAGTCAGTGGAGAATAGTCTCTCTAGCTTGGTGGTCATTGGAAGTCAGAGGAGAATAGTCCCCCTATCTTGGTGGTCATTGGAAGTCAGTGGAGAATAGTCTCCCTATCTTGGTGGTCATTGGAAGTCAGTGGAGAATAGTCTCCATAGCTTGGTGGTCATTGGAAGTCAGAGGAGAGTAGTCTCCCTATCTTGGTGGTCATTGGAAGTCAGAGGAGAATAGTCTCTTCAGTTTGGTGGTCATTGGAAGTCAGAGGAGAATCGTCTCTCTAGTTTGCTGGTCATTGGAAGTCAGTGGAGAATAGTCTCTCTAGTTTGGTGGTCATTGGAAGTCAGTGGAGAATAGTCTCCCTAGCTTGGTGGTCATTGGAAGTCAGTGGAGAATAGTCTCTCTAGTTTGGTGGTCATTGGAAGTCAGTGGAGAATAGTCTCCCTATCTTGGTGGTCATTGGAAGTCAGTGGAGAATAGTCTCTCTAGCTTGGTGGTCATTGGAAGTCAGTGGAGAATAGTCTCCCTATCTTGGTGGTCATTGGAAGTCAGTGGAGAATAGTCTCCCTATCTTGGTGGTCATTGGAAGTCAGTGGAGAATAGTCTCCATAGCTTGGTGGTCATTGGAAGTCAGTGGAGAATAGTCTCCATACCTTGGTGGTCATTGGAAGTCAGTGGAGAATAGTCTCCATAGCTTGGTGGTCATTGGAAGTCAGTGGAGAATAGTCTCTCTAGCTTGGTGGTCATTGGAAGTCAGTGGAGAATAGTCTCCCTATCTTGGTGGTCATTGGAAGTCAGTGGAGAATAGTCTCCCTATCTTGGTGGTCATTGGAAGTCAGTGGAGAATAGTCTCCATAGCTTGGTGGTCATTGGAAGTCAGTGGAGAATAGTCTCCATACCTTGGTGGTCATTGGAAGTCAGTGGAGAATAGTCTCCATAGCTTGGTGGTCATTGGAAGTCAGTGGAGAATAGTCTCCATAGCTTGGTGGTCATTGGAAGTCAGTGGAGAATAGTCTCCATACCTTGGTGGTCATTGGAAGTCAGTGGAGAATAGTCTCCATAGTTTGGTGGTCATTGGAAGTCAGTGGAGAATAGTCTCTCTAGTTTGGTGGTCATTGGAAGTCAGAGGAGAATAGTCCCCCCAGCTTGGTGGTCATTGGCAGTCAGTGGAGAATAGTCTCTCTAGTTTGGTGGTCATTGGAAGTCAGTGGAGAATAGTCCCCCCAGCTTGGTGGTCATTGGAAGTCAGTGGAGAATAGTCTCTCTAGTTTGGTGGTCATTGGAAGTCAGTGGAGAATAGTCTCCATAGCTTGGTGGTCATTGGAAGTCAGTGGAGAATAGTCTCTCTAGTTTGGTGGTCATTGGAAGTCAGTGGAGAATAGTCTCCATAGCTTGGTGGTCATTGGAAGTCAGTGGAGAATAGTCTCTCTAGTTTGGTGGTCATTGGAAGTCAGTGGAGAATAGTCCCTTCAGTTTGGTGGTCATTGGAAGTCAGTGGAGAATAGTCTCTCTAGTTTGGTGGTCATTGGAAGTCAGAGGAGAATAGTCTCTCTAGTTTGGTGGTCATTGGAAGTCAGTGGAGAATAGTCTCTTCAGTTTGGTGGTCATTGGAAGTCAGTGGAGAATAGTCTCTCTAGTTTGCTGGTCATTGGAAGTCAGTGGAGAATAGTCTCCCTATCTTAGTGGTCATTGGAAGTCAGTGGAGAATAGTCTCTTCAGTTTGGTGGTCATTGGAAGTCAGAGGAGAATAGTCTCTCTAGTTTGGTGGTCATTGGAAGTCAGAGGAGAATAGTCTCCCTATCTTGGTGGTCATTGGAAGTCAGTGGAGAATAGTCTCCATAGCTTGGTGGTCATTGGAAGTCAGAGGAGAGTAGTCTCCCTATCTTGGTGGTCATTGGAAGTCAGAGGAGAATAGTCTCTTCAGTTTGGTGGTCATTGGAAGTCAGAGGAGAATCGTCTCTCTAGTTGGCTGGTCATTGGAAGTCAGTGGAGAATAGTCTCTCTAGTTTGGTGGTCATTGGAAGTCAGTGGAGAATAGTCTCCATAGCTTGGTGGTCATTGGAAGTCAGTGGAGAATAGTCCCTTCAGTTTGGTGGTCATTGGAAGTCAGTGGAGAATAGTCTCTCTAGTTTGGTGGTCATTGGAAGTCAGAGGAGAATAGTCTCTCTAGTTTGGTGGTCATTGGAAGTCAGTGGAGAATAGTCTCTTCAGTTTGGTGGTCATTGGAAGTCAGTGGAGAATAGTCTCTCTAGTTTGCTGGTCATTGGAAGTCAGTGGAGAATAGTCTCCCTATCTTGGTGGTCATTGGAAGTCAGTGGAGAATAGTCTCTTCAGTTTGGTGGTCATTGGAAGTCAGAGGAGAATAGTCTCTCTAGTTTGGTGGTCATTGGAAGTCAGAGGAGAATAGTCTCTCTAGTTTGCTGGTCATTGGAAGTCAGTGGAGAATAGTCTCCCTATCTTGGTGGTCATTGGAAGTCAGTGGAGAATAGTCTCCATAGCTTGGTGGTCATTGGAAGTCAGAGGAGAGTAGTCTCCCTATCTTGGTGGTCATTGGAAGTCAGAGGAGAATAGTCTCTTCAGTTTGGTGGTCATTGGAAGTCAGAGGAGAATCGTCTCTCTAGTTTGCTGGTCATTGGAAGTCAGTGGAGAATAGTCTCTCTAGTTTGGTGGTCATTGGAAGTCAGTGGAGAATAGTCTCCCTAGCTTGGTGGTCATTGGAAGTCAGTGGAGAATAGTCTCTCTAGTTTGGTGGTCATTGGAAGTCAGTGGAGAATAGTCCCCCTATCTTGATGGCCATTGGAAGTCAGTGGAGAATAGTCCCCCTATCTTGATGGCCATTGGAAGTCAGTGGAGAATAGTCCCCCTATCTTGATGGCCATTGGAAGTCAGAGGAGAATAGTCTCTCTAGTTTGGTGGTCATTGGAAGTCAGAGGAGAATAGTCTCACTTGTTTGGTGATTATTGGATGTCAGTAGAGAATAGTCCCCCTATCTTGATGGCCATTGGAAGTTGGTGAATAGTAGTCCTAGCTTAGTGGTCATTGGAGAAGTCCTCATTACACTGGTGGTCAGTGGGAAGTAAGAATGCTCCCTTTACATATCATTGATCATTGTTGTCAGCGGTTACTTATCAGAGAGATACAAAATTGATGATTGCGCCAAGAACCACTAGCAATCTCTGGAGGAACCCATGTTGGGGGAAGGTGGATCTAACCCGTCCCCAATCCATATAAAACTAACAAAGGCTTGGCTAGAGTTCCCCTTTATGGCTCCCAGAGATGCCCCCAGACTAATGACTGTGTGTCAGCAATTGCCCCTTAAAGGGGCAATATGAATTCCTCCCATATCTGCCCCAATCACAGAGCAGCAGAAGGAAAATTCCACAAAGGTGAAGTAATTGGAGAGGGAATTAAATACAGAAGAGAATGAGATGCAGAGAAGAGGACTCCATGGAAATAACAATGCAGATAATTAAACAGCAGACAGAAGGATTGGAGGGATCTCGGGGGTGGGCGGTTCCCTCGAGGGCCCCATGTAGACGCAGGATTATCGCCCCTCGCTGACCCTCTCCGCACCTCTGTATTCCATGGACAGATCTTTGTGTCTTCCCAGAGTTCCATCGATTAGCTTCTCTCCCATTGGCAGCGCTGTGACGATCCTCGGCTCTCCGCTGCTTTTGTTTATTGCAGGATCGATAATCATTTAATTACGGACACGGCGGTGAATAAGCAGTCCGCTGGGAACGCGGTGCCAACCTTATGGAGATCTGAATGCAGTTCTTCTCGGCTAAGTACTACGCGGACTACTGCCAATGGACTACATGAACGATCGATAAAACGTCACCATAACCTGAAACACGAGACTTCCCGATCCCAACCCATCAGGCGGATCCAGCGGCAGCGCCTTGGGCGGCAAGGAGTTACTCCGGCGAGTCCTACAAGTGGAAGATGAATGACGGAGATGACATTGATTTTCCTCGATCTTTCATCTCTCTCACAGAGAAGCGTCTGGACCGATCTTCTGCCACGCGGCTCTCAATCACAGGAACGACATCTGCGCTCTGATCTCACACGCCAGAGAGTCCCGACCTACCAATACGGATTATTGTGTGCAATTTGTTACTCAAAGAGATCAAAACACTTCAAATCGCAGCATTTCATGGCGGCAGTGCCCAAGTCGGCGGTAATGTCCTCGCCACCCCTTCCCGCGTACGCTCAGTGCGGTCTACATCTATACTGGTCACAAATCCCGACACCGGAAAAAAGAATTCCACCGGCTCAGGAGTTTGAGGTTCTCATTCTGCAACAGTCCGGCACATGTGGAAGGATTCAGGAATTGGGAGGGGTGCACAGCCACTCCCCCCCCCCCCCCATCAGCAGTGATTGGGTCAGCACCAAGGTGGGAGGGGCTGCTTATACACCATATTACCAAAAGTATTGGGACACCTGCCTTTACACACACATGAACTTTAATGGCATCCCAGTCCTAGTCCGGAGGGTTCAATATTGAGTTGGCTCCGCCCTTTGCAGCTATAAAAGCCTTCAACTCTTCTGGGAAGGCCGTCCCCAAGGTTTAGGAGGGTGTCTATGGGAATGTTTGACCATTCTTCCAGAAGCGCATTTGTGAGGTCAGGCACTGATGTTGGATGAGAAGGTCTGGCTCACAGTCTCCACTCTAATTCATCCAAAAGGTGTTTTATCGGGTTGAGGTCAGGACTCTGTGCAGGCCAGTCAAGTTCCTTCACCCCAAACTCGCTCATCCATGTCTTTATGGACCTTGCTTTGTGCGCTGGTCCAAATCATTTGGTGGAGGGGGGATTATGGTGTGTGGGGGGGGGGGGATTATGGTGTGGGGGTGGGAGGGGGATTATGGTGTTGGGGGGAGGGGGGGATTATGGTGTTGGGGGGTTGTTTTTCAGGGGTTGGGATTGGCCCCCTTAGTTCCAGTGAAGGGAACTCTTAAGGCGTCGGCATAACAAGACATTTTGGACAATTTCATTCTCCCAACTTTGTGGGAGGAGTTTGGGGACGGCCCCTTCCTGTTCCAACATGACTGCCCACCAGTGCACAAAGCAAGGTCCATAAAGACATGGATGAGAGAGTTTGGGGTGGAGGAACTTGACTGGCCTGCACAGAGTCCTGACCTCAACCCCATAGAACACCTTTGGGATGAATTAGAGTGGAGACTGCGAGCCAGGCCTTCTCATCCAACATCAGTGCCTGACCTCACAAATGCTCTTCTGGAAGAATGCTCACACATTCCCATAGACACCCTCCTAAACCTTGTGGACGGCCTTCCCAGAAGAGTTGAAGCTGTTATAACTGCAAAGGGTGGGGCCCTCTGTACCCCACCAACTTCCTGTGCCCAGAGACAGCACCCCCTCTGCACCCACGAATTCCTGTGCCCAGTGACAGCACCCCCTCTGCACCCACGACTTCCTGTGCCCAGAGACAGCACCCCCCTCTGCACCCACGACTTCCTGTGCCCAGAGAAAGCACCCCCTCTGTACCCCACCAACTTCCTGTGCCCAGAGACAGCACCCCCTCTGCAACCACGACTTCCTGTGCCCAGTGACAGCACCCCTTCTGCACCCACGACTTCCTGTGCCCAGAGACAGCACCCCCTCTGCACCCACGACTTCCTGTGCCCAGAGACAGCACCCCCTCTGCACCCACGACTTCCTGTGCCCAGAGACAGCACCCCCTCTGCACCCACCAACTTCCTGTGCCCAGAGACAGCACCCCCTCTGCACCCACCAACTTCCTGTGCCCAGAGACAGCACCCCCTCTGCAAACACGACTTCCTGTGCCCAGAGACAGCACCCCCTCTGCAACCACCAACTTCCTGTGCCCAGAGACAGCACCCCCTCTGCAAACACGACTTCCTGTGCCCAGAGACAGCACCCCCTCTGCAACCACCAACTTTCTGTGCCCAGAGACAGCACCCCCTCTGCACCCACCAACGTCCTGTGCCCAGAGACAGCACCCCCTCTGCAACCACGACTTCCTGTGCCCAGAGACAGCACCCACTCTGCACCCACAAATTCCTGTGCCCAGTGACAGCACCCCTTCTGCACCCACGAATTCCTGTGCCCAGTGACAGCACCCCTTCTGCACCCACGACTTCCTGTGCCCAGAGACAGCACCCCCTCTGCACCCACGACTTCCTGTGCCCAGAGACAGCACCACCTCTGCACCCACAACTTCCTGTGCCCAGAGACAGCACCCCCTCTGCACCCACCAACTTCCTGTGCCCAGAGACAGCACCCCCTCTGCACCCACCAACTTCCTGTGCCCAGAGACAGCACCCCCTCTGCACCCACCAACTTCCTGTACCCAGAGACAGCACCCCCTCTGCACCCACGACTTCCTGTGCCCAGAGACAGCACCCCCTCTGCACCCCACCAACTTTCTGTGCCCAGAAACAGCACCCCCTCTACACCCACGACTTCCTGTGCCCAGAGACAGCACCCCCTCTGCACCCACCAACTTTCTGTGCCCAGAGACAGCACCCCCTCTGCACCCACCAACTTCCTGTGCCCAGAGACAGCACCCCCTCTGCACCCCACCAACTTTCTGTGCCCAGAGATAGCACCCCCTCTGCACCCACCAACTTCCTGTGCCCAGAGACAGCACCCCCTCTGCACCCACCAACTTCCTGTGCCCAGAGACAGCACCCCCTCTGCACCCACCAACTTCCTGTGCCCAGAGACAGCACCCCCCCTCTGCACCCACCAACTTCCTGTGCCCAGAGACAGCACCCCCCCTCTGCACCCACCAACTTCCTGTGCCCAGAGACAGCACCCCCCCTCTGCACCCACCAACTTCCTGTGCCCAGAGACAGCACCCCCTCTGCACCCACCAACTTCCTGTGCCCAGAGACAGCACCCCCTCTGCACCCACCAACTTCCTGTGCCCAGAGACAGCACCCCCTCTGCACCCACCGACTTCCTGTGCCCAGAGACAGCACCCCCCCTCTGCACCCACCAACTTCCTGTGCCCAGAGACAGCACCCCCCCTCTGCACCCACCAACTTCCTGTGCCCAGAGACAGCACCCCCTCTGCACCCACCAACTTCCTGTGCCGAGAGACAGCACCCCCTCTGCACCCACCAACTTCCTGTGCCCAGAGACAGCACCCCCTCTGCACCGACCAACTTCCTGTGCCCAGAGACAGCACCCCCCCCTCTGCACCCACCAACTTCCTGTGCCCAGAGACAGCACCCCCCCTCTGCACCCACCAACTTTCTGTGCCCAGAGACAGCACCCCCTCTGCACCCACCAACTTCCTGTGCCCAGAGACAGCACCCCCTCTGCACCCACCAACTTCCTGTGCCCAGAGACAGCACCCCCTCTGCACCCACCAACTTTCTGTGCCCAGAGACAGCACCCCCTCTGCACCCCACCAACTTTCTGTGCCCAGAGACAGCACCCCCTCTGCACCCTCTGAACACCCAGGCCCCCATCCCACAGCTGCACAGCATCAGGAGAGAGACCACACTTTTCAGAGCCCACAATTCTGCAGACTCCACCCACTACACCATCTAGTGAATTCCCTCCTTCAGTAACCTAACCTGAGCCCCTCCCCCTCCTAATGGCTTTAAGAGAAGGCGCTGCTGCACACCAGCTGATGGCTGAAATCAGGCTTGCAGTGATGGAGGGATTACAGGTACTTCCATGGACTGGACGTACTTTATGGTTTCTGAAGATCTGTAACCGGTCTAAAGACAAAGGAGAGAGACCAACTCACCCCAGCAATCCACAGCAGCCAATCAGAACTACTTTGTCACCACGGGTAGCCGCAGACAATGCACAGAGACGGCATCATAGGCTGAGCGTTCTCTATACGGGACACACGTGGTGAACAATCGGCCCACACAAGGGTTAATCAGAAATATCACGCCGCCACGATTCACGCTACACTTTCCACCTCCCAGGTGTTCCGTTGTTTGGTTGCCATAGTAACGGGCACCGAGCGGCACAAGTCCTCTCTCTGGAGGCGCCGCGCTGCCTTTATCAGCTGTAATTATGCCATGTACTAAAATCACGGCACGCAGAGATATTGTTGTAACCCGCCATGCAAGGCCGCGCTCCGTCCGCCAGACGCTAAGCAGATCTTTTGTTCGCGTCCCGCCAACGCAGACAACGCAGCGACCATAACCTGGCCAAAGAGAGTGGGCCTGACAAAAGACCAGCAACCAATCAGAGTGAGAGCCTCAGATACCAACTATCAACTGCTGTCCAGAAGTCTGAATCTGATTGGTGGATGGTTCCCCATCTCTGTCCCCACTGGGAAGATTTTCCTTGATATCCATGTCTCAGTGACACAACAGGAAGTGAGAGGAAATCCCATCTTAGTTGTCACCAGAACACGTGTCCAGTTGTAAGAGTGCGGTGTGCCGGGTCCGGGGTGGAGAGTGCGGTGTGCCGGGTCCGGGGTGGAGAGTGCGGTGGTCCGGGGTGGAGAGTGCGGTGGTCCGGGGTGGAGAGTGCGGTGTGCCGGGTCCGGGGTGGAGAGTGCGGTGTGCCGGGTCCGGGGTGGAGAGTGCGGTGTGCCGGGTCCGGGGTGGAGAGTGCGATGTGCCGGGTCCGGGGTGGAGAGTGCGATGTGCCGGGTCCGGGGTGGAGAGTGCGATGTGCCGGGTCCGGGGTGGAGAGTGCGGGGTGCCGGGTCCGGGGTGGAGAGTGCGGGGTGCCGGGTCCGGGGTGGAGAGTGCGGGGTGCCGGGTCCGGGGTGGAGAGTGCGGGGTGCCGGGTCCGGGGTGGAGAGTGCGGGGTGCCGGGTCCGGGGGGTGGAGAGTGCGGGGTGCCGGGTCCGGGGGGTGGAGAGTGCGGGGTGCCGGGTCCGGGGGGTGGAGAGTGCGGGGTGCCGGGTTCGGGGGGTGGAGAGTGCGGTGTGCCGGGTCCGGGGTGGAGAGTGCGGTGTGCCGGGTCCGGGGTGGAGAGTGCGGTGTGCCGGGTCCGGGGTGGAGAGTGCGGTGTGCCGGGTCCGGGGTGGAGAGTGCGGTGTGCCGGGTCCGGGGTGGAGAGTGCGGTGTGCCGGGTCCGGGGTGGAGAGTGCGGTGTGCCGGGTCCGGGGTGGAGAGTGCGGTGTGCCGGGTCCGGGGTGGAGAGTGCGGTGAGCCGGGTCCGGGGTGGAGAGTGCGGTGTGCCGGGTCCGGGGTGGAGAGTGCGGTGTGCCGGGTCCGGGGTGGAGAGTGCGGTGTGCCGGGTCCGGGGTGGAGAGTGCGGTGTGCCGGGTCCGGGGTGGAGAGTGCGGTGTGCCGGGTCCGGGGTGGAGAGTGCGGGGTGCTGGGTCCGAGGTGGAGAGTGCGGGGTGCTGGGTCCGGGGTGGAGAGTGCGGGGTGCCGGGTCCGGGGTGGAGAGTGCGGTGTGCCGGGTCCGGGGTGGAGAGTGCGGTGTGCCGGGTCCGGGGTGGAGAGTCCGGGGTGCTGGGTCCGGGGTGGAGAGTCCGGGGTGGAGAGTGCAGGGTGCCGGGTCCGGGGTGGAGAGTCCGGGGTGCCGGGTCCGGGGTGGAGAGTGCGGTGTGCCGGGTCCGGGGTGGAGAGTGCGGTGTGCCGGGTCCGGGATGGAGAGTCCGGGGTGCTGGGTCCGGGGTGGAGAGTCCGGGGTGCCGGGTCCGGGGTGGAGAGTGCGGGGTGCCGGGTCCGGGGTGGAGAGTGCGGTGTGCCGGGTCCGGGGTGGAGAGTGCGGGGTGCCGGGTCCGAGGTGGAGAGTCCGGGGTGCTGGGTCCGAGGTGGAGAGTGCGGGGTGCTGGGTCCGGGGTGGAGAGTGCGGGGTGCCGGGTCCGGGGGGTGGAGAGTGCGGGGTGCTGGGTCCGGGGTGGAGAGTGCGGGGTGCTGGGTCCGGGGTGGAGAGTGCGGTGTGCCGGGTCCGCTGTGGAGAGTGCGGTGTGCCGGGTCCGGGGTGGAGAGTGCGGTGTGCCGGGTCCGGGGTGGAGAGTGCGGGGTGCCGGGTCCGGGGTGGAGAGTGCGGTGTGCCGGGTCCGGGGTGGAGAGTGCGGGGTGCCGGGTCCGAGGTGGAGAGTCCGGGGTGCTGGGTCCGAGGTGGAGAGTGCGGGGTGCTGGGTCCGGGGTGGAGAGTGCGGGGTGCCGGGTCCGGGGGGTGGAGAGTGCGGGGTGCTGGGTCCGGGGTGGAGAGTGCGGGGTGCTGGGTCCGGGGTGGAGAGTGCGGTGTGCCGGGTCCGGGGTGGAGAGTGCGGTGTGCCAGGTCCGGGGTGGAGAGTCCGGGGTGCTGGGTCCGGGGTGGAGAGTCCGGGGTGCCGGGTCCGGGGTGGAGAGTGCGGTGTGCCGGGTCCGGGGTGGAGAGTGCGGTGTGCCGGGTCCGGGGTGGAGAGTGCGGTGTGCCAGGTCCGGGGTGGAGAGTCCGGGGTGCTGGGTCCGAGGTGGAGAGTGCGGGGTGCTGGGTCCGGGGTGGAGAGTGCGGGGTGCCGGGTCCGGGGTGGAGAGTGCGGTGTGCCGGGTCCGGGGTGGAGAGTGCGGTGTGCCGGGTCCGGGGTGGAGAGTGCGGTGTGCCGGGTCCGGGGTGGAGAGTGCGGTGTGCCGGGTCCGGGGTGGAGAGTGCGGTGTGCCAGGTCCGGGGTGGAGAGTCCGGGGTGCTGGGTCCGAGGTGGAGAGTGCGGGGTGCTGGGTCCGGGGTGGAGAGTGCGGGGTGCCGGGTCCGGGGTGGAGAGTGCGGTGTGCCGGGTCCGGGGTGGAGAGTGCGGTGTGCCGGGTCCGGGGTACTGGGTCCGGGGTGGAGAATATTAATGTCCGGGACAGTGGTGAGCGTTGGTTGGCGGGACGATCGATCATCCTGGGACTGCGATCCCTCATCCAGCGCACGGTGTGACTCCACAGCGATAATCTGCGAGCCGCCGCCGGGCTCAGGGAACGCTCTGCGTGTAATTAGTGTGAAGTACCAAAGCGGAACATTATTAGCCGCTTGCGGTATTCGCCGTCTGTACAGTAAATTAACGATCGGCGCGTCTCTCCCGCCTCATGTACTGTCATCCACAGATCAGGGATTTCCACCCGGACCGCTAATCACTTCCCCGCCGCTGTCATCCTCAGGAAGGAGGCGATATAACGAGCCGCAGAGCATCGCACCCGCACCATACACGGATTAAGGTCACTTCTACTGGCATTTGATTTTCTGTTCTGCCTGTAAACGCCCCTCTATGTCCGCCGGTGTCTATCTGAGGTTTCCCGCCAGAACAATCCCCAGCGCGTTTAGGGGAGGAGCTTTTAGGTATCAAAAAAATAAATAAAAAGCTTGACACCCCCAAATGAGTTTAGTGGTTGAGCGTTAATTCATTCCAATTGCCAGAATAAGTGATCATAGAATCCGATAACGCATCCGACGCGGCTAAACGCAGCAAAGTGCATGTGTGCTAACACGGGCGTGGGTGAGTTTTTAACCCGCTTTTCTCCTGCCAGGCGGTCGGGCGCCAAGCAAACGCTGTGCGGGGATTTTTACATCCCAGCGTTCTTTATGCACGTTTTTGTACAGCGTTTCTAAAGCCGTTTTGATGTTTATCATCCGTTTCATCATTTGTTGCTACATTTTTCAGCTTTTATTAATTATTAATATTATTTTTATATATATATTTTTTGGGGGTGAAGGGTTATGGTTAGGGGTTCATTTATTTATTTTATTTTGTTAGGTCAAAATAAGGGGGTAGAATTGGGGATTCATAAGGTTAGGGGGGTTAGGGGTTGAGGTTAGGGGGGTTAGGGGTTGAGGTTAGGGGTTGAGGTTAGGGGGGTTAGGGGTTGAGGTTAGGGGGGTTAGGGGTTGGGGTTAAGGTTAGGGGGGTTAGGGTTAGGGGGGTTAGGGGTTGAGGTTAGGGGGGTTAGTAGTTGAGGTTAGGGGTTGTGGTTAGGGGGGTTAGGGGTTGAGGTTAGGGGGGTTAGGGGTTGGGGTTAGGGGTTGGGGTTAAGGTTAGGGGGGTTAGGGGTTGAGGTTAGGGGGGTTGGGGTTAGGGGGGTTAGGGGTTGAGGTTACTTGATTTCATTTTTATGATTATTATTTGTGTATTATTACATTTTTATTTAATTATTGCATTTGAGCAGAAAATTGCTCACACACCCCTGAACCAAGGATTTCCATGGAACAAAACAAAAAAAAAACCGCTTCAAAAATGCACCAATCTGCCCGATTAGAGCCACAAAAAAAGTTTGGGTACGATGGGCCCCGGGTCCCCTCCATGGCCCCTACAGAGTTCACAAACCAACAAGGAGATGCAGATAGTGGGAAGGGGTGTCCCAGATTTTAGGGATCCCCCAGGCCCCCATGATGTCAACAAAGGGTACCCCCCTACACAAGTAGCCTGAGATCCTCAAAAATATTGGGGGCTCCTTCCAACCAACTTTTAGTTTGTTCTTCAACTTGATTGGCTGCCTCAGGACAGGAGGGAGGAGACGGATCACCGGATACTTTTCCAGGAAATATGAGATTCATATATAAGAGCATCTCAGTATTGGGGTCACCTGGAACCCCCCCCCACCCCGAGGAGTCTGAGCACCTCATAATTTTGGTATCATGAGGGGAACCTACAGACCCCCCCTTCCCCGAATGATGGAGCATCTCAAAGTTTTGGGGTCATGGGGGAACCTATGAACCTCCCAGCTTGAGCGCCTCATAATTATGGAGTCCTTGGGGAAATTTTGCAGACGTCAACTAAGAAAGTGAGCACCTCATTATTTTGGGGTCCTGATGGGAACCTGCAGACCCCCCCAACAATCTAAGCACCTCAATGGGAACCTGCAACCCCCCCCCCCAACAATCTAAGCACCTCAATGGGAACCTGCAACCCCCCCCAACAATCTAAGCACCTCAATGGGAACCTGCAACCCCCCCCCCCAACAATCTAAGCACTTCAATGTGAACCTGCAACCCCCCCAACAATCTAAGCACCTCAATGGGAACCTGCAGACCCCCCAACAATCTAAGCACCTCAATGGGAACCTGCAACCCCCCAACAATCTAAGCACCTCAATGGGAACCTGCAGACCCCCCAACAATCTAAGCACCTCAATGGGAACCTGCAGACCCCCCAACAATCTAAGCACCTCAATGGGAACCTGCAGAACCCCCCAACAATCTAAGCACCTCAATGGGAACCTGCAGACCCCCCAACAATCTAAGCACCTCAATGGGAACCTGCAACCCCCCCCAACAATCTAAGCACCTCAATGGGAACCTGCAACCCCCCCCCCCCAACAATCTAAGCACCTCAATGGGAACCTGCAGATCCCCAACAATTTAAGCACCTCAATGGGAACCTGCAGACCCCAACAATCTAAGCACCTCAATGGGAACCTGCAGACCCCCCCAACAATCTAAGCACCTCAATGGGAACCTGCAGATCCCCAACAATTTAAGCACCTCAATGGGAACCTGCAGACCCCCCCCAACAATCTAAGCACCTCAATTTTTTATGGTCCAAGGGGGAACATGGAGACCTGCCAGTCTGAGCACCTCATGATTGTGAGGACCAGGATGAAACCTGCAGACCACCTGAGGGACTGAGCACCTCGGATTTGGGGGGAACCTGTGGACCCCCTAATTCTGAGCACCTCATAATTTTGGGGTCCGGAGAGTTGAAGCACCTGACACTCATAACTGCCCTGTATCTGTACAATGCCATGGAACGTTCTCTCTGGTCTCTCCCACATACAAAGCAGATAATCGTCATTGTCAGCTGGGATTCTGTCTTCACTTTTATCTTTCATCTCTCTCTCTTTTCCCATCTATTTCTATATTATATTCTATATTATCTATATCTATTTCCCATCTCCTCACAAATAGTACCCGAGTGCCTGCAGCTGACCAGTTCTAGCCCAATACATTGTGGTAGTGACAGGTCACATGACAGGCGCAGTGGGCGGGATCATCGGGTGCAATGTTCCTCGTCGATCGATCTTCCTATGTGTGGGGGTACAATGTCTATGGTGCACTTACCCTTCTCGCAGATCGAATTCGGCATTCTCCGGGGAGAGGTCGCCGGTCACCGGGTGTCGGAAGGTCGTCGTCCTCTGGTTGTGGCTGCGGAGAGAAGAAAATCCGGTGAGACTTTCTATGAGCATCTCAGGGTCAGATCCAAATCTAGAGGATTCCCCGAAACCCTCCCAGATCCCACCGACTCCTCCTCCCGGGGCCACATGGGGCCCATCATAAGTCTGCTACCCAGGAACCAATATTACCCCCCCCCCCCAGTAGGCACGAGTGTCCCGACCAATCACCTTCTGGCTCATCCCACCCCCCAGATATTCAAGTCCTTTGTTGGGACATTTCTCAGGCTGTTATTTAGTTACAAGCTCTGTGTATGGAGGATGATGGGATGTGGTCACCAG
>CM055119.1:214748248-214811453 GCA_029206835.1 Rana muscosa
TGGGGGGAGGGGACATTAGAGTGTAAGCTCCTCTGTACAGAGACTGATGTGATGTGGGGGAGGGGACATTAGAGTGTAAGCTCCTCTGTATAGAGACTGATGTGATGGGGGGGGAGGGGACATTAGAGTGTAAGCTCCTCTGTACAGAGACTGATGTGATGTGGGGGGGAGGGGACATTAGAGTGTAAGCTCCTCTGTATAGAGACTGATGTGATGTGGGGGAGGGGACATTAGAGTGTAAGCTCCTCTGTACAGAGACTGATGTGATGTGGGGGGAGGGGACATTAGAGTGTAAGCTCCTCTGTACAGAGACTGATGTGATGGGGGGGAGGGGACATTAGAGTGTAAGCTCCTCTGTATAGAGACTGATGTGATGTGGGGGGGAGGGGACATTAGAGTGTAAGCTCCTCTGTACAGAGACTGATGTGATGTGGGGGAGGGGACATTAGAGTGTAAGCTCCTCTGTATAGAGACTGATGTGATGTGGGGGGGAGGGGACATTAGAGTGTAAGCTCCTCTGTATAGAGACTGATGTGATGTGGGGGGAGGGGACATTAGAGTGTAAGCTCCTCTGTACAGAGACTGATGTGGGGGGGGAGATGGGGACATTAGAGTGTAAGCTCCTCTGTATAGAGACTGATGTGATGTGGGGGGGAGGGGACATTAGAGTGTAAGCTCCTCTGTATAGAGACTGATGTGATGTGGGGGGAGGGGACATTAGAGTGTAAGCTCCTCTGTATAGAGACTGATGTGATGTGGGGGGGAGGGGACATTAGAGTGTAAGCTCCTCTGTATAGAGACTGATGTGATGTGGGGGGGAGGGGACATTAGAGTGTAAGCTCCTCTGTATAGAGACTGATGTGATGTGGGGGAGGGGACATTAGAGTGTAAGCTCCTCTGTACAGAGACTGATGTGATGTGGGGGAGGGGAGGGGACATTAGAGTGTAAGCTCCTCTGTACAGAGGCTGATGTGATGTGGGGGGGGGGGAGGGGACATTAGAGTGTAAGCTCCTCTGTATAGAGACTGATGTGATGTGGGGGAGGGGACATTAGAGTGTAAGCTCCTCTGTATAGAGACTGATGTGATGTGGGGGAGGGGACATTAGAGTGTAAGCTCCTCTGTATAGAGACTGATGTGATGTGGGGGGGGGGAGGGGACATTAGAGTGTAAGCTCCTCTGTATAGAGACTGATGTGACTGTGGGGGAGGGGACATTAGAGTGTAAGCTCCTCTGTATAGAGACTGATGTGATGTGGGGGAGGGGACATTAGAGTGTAAGCTCCTCTGTATAGAGACTGATGTGATGTGGGGGGAGGGGACATTAGAGTGTAAGCTCCTCTGTATAGAGACTGATGTGATGGGGGGGGGGAGGGGACATTAGAGTGTAAGCTCCTCTGTATAGAGACTGATGTGATGTGGGGGGAGGGGACATTAGAGTGTAAGCTCCTCTGTACAGACACTGATGTGATGTGGGGGGAGGGGACATTAGAGTGTAAGCTCCTCTGTACAGAGACTGATGTGATGTGGGGGGGGAGGGGACATTAGAGTGTAAGCTCCTCTGTACAGAGACTGATGTGGGGGGGAGGGGACATTAGAGTGTAAGCTCCTCTGTACAGAGACTGATGTGATGTGGGGGGGGAGGGGACATTAGAGTGTAAGCTCCTCTGTACAGAGACTGATGTGATGTGGGGGGGGGGAGGGGACATTAGAGTGTAAGCTCCTCTGTACAGAGACTGATGTGATGTGGGGGGGAGGGGACATTAGAGTGTAAGCTCCTCTGTATAGAGACTGATGTGGGGGGGGGGAGGGGACATTAGAGTGTAAGCTCCTCTGTATAGAGACTGATGTGATGTGGGGGGAGGGGACATTAGAGTGTAAGCTCCTCTGTACAGAGACTGATGTGATGTGGGGGGGGGAGGGGACATTAGAGTGTAAGCTCCTCTGTACAGAGACTGATGTGATGTGGGGGGGAGGGGACATTAGAGTGTAAGCTCCTCTGTATAGAGACTGATGTGATGTGGGGGGAGGGGACATTAGAGTGTAAGCTCCTCTGTATAGAGACTGATGTGATGTGGGGGGAGGGGACATTAGAGTGTAAGCTCCTCTGTATAGAGACTGATGTGATGTGGGGGGAGGGGACATTAGAGTGTAAGCTCCTCTGTATAGAGACTGATGTGATGTGGGGGGAGGGGACATTAGAGTGTAAGCTCCTCTGTATAGAGACTGATGTGTCTGTGGGGGAGGGGACATTAGAGTGTAAGCTCCTCTGTACAGAGACTGATGTGATGGGGGGGGAGGGGACATTAGAGTGTAAGCTCCTCTGTATAGAGATTGATGTGATGTGGGGGGAGGGGACATTAGAGTGTAAGCTCCTCTGTATAGAGACTGATGTGATGGGGGGGGAGGGGACATTAGAGTGTAAGCTCCTCTGTATAGAGACTGATGTGATGTGGGGGAGGGGACATTAGAGTGTAAGCTCCTCTGTACAGAGACTGATGTGATGTGGGGGGGAGGGGACATTAGAGTGTAAGCTCCTCTGTATAGAGACTGATGTGATGTGGGGGAGGGGACATTAGAGTGTAAGCTCCTCTGTACAGAGACTGATGTGATGTGGGGGGGAGGGGACATTAGAGTGTAAGCTCCTCTGGTACAGAGACTGATGTGATGTGGGGGGAGGGGACATTAGAGTGTAAGCTCCTCTGTATAGAGACTGATGTGATGTGGGGGGGGGAGGGGACATTAGAGTGTAAGCTCCTCTGTATAGAGACTGATGTGATGTGGGGGGGAGGGGACATTAGAGTGTAAGCTCCTCTGTATAGAGACTGATGTGATGTGGGGGAGGGGACATTAGAGTGTAAGCTCCTCTGTACAGAGACTGATGTGATGTGGGGGGAGGGGACATTAGAGTGTAAGCTCCTCTGTACAGAGACTGATGTGATGTGGGGGAGGGGACATTAGAGTGTAAGCTCCTCTGTATAGAGACTGATGTGATGTGGGGGGGGGGGACATTAGAGTGTAAGCTCCTCTGTACAGAGACTGATGTGATGTGGGGGAGGGGACATTAGAGTGTAAGCTCCTCTGTATAGAGACTGATGTGATGTGGGGGAGGGGATATTAGAGTGTAAGCTCCTCTGTATAGAGACTGATGTGATGTGGGGGAGGGGACATTAGAGTGTAAGCTCCTCTGTATAGAGACTGATGTGATGTGGGGGGAGGGGACATTAGAGTGTAAGCTCCTCTGTACAGAGACTGATGTGATGTGGGGGAGGGGACATTAGAGTGTAAGCTCCTCTGTATAGAGACTGATGTGATGTGGGGGGGGGGACATTAGAGTGTAAGCTCCTCTGTACAGAGACTGATGTGATGTGGGGGAGGGGACATTAGAGTGTAAGCTCCTCTGTATAGAGACTGATGTGATGTGGGGGAGGGGATATTAGAGTGTAAGCTCCTCTGTACAGAGACTGATATGATGTGGGGGGAGGGGACATTAGAGTGTAAGCTCCTCTGTATAGAGACTGATGTGATGTGGGGGGAGGGGACATTAGAGTGTAAGCTCCTCTGTACAGAGACTGATGTGATGGGGGAGGGGACATTAGAGTGTAAGCTCCTCTGTACAGAGACTGATGTGATGTGGGGGAGGGGACATTAGAGTGTAAGCTCCTCTGTATAGAGACTGATGTGATGTGGGGGGGGAGGGGACATTAGAGTGTAAGCTCCTCTGTATAGAGACTGATGTGATGTGGGGGGAGGGGAAATTAGAGTGTAAGCTCCTCTGTATAGAGACTGATGTGATGTGGGGGGAGGGGACATTAGAGTGTAAGCTCCTCTGTATAGAGACTGATGTGATGTGATGTGGGGGGAGGGGACATTAGAGTGTAAGCTCCTCTGTATAGAGACTGATGTGATGTGGGGGGAGGGGACATTAGAGTGTAAGCTCCTCTGTATAGAGACTGATGTGATGGGGGGGGAGGGGACATTAGAGTGTAAGCTCCTCTGTATAGAGACTGATGTGATGTGGGGGGGAGGGGACATTAGAGTGTAAGCTCCTCTGTATAGAGACTGATGTGATGTGGGGGGGGACATTAGAGTGTAAGCTCCTCTGTATAGAGACTGATGTGATGTGGGGGGGGAGGGGACATTAGAGTGTAAGCTCCTCTGTATAGAGACTGATGTGATGTGGGGGGGAGGGGACATTAGAGTGTAAGCTCCTCTGTACAGAGACTGATGTGATGTGGGGGGAGGGGACATTAGAGTGTAAGCTCCTCTGTATAGAGACTGATGTGATGTGGGGGGGGGGACATTAGAGTGTAAGCTCCTCTGTATAGAGACTGATGTGATGTGGGGGGGAGGGGACATTAGAGTGTAAGCTCCTCTGTATAGAGACTGATGTGATGTGGGGGGAGGGGACATTAGAGTGTAAGCTCCTCTGTACAGAGACTGATGTGATGTGTGGGGGGAGGGGACATTAGAGTGTAAGCTCCTCTGTATAGAGACTGATGTGATGTGGGGGGGGGAGGGGACATTAGAGTGTAAGCTCCTCTGTATAGAGACTGATGTGATGTGGGGGGGGAGGGGACATTATAGTGTAAGCTCCTCTGTATAGAGACTGATGTGATGTGGGGGGGGAGGGGACATTAGAGTGTAAGCTCCTCTGTATAGAGACTGATGTGATGTGTGGGGGAGGGGACATTAGAGTGTAAGCTCCTCTGTATAGAGACTGATGTGATGTGGGGGGGAGGGGACATTAGAGTGTAAGCTCCTCTGTATAGAGACTGATGTGTGGGGGGGAGGGGACATTAGAGTGTAAGCTCCTCTGTACAGAGACTGATGTGATGTGTGGGGGAGGGGACATTAGAGTGTAAGCTCCTCTGTATAGAGACTGATGTGATGTGGGGGGGAGGGGACATTAGAGTGTAAGCTCCTCTGTATAGAGACTGATGTGATGTGGGGGGGAGGGGACATTAGAGTGTAAGCTCCTCTGTATAGAGACTGATGTGATGTGTGGGGGAGGGGACATTAGAGTGTAAGCTCCTCTGTATAGAGACTGATGTGATGTGGGGGGGAGGGGACATTAGAGTGTAAGCTCCTCTGTATAGAGACTGATGTGATGTGGGGGGGAGGGGACATTAGAGTGTAAGCTCCTCTGTATAGAGACTGATGTGTGGGGGGGAGGGGACATTAGAGTGTAAGCTCCTCTGTACAGAGACTGATGTGATGTGTGGGGGAGGGGACATTAGAGTGTAAGCTCCTCTGTACAGAGACTGATGTGATGTGGGGGAGGGGACATTAGAGTGTAAGCTCCTCTGTATAGAGACTGATGTGATGTGGGGGGAGGGGACATTAGAGTGTAAGCTCCTCTGTACAGAGACTGATGTGATGTGGGGGGGAGGGGACATTAGAGTGTAAGCTCCTCTGTATAGAGACTGATGTGATGTGGGGGGGGGGGGAGGGGACATTAGAGTGTAAGCTCCTCTGTATAGAGACTGATGTGATGGGGGGGGGAGGGGACATTAGAGTGTAAGCTCCTCTGTATAGAGACTGATGTGATGTGGGGGAGGGGACATTAGAGTGTAAGCTCCTCTGTACAGAGACTGATGTGATGTGGGGGGGGGGAGGGGACATTAGAGTGTAAGCTCCTCTGTACAGAGACTGATGTGATGTGGGGGGAGGAGACATTAGAGTGTAAGCTCCTCTGTACAGAGACTGATGTGATGTGGGGGGAGGGGACATTAGAGTGTAAGCTCCTCTGTATAGAGACTGATGTGACTGTGGGGGGGGGGGGACATTAGAGTGTAAGCTCCTCTGTACAGAGACTGATGTGATGTGGGGGGGGGGAGGGGACATTAGAGTGTAAGCTCCTCTGTACAGAGACTGATGTGATGTGGGGGGAGGGGACATTAGAGTGTAAGCTCCTCTGTACAGAGACTGATGTGATGTGGGGGAGGGGACATTAGAGTGTAAGCTCCTCTGTACAGAGACTGATGTGATGTGGGGGGAGGGGACATTAGAGTGTAAGCTCCTCTGTATAGAGACTGATGTGATGTGGGGGGAGGGGACATTAGAGTGTAAGCTCCTCTGTACAGAGACTGATGTGATGTGAGGGGAGGGGACATTAGAGTGTAAGCTCCTCTGTATAGAGACTGATGTGACTGTGGGGGGGGGGGACATTAGAGTGTAAGCTCCTCTGTATAGAGACTGATGTGATGTGGGGGAGGGGACATTAGAGTGTAAGCTCCTCTGTATAGAGACTGATGTGATGTGTGGGGGAGGGGACATTAGAGTGTAAGCTCCTCTGTATAGAGACTGATGTGATGTGGGGGGAGGGGACATTAGAGTGTAAGCTCCTCTGTATAGAGACTGATGTGATGTGTGGGGGAGGGGACATTAGAGTGTAAGCTCCTCTGTACAGAGACTGATGTGATGTGGGGGAGGGGACATTAGAGTGTAAGCTCCTCTGTATAGAGACTGATGTGATGTGGGGGGGAGGGGACATTAGAGTGTAAGCTCCTCTGTATAGAGACTGATGTGATGTGGGGGAGGGGACATTAGAGTGTAAGCTCCTCTGTATAGAGACTGATGTGATGTGGGGGGAGGGGACATTAGAGTGTAAGCTCCTCTGTATAGAGACTGATGTGATGTGAGGGGAGGGGACATTAGAGTGTAAGCTCCTCTGTACAGAGACTGATGTGATGTGGGGGGAGGGGACATTAGAGTGTAAGCTCCTCTGTATAGAGACTGATGTGATGTGGGGGGAGGAGACATTAGAGTGTAAGCTCCTCTGTATAGAGACTGATGTGATGTGGGGGAGGGGACATTAGAGTGTAAGCTCCTCTGTACAGAGACTGATGTGATGTGATGTGGGGGGAGGGGACATTAGAGTGTAAGCTCCTCTGTATAGAGACTGATGTGATGTGGGGGAGGGGACATTAGAGTGTAAGCTCCTCTGTACAGAGACTGATGTGATGTGGAGGGGGAGGGGACATTAGAGTGTAAGCTCCTCTGTATAGAGACTGATGTGGGGGGGGAGGGGACATTAGAGTGTAAGCTCCTCTGTATAGAGACTGATGTGATGTGGGGGGAGGGGACATTAGAGTGTAAGCTCCTCTGTATAGAGACTGATGTGATGTGGGGGGAGGGGATATTAGAGTGTAAGCTCCTCTGTACAGAGACTGATGTGATGTGGGGGGGAGGGGACATTAGAGTGTAAGCTCCTCTGTATAGAGACTGATGTGATGTGGGGGGGAGGGGACATTAGAGTGTAAGCTCCTCTGTATAGAGACTGATGTGATGTGGGGGAGGGGACATTAGAGTGTAAGCTCCTCTGTACAGAGACTGATGTGATGTGGAGGGGGAGGGGACATTAGAGTGTAAGCTCCTCTGTATAGAGACTGATGTGGGGGGGGAGGGGACATTAGAGTGTAAGCTCCTCTGTATAGAGACTGATGTGATGTGGGGGGGGAGGGGACATTAGAGTGTAAGCTCCTCTGTACAGAGACTGATGTGATGTGGGGGGGAGGGGACATTAGAGTGTAAGCTCCTCTGTATAGAGACTGATGTGATGTGGGGGGGAGGGGACATTAGAGTGTAAGCTCCTCTGTATAGAGACTGATGTGATGTGGGGGAGGGGACATTAGAGTGTAAGCTCCTCTGTACAGAGACTGATGTGATGTGGAGGGGGAGGGGACATTAGAGTGTAAGCTCCTCTGTATAGAGACTGATGTGATGTGGGGGGAGGGGACATTAGAGTGTAAGCTCCTCTGTATAGAGACTGATGTGATGTGGGGGAGGGGACATTAGAGTGTAAGCTCCTCTGTACAGAGACTGATGTGATGTGGAGGGGGAGGGGACATTAGAGTGTAAGCTCCTCTGTATAGAGACTGATGTGGGGGGGGAGGGGACATTAGAGTGTAAGCTCCTCTGTACAGAGACTGATGTGATGTGGGGGGGAGGGGACATTAGAGTGTAAGCTCCTCTGTATAGAGACTGATGTGATGTGGGGGGGGGGGGGGAGGGGACATTAGAGTGTAAGCTCCTCTGTACAGAGACTGATGTGATGTGATGTGGGGGAGGGGGACATTAGAGTGTAAGCTCCTCTGTATAGAGACTGATGTGATGTGGGGGGGGAGGGGACATTAGAGTGTAAGCTCCTCTGTACAGAGACTGATGTGATGTGGGGGGAGGGGACATTAGAGTGTAAGCTCCTCTGTATAGAGACTGATGTGATGTGGGGGGGGGAGGGGACATTAGAGTGTAAGCTCCTCTGTATAGAGACTGATGTGATGTGGGGGGGAGGGGACATTAGAGTGTAAGCTCCTCTGTATAGAGACTGATGTGATGTGGGGGGAGGGGACATTAGAGTGTAAGCTCCTCTGTATAGAGACTGATGTGATGTGGGGGAGGGGACATTAGAGTGTAAGCTCCTCTGTATAGAGACTGATGTGATGTGGGGGGGAGGGGACATTAGAGTGTAAGCTCCTCTGTATAGAGACTGATGTGATGTGGGGGGGAGGGGACATTAGAGTGTAAGCTCCTCTGTATAGAGACTGATGTGATGTGGGGGAGGGGACATTAGAGTGTAAGCTCCTCTGTATAGAGGACTGATGTGATGTGGGGGGAGGGGACAGAGTGTAAGCTCCTCTGTATAGAGACTGATGTGATGTGGGGGGAGGGGACATTAGAGTGTAAGCTCCTCTGGTACAGAGACTGATGTGATGTGGGGGAGGGGACATTAGAGTGTAAGCTCCTCTGTACAGAGACTGATGTGATGTGGGGGAGGGGACATTAGAGTGTAAGCTCCTCTGTATAGAGACTGATGTGATGTTGGGGGGAGGGGACATTAGAGTGTAAGCTCCTCTGTATAGAGACTGATGTGATGTGGGGGGGAGGGGACATTAGAGTGTAAGCTCCTCTGTATAGAGACTGATGTGATGTGGGGGGGAGGGGACATTAGAGTGTAAGCTCCTCTGTACAGAGACTGATGTGATGTGGGGGGGGGGAGGGGACATTAGAGTGTAAGCTCCTCTGTATAGAGACTGATGTGATGTGGGAGGGGGAGGGGACATTAGAGTGTAAGCTCCTCTGTACAGAGACTGATGTGATGTGGGGGGAGGGGACATTAGAGTGTAAGCTCCTCTGTACAGAGACTGATGTGATGTGGGGGGAGGGGACATTAGAGTGTAAGCTCCTCTGTATAGAGACTGATGTGATGGGGGGGGGGAGGGGACATTAGAGTGTAAGCTCCTCTGGTACAGAGACTGATGTGATGTGGGGGGGAGGGGACATTAGAGTGTAAGCTCCTCTGTATAGAGACTGATGTGATGTGGGGGGAGGGGACATTAGAGTGTAAGCTCCTCTGTATAGAGACTGATGTGATGTGGGGGAGGGGACATTAGAGTGTAAGCTCCTCTGTACAGAGACTGATGTGATGTGGGGGGGAGGGGACATTAGAGTGTAAGCTCCTCTGTATAGAGATTGATGTGATGTGGGGGGGAGGGGACATTAGAGTGTAAGCTCCTCTGTATAGAGACTGATGTGATGGGGGGGGAGGGGACATTAGAGTGTAAGCTCCTCTGTATAGAGACTGATGTGATGTGGGGGAGGGGACATTAGAGTGTAAGCTCCTCTGTATAGAGACTGATGTGATGTGTGGGGGAGGGGACATTAGAGTGTAAGCTCCTCTGTATAGAGACTGATGTGATGTGGGGGGAGGGGACATTAGAGTGTAAGCTCCTCTGTACAGAGACTGATGTGATGTGGGGGGGAGGGGACATTAGAGTGTAAGCTCCTCTGTACAGAGACTGATGTGATGTGGGGGGGAGGGGACATTAGAGTGTAAGCTCCTCTGTACAGAGATTGATGTGATGTGGGGGGGGAGGGGACATTAGAGTGTAAGCTCCTCTGTACAGAGACTGATGTGATGTGGGGGGAGGGGATATTAGAGTGTAAGCTCCTCTGTACAGAGACTGATGTGATGTGGGGGGAGGGGACATTAGAGTGTAAGCTCCTCTGTATAGAGACTGATGTGATGTGGGGGGGGAGGGGACATTAGAGTGTAAGCTCCTCTGTATAGAGACTGATGTGATGGGGGGGGAGGGGACATTAGAGTGTAAGCTCCTCTGTACAGAGACTGATGTGATGTGGGGGGGGAGGGGACATTGGAGTGTAAGCTCCTCTGGTACAGAGACTGATGTGATGTGTGGGGGGAGGGGACATTAGAGTGTAAGCTCCTCTGTATAGAGACTGATGTGATGGGGGGGGAGGGGACATTAGAGTGTAAGCTCCTCTGGTACAGAGACTGATGTGATGTGGGGGGGAGGGGACATTAGAGTGTAAGCTCCTCTGTATAGAGACTGATGTGATGTGGGGGGGAGGGGACATTAGAGTGTAAGCTCCTCTGTATAGAGATTGATGTGATGTGGGGGGGAGGGGACATTAGAGTGTAAGCTCCTCTGTATAGAGACTGATGTGATGGGGGGGGGAGGGGACATTGGAGTGTAAGCTCCTCTGTACAGAGACTGATGTGGGGGGGAGGGGACATTAGAGTGTAAGCTCCTCTGTATAGAGACTGATGTGATGTGGGGGGAGGGGACATTAGAGTGTAAGCTCCTCTGTATAGAGACTGATGTGATGTGGGGGGGAGGGGACATTAGAGTGTAAGCTCCTCTGTACAGAGACTGATGTGATGTGGAGGGGAGGGGACATTAGAGTGTAAGCTCCTCTGTATAGAGACTGATGTGATGTGGGGGAGGGGAGGGGACATTAGAGTGTAAGCTCCTCTGTATAGAGACTGATGTGATGTGGGGGGAGGGGACATTAGAGTGTAAGCTCCTCTGTATAGAGACTGATGTGATGTGGGGGGGGGAGGGGACATTAGAGTGTAAGCTCCTCTGTACAGAGACTGATGTGATGTGGGGGGAGGGGACATTAGAGTGTAAGCTCCTCTGTATAGAGACTGATGTGATGTGGGGGGAGGGGACATTAGAGTGTAAGCTCCTCTGTACAGAGACTGATGTGATGTGGGGGGAGGGGACATTAGAGTGTAAGCTCCTCTGTACAGAGACTGATGTGATGTGGGGGGGGGAGGGGACATTAGAGTGTAAGCTCCTCTGTATAGAGATTGATGTGATGTGGGGGGGAGGGGACATTAGAGTGTAAGCTCCTCTGTACAGAGACTGATGTGATGTGGGGGGGAGGGGACATTAGAGTGTAAGCTCCTCTGTATAGAGACTGATGTGACTGTGGGGGAGGGGACATTAGAGTGTAAGCTCCTCTGTACAGAGACTGATGTGATGTGGGGGGAGGGGACATTAGAGTGTAAGCTCCTCTGTACAGAGACTGATGTGATGTGGGGGAGGGGACATTAGAGTGTAAGCTCCTCTGTACAGAGACTGATGTGATGTGGGGGGAGGGGACATTAGAGTGTAAGCTCCTCTGTACAGAGACTGATGTGATGTGGGGGGGAGGGGACATTAGAGTGTAAGCTCCTCTGTACAGAGACTGATGTGATGTGGGGGGAGGGGACATTAGAGTGTAAGCTCCTCTGTACAGAGACTGATGTGATGTGGGGGGGGAGGGGACATTAGAGTGTAAGCTCCTCTGTATAGAGACTGATGTGATGTGGGGGGGAGGGGACATTAGAGTGTAAGCTCCTCTGTATAGAGACTGATGTGATGTGGGGGGGGAGGGGACATTAGAGTGTAAGCTCCTCTGTATAGAGACTGATGTGATGTGGGGGGGGAGGGGACATTAGAGTGTAAGCTCCTCTGTATAGAGACTGATGTGATGTGGGGGGGGGAGGGGACATTAGAGTGTAAGCTCCTCTGTATAGAGACTGATGTGATGTGGGGGGGGAGGGGACATTAGAGTGTAAGCTCCTCTGTATAGAGACTGATGTGATGTGGGGGGGGGAGGGGACATTAGAGTGTAAGCTCCTCTGTATAGAGACTGATGTGATGTGGGGGGGAGGGGACATTAGAGTGTAAGCTCCTCTGTACAGAGACTGATGTGATGTGGGGGGGGAGGGGGACATTAGAGTGTAAGCTCCTCTGTATAGAGACTGATGTGATGTGGGGGGGGGAGGGGACATTAGAGTGTAAGCTCCTCTGTATAGAGACTGATGTGACTGTGGGGGGAGGGGACATTAGAGTGTAAGCTCCTCTGTACAGAGACTGATGTGATGTGGGGGGGGAGGGGACATTAGAGTGTAAGCTCCTCTGTATAGAGACTGATGTGATGTGGGGGGAGGGGACATTAGAGTGTAAGCTCCTCTGTATAGAGACTGATGTGATGTGGGGGGAGGGGACATTAGAGTGTAAGCTCCTCTGTATAGAGACTGATGTGATGTGGGGGGAGGGGACATTAGAGTGTAAGCTCCTCTGTATAGAGACTGATGTGATGTGGGGGGGGAGGGGACATTAGAGTGTAAGCTCCTCTGTACAGAGACTGATGTGATGGGGGGGGAGGGGACATTAGAGTGTAAGCTCCTCTGTATAGAGACTGATGTGATGTGATGTGGGGGGAGGGGACATTAGAGTGTAAGCTCCTCTGTATAGAGACTGATGTGATGTGGGGGGGGAGGGGACATTAGAGTGTAAGCTCCTCTGTATAGAGACTGATGTGATGTGGGGGGAGGGGACATTAGAGTGTAAGCTCCTCTGTACAGAGACTGATGTGATGTGGGGGGAGGGGACATTAGAGTGTAAGCTCCTCTGTATAGAGACTGATGTGATGTGTGGGGGAGGGGACATTAGAGTGTAAGCTCCTCTGTATAGAGACTGATGTGATGTGGGGGGGAGGGGACATTAGAGTGTAAGCTCCTCTGTATAGAGACTGATGTGATGTGGGGGGGAGGGGACATTAGAGTGTAAGCTCCTCTGTACAGAGACTGATGTGATGTGGGGGGAGGGGACATTAGAGTGTAAGCTCCTCTGTATAGAGACTGATGTGATGTGGGGGGAGGGGACATTAGAGTGTAAGCTCCTCTGTATAGAGACTGATGTGATGGGGGGGAGGGGACATTAGAGTGTAAGCTCCTCTGTATAGAGACTGATGTGATGTGGGGGGAGGGGACATTAGAGTGTAAGCTCCTCTGTACAGAGACTGATGTGATGTGGGGGGAGGGGACATTAGAGTGTAAGCTCCTCTGTATAGAGACTGATGTGATGTGGGGGGAGGGGACATTAGAGTGTAAGCTCCTCTGTATAGAGACTGATGTGATGGGGGGGAGGGGACATTAGAGTGTAAGCTCCTCTGTATAGAGACTGATGTGATGTGGGGGAGGGGACATTAGAGTGTAAGCTCCTCTGTATAGAGACTGATGTGATGTGGGGGGAGGGGACATTAGAGTGTAAGCTCCTCTGTATAGAGACTGATGTGATGTGGGGGGGGAGGGGACATTAGAGTGTAAGCTCCTCTGTACGGAGATGAGGATCGGATGATAAGAGGAGTGTTTGCACCCGGCGGAGCTCAGCAGTGACACGTCGGTTACACATCAGAACTCTCGGGGGTTGTCAGGAGAAGATGTCACGAGTCGGCGCTGAGTACACAAGAGGAGATCACATGTCACTACCACAGGTACTAATCCACCAATAATAAGGACGGAGTGTCAGCTCCTGGGGTCAGATAACAGAATACAGAGCAAGAAATCCAGAGAATTACACTCGGGGGGGGGACACAAATCTGCAGCAAATTCCCCCCCTCTGTGTATAATATATATACAGATATTGTATCTCACAATCTCCTCCCCTCCCCCCACAAACTCATCTCGGGGTGACCCTTCTGCTGATCAGCAGATCTCCCACTTGGGCGTCACACAGGATGTGACAAAAGTAAGTACACCCCTCGGTCACATTGGTGTAAATCTTTTCATGTGACAACACTGAAGAAATGACACTTTGCTACAATGTAAAGTAGTGAGTGTACACAGGGGGGGGGAGTGTACACAGGGGGGGGAGGAGTGTATACAGGGGGGGGAGGAGTGTATACAGGGGGGGGAGGAGTGTATACAGGGGGGGGAGGAGTGTATACAGGGGGGGAGGAGTGTATACAGGGGGGGGAGGAGTGTATACAGGGGGGGAGGAGTGTATACAGGGGGGGAGGAGTGTATACAGGGGGGGGAGGAGTGTACACAGGGGGGGGAGGAGGAGTGTACACAGGGGGGGGAGGAGGAGTGTACACAGGGGGGGAGGAGGAGTGTACACAGGGGGGGAGGAGGAGTGTACACAGGGGGGGAGAGGAGGAGTGTACACAGGGGGGGGAGAGGAGGAGTGTACACAGGGGGGGAGGAGTGTACACAGGGGGGGGAGGAGTGTACACAGGGGGGGGAGGAGTGTACACAGGGGGGGAGGAGTGTACACAGGGGGGGAGGAGTGTACACAGGGGGGGAGGAGTGTACACAGGGGGGGAGGAGTGTACACAGGGGGGGAGGAGTGTACACAGGGGGGGAGGAGTGTACACAGGGGGGGGGGGGGGAGTGTACACAGGGGGGGGGGGGGAGTGTACACAGGGGGGGGGGGGGAGTGTACACAGGGGGGGGGGGGGAGTGTACACAGGGGGAGGAGGGAGGAGTGTACACAGGGGGGGAGGAGTGTACACAGGGGGGGGGGAGAGGAGTGTACACAGGGGGGGGAGAGAGGAGTGTACACGGGGGGGGAGAGGAGTGTACACAGGGGGGGGAGAGGAGTGTACACAGGGGGGGGGGGGGGGGAGGAGTGTACACAGGGGGGGGGGGGGGAGGAGTGTACACAGGGGGGGGGGAGGAGTGTACACAGGGGGGGGAGGAGTGTACACAGGGGGGGAGGAGTGTACACAGGGGGGGGGGGGGAGGAGGAGTGTACACAGGGGGGGGGGGGAGGAGGAGTGTACACAGGGGGGGGGGAGGAGGAGTGTACACAGGGGGGGGGGGAGGAGGAGTGTACACAGGGGGGGGGGGGGAGGAGGAGTGTACACAGGGGGGGGGGGGGGAGTGTACACAGGGGGAGGAGGAGTGTACACAGGGGGGGGGGAGGAGTGTACACAGGGGGGGGGGAGGAGTGTACACAGGGGGGGGGGGAGGAGTGTACACAGGGGGGGGGGAGGAGTGTACACAGGGGGGGGGGGAGGAGTGTACACGGGGGGGGGGGGGGGAGGAGGAGTGTACACAGGGGGGGGGGGGCGGGGAGGGAGGAGTGTACACAGGGGGGGGGGGAGGAGGAGTGTACACAGGGGGGGGGGGGAGGAGGAGTGTACACAGGGGGGGGGGGGGGGGGGGAGGAGGAGTGTACACAGGGGGGAGGAGGAGTGTACACAGGGGGGGAGAGTGTACACAGGGGGGAGGAGTGTACACAGGGGGGGGAGGAGTGTACACAGGGGGGGGGGAGGAGTGTACACAGGGGGGGGGGAGGAGTGTACACAGGGGGGAGGAGTGTACACAGGGGGGAGGAGTGTACACAGGGGGGAGGAGTGTACACAGGGGGGAGGAGTGTACACAGGGGGGAGGAGTTTACACAGGGGGGGGGAGAAGTGTACACAGGGGGGGGGGGGAGGAGGTACACAGGGGGGGGAGGAGTGTACACATAGGGGGGGAGGAGTGTCACACAGGGGGGTGGAGTGTACCACAGGGGGGAGGAGTGTACAGCTTGTATAACGGTGTAAATTTCCTCTCCCCTCAAAATAACTCAACACACAGCCATTAATGTCTAAACCGCTGGCAACAAAAGTCAGGACACCCCTAAGGGAAAATGTCTAAATTGGGCCCAATCAGCCATTTTCCCTCCCCGGTTGTCATGTGACTCGTTAGTGTTACAAGGTCTCAGGTGTGGTAATTTGGTGTTTCTCTACATGAAGATGGCCGAGGTCAGGGGGGGTGTCAAACTCAATTCAACATAATGATTGCCCTCAAAAGGGCCGGTTGTATCTGTAAGATTAGATGTCAAGAACCCCCCCCCCCCCCCACCATCAGAAGTTGAGTCCCCCACTCTCCCTTACATCACAGTGCACCCCCCTTTCCTTATGCTGCTGCTGCTGGGAAGAAGCTGGATCCATTGCTTGAAAGCAGAGAGTAGGGTCTGGAGGAGGACCAGAGGAGGGCTGGAGCTCTCCTGCAGCTGCAGGAGAGGTGCGAGTAGAGTTGCCACCTCATCCCTTTAAACCCGAACACATATGAATTACACAGATTCTGAGGCTAATGTAATGCAGATGAGGCACCAAGTGAGTTTAATTACCACCTTAATCAGCCACAGAACCTGTGTAATTAATGTGTGTTCGGGTTTTAAAGGGATGAGGTGGCAACTCTAGGTGCGAGGGCCACATGAAATGGCCTGGAGGGCCGGATATTGGCCCACGGGCCTTGTGTTTGACACCTGTGGTCTACAAAAATATTGACACTTTGGACCCAATTTGGACATTTTCACTTAGGGGTGTCCTGACTTTTGTTGCCAGCAGTTTAGACATTAATGGCTGTGTGTTGATTTATTTTGAGGGGAGAGGAAATTTACACCGTTTATACAAGCTGTGACACTCCTCCCCCCCCCCTGGTGTACACTCTCCCCCCCCCCCGTGTACACTCCTCCCCCCCCCCCCCGTGTACACTCCTCCCCCCCGCCCCCGTGTACACTCCTCCCCCCCCCCCGGGTGTACACTCCTCCCCCCCCCCGTGTACACTCCTCCCCCCCCCCCGTGTACACTCCTCCCCCCCCGCACCGTGTACACTCCTCCTCCCCCCCCCCCCCGTGTACACTCCTCCCCCCCCCGTGTACACTCCTCCTAGGGGAGGTATACAGGGAGGTGTATATAGATTAGATATATAGGGGAGGTATACAGGAGGTGTATATAGATAGAGATATGTATAGGGGAGGTATACAGGGAGGTGTATATAGATAGATATATAGGGGAGGTATACAGGGAGGTGTATATAGATAGATATATGTATAGGGGAGGTATACAGGGAGGTGTATATAGATAGATAGATATATAGGGGGAGGTATACAGGGAGGTGTATATAGATAGATATATATAGGGAGGTATACAGGGAGGTGTATGTATATATATATATATATATATTATATATATATATATAGGGGAGGTATACAGGGAGGTGTATATATAGATATATATATATATATATATAGGGGAGGTATACAGGGAGGTGTATATAGATATATATATAGGGGAGGTATACAGGAGGTGTATATAGATAGATATATGTATAGGGGAGGTATACAGGGAGGTGTATATAGATAGATATATATAGGGGAGGTATACAGGGAGGTGTGTATATATATATATATATATATATATATATAGGGGAGGTATACAGGGAGGTGTATATAGATAGATATATGTATAGGGGAGGTATACAGGGAGGTGTATATAGATATATATATATATAGGGGAGGTATACAGGGAGGTGTATATAGATATATATATATATATATATATAGGGGAGGTATACAGGTGTATATAGATATATATAGGGGAGGTATACAGGAGGTGTATATAGATAGATATATATATAGGGGAGGTATACAGGAGGTGTATATAGATAGAATATATATATAGGGGAGGTATACAGGGAGGTGTATATAGATATATATATATATATAGGGGAGGTATACAGGGAGGTGTATATAGATATATATAGGGGAGGTATACAGGGAGGTGTATATAGATATATATATATATATATATATATATATATATATAGGGGAGGTATACATAGATAGATATATGTATAGGGGAGGTATACAGGGAGGTGTATATAGATATATATATCTATATAGGGGAGGTATACAGGTGTATATAGATATTGTGAGGGGGTTAACTCGGTAGCGGGTGTGTGTGACCCCTGGTTGGGCTCCCCACACAAAAACAGGGCCAGCAGACGGAGGTTGTGGTTTTCAAAATCAAAAGGTGCGGTTTATTTCTCTATGTACAGTGACAAAAACACAGCAAAGCCAAAAGAAAACATAAACAAAATAAATCCTGGTCAGTTTGACCTCTGACTAAACATGCAGGTTTTCCTAAACTAACAACTGGGATCAGCCTAGTGCTGTCCTAGTCCCTAAGTCCCTGGTTTTAAATGTCCAAGCAAATAGCCACACATGCTTTGTCTCACCGCACAGGGGTTCACTCTCCCTAGACAGTCCACACAGGTCTGGGTCCAGGCATGAGCTAACACCTAAATGAATCTGGGAGTTCTTATAGAGGCCTAAATGAGCTGACAAGCTTCAGCTGGTCTCTTCAACTCCCTGTCTGCACGACGCCCCCACACTCTCCCTAGAGGTATGAGTCATCCATGAGCCCCACTAGCCTCAGCTGGGCTTCATCAACTCTCTCCCTAGTTGTATAAGTCGGCATAAAGCCTGAATCTGGGAGAAATATATCTACCCCCCCTGGATGCAACAGGTGACTTTACCTTCCTGCTGTCCACATACCCCCCCCCTCTTGTTTTAACCTTGGGGTTGGAAACACCAGCAATCAGGCATTCATGTACTCGAGACAAAGCATCCACATTCCCCATTTGAACGCCAGGGCGATGCTTTACTGTGAAGTTGAATTCCTGGAGGGCCAGGAACCACCTATTCACTCTTCTATTTGTTTCCTTGTTTTGAGCATCCACTTTAACGGAGCGTGATCCGTAACCAAGTCAAAGTGCCTACCTAGCAGGTAGTACCGAAGGGAATCTAGAGCCCACTTCACCGCTAAACACTCCTTTTCAACGGTGGCGTAATTTACCTCATGGGACTTCAACTTCCTGCTGAGGTAAATGACTGGGTGCTCTTCCCCGTTCCAGACCTGGGACAATACTGGCTCCTAACCCCCACATCTGACGCATCACTTTGTACGACAAAGTCTTTAGAGAAGTCGGGTGAGTACAACACTGGCTGGCTACATAAGGCTTGTTTCAAGAATTGGAATGCTGCCTCCGCCTCGGGGGTCCATTTAATCATGACCGACCCTTTCCCTTTCGTCAGGTTGGTTAGGGGCACAGCCTTAGAAGCAAAGTGGGGAATGAAGCGCCGATAATAACCCGCGATTCCCAGAAAGGCCCGTACCTGCTTCTTGCTGTTGGGAACGTGGCCAACTCTGGATGGCCTCGACTTTGTTGAGTTGGGGTTTTATTACTCCCCTGCCAATGGTGTACCCAAGATATTTGGCCTCCTCCTGCCCAATGGTACACTTCTTGGGGTTAGCCGTAAACCCCGCTTCCCGGACAGAGTCTAGGACTGCTTGCACTTTGGCAGATGTGAGGCCCAATCTGTGCTATGGACAATTACGTCATCCAGGTAAAGCCGCAGCATACTTCCGATGGGGCCTCAGCATCTGGTCCATTTTCCGCTGGAATGTGGCCGGCGCATTCTGTAACCCGAACGGCATTCTCTTATATTGGAACGCCCCGTCTGGGGTTACAAATGCGGTTTTCTCTTTGGCCGACTTGGCCAGGGGAATTTGCCAATACCCTTTTGTGAGGTCAAGAGTCGTCATGTATCGGGCTGTTCCCAGCCGGTCGATCAACTCATCTATACGTGGCATGGGGTAGGTGTCAAATTTTGTAACTTTGTTCAACTGACGAAAATCGTTACAAAATCGCCAGCTCCCATCCGGTTTAGGCACCAACACGATGGGACTAGACCAATCACTTTGGGACTCCTCTATCACCCCTAAGTTCAGCATTTTCTGTACTTCCTCCCGTATTGCCTCCCGTCGGGCCTCTGGGATCCGATAGGGTTTTAACTTCACCCTTTCACCGGGCGGGGTAATAATATCATGCTCTACCCCAGATGTTTGTCCCGGCAGCTCAGAGAATACCTCCTTGTTGCGAAGCACAAACTCCTTAACCTCCTGTTGTTGGGGTTGTGACAAGGTGGCTGCTATTCCAACCTCAGGAATCACGCAACCAGTTTGAGCTGGTGACCAAGTTTCTGCGACTAGGGACTCTCTATCCCTCCAGGCTTTCAACAGATTAACGTGATAGATCTGTTCGGGCTTTCGCCTTCCTGGTTGTCTGACCTTGTAATTCACTTCGCTCACTTTTTCCATTATCTCGTAGGGGCCTTGCCATTTGGCAAGGAATTTACTTTCAACCGTAGGGACAAGTACCAATATCCTATCCCCCGGGGAAAAGGTACGGGTCTTGGCTCCACGGTTGTACACTCTCTGCTGTGCCAACTGCGCTTGGGCCAAATGTTCCTTCACGATGGGCATTACCTGTGCAATTCGATCTTGCATCAGGGCGACATGCTCAATCACACTCCTGTGGGGAGAACTCTCACTTTCCCAAGTTTCCTTGGCAATATCCAACAGCCCTCTTGGGTGTCTCCCATACAGTAACTCAAAGGGGGAGAATCCCGTAGAGGATTGGGGCACCTCCCTAATAGCAAACATCAGATAAGGAAGTAGACAGTCCCAATCCTTTCCACCACTTTCTTCAACATTTGTTTTAGGGTTTTGTTGAATCTTTCAACCAGCCCATCGGTTTGGGGGTGATACACAGATGTACGCAATTGCGAAACTTTGAACAATTTACACAGCTCCTTCATAACCCGGGACATAAAGGGTGTACCTTGGTCCGTAAGCAGTTCTTTACAAATACCCACCCGGCTAAACACAAGAGATAGCTCTTTGGCTATGGTTTTGGCCGAGGTATTTCTGAGAGGGATCGCTTCTGGATAACGGGTGGCATAGTCCATTATAACCAATATGTACTGGTGCCCCCTAGCGGACTTGATTATAGGACCTACCAAATCCATTGCGATTCTCTCAAACGGGACCTCAATGATGGGTAGAGGGACCAGCGGGCTACGGAAATGTGGCATCGGGGCCGACCTCTGACACACAGGGCAGGAGGAACAATAATTTTCTATGTCCTTCATCACCCCAGGCCAATAGAATCTCTGTAATACCCTCTCTCGGGTTTTCTCTGTCCCCAGATGACCTCCAAGAATGTGCCCATGGGCCAACTCCAACACCAACTTCCTGTAAGGTTTGGGCACCACAAGCTGCTCAACGGTTTCTTCTGCCCTTTTTGCCACCCGATACAGTAGGTCCTTCTCTACGCTGAAGTATGGGTAAGTGCAGGTATTATCTGGGTTCACTAACTCGCCATCTATTTCCACTACGTTTTCCCGTGCCTTTATTAGGGCGGGGTCTTTTAACTGTTCTGTGGCAAAATTTTCCCTGTGAACCTCCAGATCAGAAAACTCCACAGACGGTAGGTTTTCATCTGAGGAGGTGGGCTCCTCTCCAGTTTCTTGAGTCTCCCCTGCCAATACTGACAAGGGAAATTCTGGAGAGTCCTCACCACTCTCAGAGGAGTTCTGGCTATCACATTCCTGGTACATAGGGGCACCAGTGGGGGGCTCAGGATCATCCCACAGTTCCCAGAACTTCGGAAAATCCCTTCCCACAATGGCATCATGCGGTAATTGAGATACTAACCCCACTGGATGAGAGAGGGTACCTTTGGGGGTCTCGAAACACACTGTAGTCACTGGATACTCTCGGGTGTCCCCATGCACACAAATAACAGCTACCTTGCTATTCCCAGAGACCTCTGTTTTAACTAATTCAGCCTTTATCAGGGTCACAAGGCTACCTGAATCCAGTAATACCACAACATTTCTACCATTAATACACATTTTGCATAAATGTTTCTCAGTTCCCCGAATGGCAGTGCATGCGACTGTCGCACACAGCGACTGACGTCTGTCCATCAGAAAGTCACATTGCATGGGTTCCTCCACAACCGGGCAATTTGCTGCAATATGTCCCGCTTGCCGGCAGCGGTAGCAAACAATCCTTTTGGCTGCCTCTTGAGCCCCTGACTTCCCAGGCTGTTCTCGCCAAACTTTGGGTAGAGCTCCCACCCTCTCACTCTCTCCACCCTCACCCCTTGGAATCCTCTTATCCGCCCCTGGGGATGGTCTGGTCTTAGGGTGGAAAGTCCGAGAGTCTCTGGAAGAGGCCGTCAGGTTCTCTGTAGCCAAGTATTTCTCTACACGATCCACAAGACCACCGGCCGTCTCTGGGTCTCCATGGCTTACCCACTTTTGGATGGCAGTAGGAAGAGCTCTCAAAAACCGATCCATTACAACACGTTCCACAATCTCTGGTGCGGACAAAGTCTCTGGCTGTAGCCACTTCCTGCTCAGGTGAATGAGATCATACATTTGAGACCTGGGGGGTTTTCCAAGCTGGAAAGTCCAGTTATGCACACGCTGAGCCCGGACAGCCTGGGTGACACCCAGCCTTGCCAATATTTCAGCTTTTAGCATCACATAGTCTTTTGCTTGGTTAGGCTCTAGGTCATAGTAAGCCTTCTGCGATTCACCAGTTAACAGAGGAGCCACCAGTCCAGCCCACTGCTCCTCAGGCCACTTTTCTCTTTCAGCGGTCCTTTCAAATGTGGTCAAAAATACCTCTGGATCATCCTCTCCAGTCATTTTTGTCAATAAACGACTCACCCCAAAGGACGCGGTATTAGTGGGACGGCTTTCCTCACTGGTCTGCGGACGTTGCTGCATTACTGCTTCCATCTGTTGTAGTCTCTGCTCTTGCTTCTGTAACAGGTCTATGAAGCGGGCCTCAGATTGCTGCTGGGCTTGTTGATGAGCTTGCTGCTGGGCTGCAAGGCTCCTTTGCAAACCTGCATTTGTCTGCTGTTGATTGGCATTTGCTAGAGCCAGCTGTTTCAGTATCTCCTCCATGCTGGCTTAAAAAAAACTGCCACTGGTTCTCCACCAACTGTGAGGGGGTTAGCTCGGTAGCGGGTGTGTGTGACCCCCTGGTTGGGCTCCCCAGACAAAAACAGGCCCAGCAGACGGAGGTTGTGGTTTTCAAAATCAAAAGGTGCGGTTTATTTCTCTATTTACAGTGACAAAAACCACAGCAAAGCCAAAAAGAAACATAAACAAAATAAATCCTGGTCAGTTTGACCTCTGACTAAACATGCAGGTTTCCTAACTAACAACTGGGATCAGCCTAGTGCTGTCCTAGTCCCTAAGTCCCTGGTTTAGTAAATGTCCAAGCAAATAGCCACACAGGCTTTGTCTCACCGCACAGGGGTTCACTCTCCCTAGACAGTCCACACAGGTCTGGTTCCAGGCATGAGCAAACATCTAATGAAGCTGGGAGTTCTTATAGAGGCCTTAAATGAGCTGACAAGCTTCAGCTGGTCTCATCAACTCCCTGCCTGCACGACGCCCAGCACTCTCCCTAGAGGTATGAGTCATCCATGAGCCCACTAGCCTCAGCTGGGCTTCATCAACTCTCCACCTAGTTGTATAAGTCGGCATAAAGCCTGAATCTGGGAGAAATATACCTACCCCCCTGGATGCAACCAGGTGACTTTACCTTCCTGCTGTCACAATATATATAGGGGAGGTATACAGGGAGGTGTATATAGATAGATATATGTATAGGGGAGGTATACAGGGAGGTATAGATAGATATATGTATAGGGGAGGTATACAGGGAGGTGTATATAGATAGATATATGTATAGGGGAGGTATACAGGGAGGTGTATATAGAGATATATATATATATAGGGGAGGTATACAGGGGGTGTATATAGATAGATATATATATAGGGGAGGTATACAGGGAGGTGTATATAGATATATATATATATAGGGGAGGTATACAGGGAGGTGTATATAGATAGATATATGTATAGGGGAGGTATACAGGGAGGTGTATATAGATAGATAGATAGATATATATATATATATATAGGGGAGGTATACAGGGAGGTGTATATAGATATATATATATATATAGGGGAGGTATACAGGGAGGTGTATATAGATATATATATATATATATAGGGGAGGTATACAGGGAGGTGTATATATATATATAGGGGAGGTATACAGGGAGGTGTATATAGATAGATATATATATAGGGGAGGTATACAGGGAGGTGTATATAGATAGATATATGTATAGGGGAGGTATACAGGGAGGTGTATATAGATAGATATATGTATAGGGGGAGGTATACAGGGAGGTGTATATAGATAGATATATATAGGGGAGGTATACAGGGAGGTGTATATAGATAGATATATGTATAGGGGAGGTATACAGGGAGGTGTATATAGATAGATATATGTATAGGGGAGGTATACAGGGAGGTGTATATAGATAGATAGATATATAGGGGAGGTATACAGGGAGGTGTATATAGATAGATATATGTATAGGGGGAGGTATACAGGGAGGTGTATATAGATATATATATATAGGGGAGGTATACAGGGAGGTGTATATAGATAGATAGATATATAGGGGAGGTATACAGGGAGGTGTATATAGATAGATAGATATATATATATATATAGGGGAGGTATACAGGGAGGTGTATATAGATAGATATATATAGGGGAGGTATACAGGGAGGTGTATATAGATAGATAGATATATATAGGGGAGGTATACAGGGAGGTGTATATAGATAGATATATATAGGGGAGGTATACAGGGAGGTGTATATAGATAGATATATATATATATAGGGGAGGTATACAGGGAGGTGTATATAGATAGATATATATAGGGGAGGTATACAGGGAGGTGTATATAGATAGATATATATAGGGGAGGTATACAGGGAGGTGTATATAGATAGATATATGTATAGGGGAGGTATACAGGGAGGTGTATATAGATAGATATATGTATAGGGGAGGTATACAGGGAGGTGTATATAGATAGATATATATATATAGGGGAGGTATACAGGGAGGTGTATATAGATAGATATATATAGGGGAGGTATACAGGGAGGTGTATATAGATAGATATATATAGGGGAGGTATACAGGGAGGTGTATATAGATAGATATATATAGGGGAGGTATACAGGGAGGTGTATATAGATAGATATAGGGGAGGTATACAGGGAGGTGTATATAGATAGATATATATAGGGGAGGTATACAGGGAGGTGTATATAGATATATATAGGGGAGGTATACAGGGAGGTGTATATAGATAGATATATATATAGGGGAGGTATACAGGGAGGTGTATATAGATAGATATATATAGGGGAGGTATACAGGGAGGTGTATATAGATATATATATATAGGGGAGGTATACAGGGAGGTGTATATAGATAGATATATATAGGGGAGGTATACAGGGAGGTGTATATAGATAGATATATATATAGGGGAGGTATACAGGGAGGTGTATATAGATAGATATATATATAGGGGAGGTATACAGGGAGGTGTATATAGATATATATATATATATATAGGGGAGGTATACAGGGAGGTGTATATAGATAGATATAGGGGAGGTATACAGGGAGGTGTATATAGATAGATATAGGGGAGGTATACAGGGAGGTGTATATAGATATATATATATATATAGGGGAGGTATACAGGGAGGTGTATATAGATATATATATATAGGGGAGGTATACAGGGAGGTGTATATAGATATATATATATATATATATATAGGGGAGGTATACAGGACGGATATACAGGTAGATATATAATGAGGGGGGGGGACACTCACCCTCCGGAGAGGAGACATGGAAGATCCGCTCGGTCTCCGGTCACACACCCGGTACGATGAAGGGGAGGAGTCTCCGGTGTAGAGCGCCGGTCACACACCCGGTACGATGAAGGGGAGGAGTCTCCGGTGTAGAGCGCCGGTCACACACACGGTACGATTAAGGAGAGGAGTCTCCGGTCTCCGGTGTAGAGCGCCGGTCACACACACGGCACGATATTGTCGGAGGATGAAGTGGTACTCCTGTGTGATGGAGAGGGAGGAGCCTGGCGGTGACGTAGCGGGTATAGCCCCTCCCCCGGTCTCCTCCACCTGTGTACACCTCTCTGCTCTCTTAGTGCCCCCCCCCGTACACATTCGCCCCGCCTCTTCCCCCGGCTACTGTGTGACATCACTTCCTATTCTCCTCCCCCCAACACACACTCCGCCCTCCACCGGAGGAAAACGCAAACTGTCAGTAGTCTGCAGAGGAGGGAGGAGCTGTGTGTAGAGGAGGGAGGAGCTGTGTGTAGAGGAGGGAGGAGCTGTGTGTAGAAGAGGGTGGAGCAGAGGAGGGAGGAGCTGTGTGTAGAGGAGGGAGGAGCTGTGTGTAGAGGAGGGAGGAGCTGTGTGTAGAAGAGGGTGGACCAGAGGAGGGTGGAGCTGTGTGTAGAGGAGGGAGGAGCTGTGTGTAGAGGAGGGAGGAGCTGTGTGTAGAGGAGGGAGGAGCTGGGTGTAAAGGAGGGTGGAGCTGGGTGTAGAGGAGTGAGGAGCTGTGTGTAGAGCTGGGTGTGGAGCTGGGTGTAGAGGAGGGAGGCGCTGTGTGTAAAGGAGGGTGGAGCTGGGTGTAGAGGAGGGAGAAGGTGTGTGTAGAGCTGGGTGTGAAGGAGGGAGGAGCTGTGTGTAAAGGAGGGTCGAGCTGGGTGTAGAGGAGGGAGGAGCTGGGTGTAGAGGAAGGAGGAGCTGTGTGTAGAGCTGGGTGTGAAGGAGGGAGGAGCTGTGTGTAAAGGAGGGTCGAGCTGGGTGTAGAGGAGGGAGGAGCCGTGTGTAGAGGAGGGAGGAGCTGTGTGTAGAGGAGGGTGGAGCTGGGTGTGAAGGAGTGAGGAGCTGGGTGTGAAGGAGTGAGGAGCTGGGTGTAGAGGAGGGAGGAGCTGGGTGTAGAGGAGGGAGGAGCTGGTTGTAGAGGAGGGAGGAGCTATGTGTAGAGCTGGGTGTGGAGCTGGGTGTAGAGGAGGGAGAAGCTGTGTGTAAAGGAGGGTGGAGCTGGGTGTAGAGGAGGGTGGAGCTGGGTGTAGAGGAGGGAGGAGCTGTGTGTAGAGCTGGGTGTGGAGCTGGGTGTAGAGGAGGGAGGAGCTGTGTGAAAAGGAGGGTGGAGCTGGGTGTAGAGGAGGGAGGAGCTGTGTGTAGAGCTGGGTGTGGAGCTGGGTGTAGAGGAGGGAGGCGCTGTGTGTAAAGGAGGGTGGAGCTGGGTGTGAAGGAGTGAGGAGCTGGGTGTAGAGGAGGGTGGAGCTGGGTGTGAAGGAGTGAGGAGCTGGGTGTGAAGGAGTGAGGAGCTGGGTGTAGAGGAGGGTGGAGCTGGGTGTAGAGGAGGGAGGAGCTGGGTGTAGAGGAGGGAGGAGCTGTGTGTAAAGGAGGGTGGAGCTGGGTGTAGAGGAGGGAGAAGGTGTGTGTAGAGCTGGGTGTGGAGCTGGGTGTAGAGGAGGGAGGCGCTGTGTGTAAAGGAGGGTGGAGCTGGGTGTAGAGGAGGGAGAAGGTGTGTGAAGAGCTGGGTGTGAAGGAGGGAGGAGCTGTGTGTAAAGGAGGGTCGAGCTGGGTGTAGAGGAGGGAGGAGCTGTGTGTAAAGGAGGGAGGAGCTGGGTGTAGAGGAGGGAGGAGCTGGGTGTAGAGGAGGGAGGAGCTGGGTGTAGAGGAGGGAGGAGCTGTGTGTAAAGGAGGGTGGAGCTGGGTGTAGAGGAGGGAGGAGCTGGTTGTAGAGGAGGGAGGCGCTGTGTGTAAAGGAAGGTGGAGCTGGATGTGAAGGAGTGAGGAGCTGGGTGTGAAGGAGTGAGGAGCTGGGTGTAGAGGAGGGAGGAGCTGGGTGTAGAGGAGGGAGGAGCTGTGTGTAGAGCTGGGTGTGGAGCTGGGTGTAGAGGAGGGAGAAGCTGGTTGTAGAGTAGGGAGGAGCTATGTGTGGAGCTGGGTGTGAAGGAGTGAGGAGCTGGGTGTAGAGGAGGGTGGAGCTGGGTGTGAAGGAGTGAGGAGCTGGGTGTAGAGGAGGGAGGAGCTGTGTGTAGAGCTGGGTGTGGAGCTGGGTGTAGAGGAGGGAGGCGCTGTGTGTAGAGGAGGGAGAAGGTGTGTGTAGAGCTGGGTGTGAAGGAGGGAGGAGCTGTGTGTAAAGGAGGGTCGAGCTGGGTGTAGAGGAGGGAGGAGCTGTGTGTAAAGGAGGGTGGAGCTGGGTGTAGAGGAGGGAAGAGCTGGGTGTAGAGGAGGGAGGAGCTGTGTGTAAAGGAGGGTGGAGCTGGGTGTAGAGGAGGGAGGAGCTGGTTGTAGAGGAGGGAGGAGCTATGTGTAGAGCTGGGTGTAGAGGAGGGAGAAGCTGGGTGTAGAGGAGGGTGGAGCTGGGTGTGAAGGAGTGAGGAGCTAGGTGTAGAGGAGGGAGGAGCTGTGTGTAGAGCTGGGTGTGGAGCTGGGTGTAGAGGAGGGGGAAGGTGTGTGTAGAGCTGGGTGTGAAGGAGGGAGGAGCTGTGTGTAAAGGAGGGTCGAGCTGGGTGTAGAGGAGGGAGGAGCTGTGTGTAGAGGAGGGAGGAGCTGTGTGTAGAGGAGGGTGGAGCTGGGTGTGAAGGAGTGAGGAGCTGGGTGTGAAGGAGGGAGGAGCTGGGTGTAGAGGAGGGAGGAGCTGGGTGTAGAGGAGGGTGGAGCTGGGTGTAGAGGAGGGAGGAGCTGGGTGTAGAGGAGGGAGGAGCTGGTTGTAGAGGAGGGAGGAGCTATGTGTAGAGCTGGGTGTGGAGCTGGGTGTAGAGGAGGGAGAAGCTGTGTGTAAAGGAGGGTGGAGCTGGGTGTAGAGGAGGGTGGAGCTGGGTGTAGAGGAGGGAGGAGCTGTGTGTAGAGCTGGGTGTGGAGCTGGGTGTAGAGGAGGGTGGAGCTGGGTGTAGAGGAGGGAGGAGCTGTGTGTAGAGCTGGGTGTGGAGCTGGGTGTAGAGGAGGGAGGCGCTGTGTGTAAAGGAGGGTGGAGCTGGGTGTGAAGGAGTGAGGAGCTGGGTGTGAAGGAGTGAGGAGCTGGGTGTAGAGGAGGGTGGAGCTGGGTGTGAAGGAGTGAGGAGCTGGGTGTGAAGGAGTGAGGAGCTGGGTGTAGAGGAGGGTGGAGCTGGGTGTAGAGGAGGGAGGAGCTGGGTGTAGAGGAGGGAGGAGCTGGGTGTAGAGGAGGGAGGAGCTGTGTGTAGAGCTGGGTGTGGAGCTGGGTGTAGAGGAGGGAGAAGCTGGGTGTAGAGGAGGGAGGCGCTGTGTGTAAAGGAGGGTGGAGCTGGGTGTAGAGGAGGGAGAAGGTGTGTGTAGAGCTGGGTGTGAAGGAGGGAGGAGCTGTGTGTAAAGGAGGGTCGAGCTGGGTGTAGAGGAGGGAGGAGCTGTGTGTAAAGGAGGGTGGAGCTGGGTGTAGAGGAGGGAAGAGCTGGGTGTAGAGGAGGGAGGAGCTGTGTGTAAAGGAGGGTGGAGCTGGGTGTAGAGGAGGGAGGAGCTGGTTGTAGAGGAGGGAGGAGCTATGTGTAGAGCTGGGTGTGGAGCTGGGTGTAGAGGAGGGAGAAGCTGGGTGTAGAGGAGGGTGGAGCTGGGTGTGAAGGAGTGAGGAGCTGGGTGTAGAGGAGGGAAGAGCTGTGTGTAGAGCTGGGTGTGGAGCTGGGTGTAGAGGAGGGAGGTGCTGTGTGTAAAGGAGGGTGGAGCTGGGTGTAGAGGAGGGAGAAGGTGTGTGTAGAGCTGGGTGTGAAGGAGTGAGGAGCTGGGTGTGAAGGAGTGAGGAGCTGGGTGTAGAGGAGGGTGGAGCTGGGTGTGAAGGAGTGAGGAGCTGGGTGTGAAGGAGTGAGGAGCTGGGTGTAGAGGAGGGTGGAGCTGGGTGTAGAGGAGGGTGGAGCTGGGTGTAGAGGAGGGAGGAGCTGGGTGTAGAGGAGGGAGGAGCTGTGTGTAGAGCTGGGTGTGGAGCTGGGTGTAGAGGAGGGAGAAGCTGGGTGTAGAGGAGGGAGGCGCTGTGTGTAAAGGAGGGTGGAGCTGGGTGTAGAGGAGGGAGAAGGTGTGTGTAGAGCTGGGTGTGGAGCTGGGTGTAGAGGAGGGAGGCGCTGTGTGTAAAGGAGGGTGGAGCTGGGTGTAGAGGAGGGAGAAGGTGTGTGTAGAGCTGGGTGTGAAGGAGGGAGGAGCTGTGTGTAAAGGAGGGTCGAGCTGGGTGTAGAGGAGGGTGGAGCTGTGTGTAAAGGAGGGTGGAGCTGGGTGTAGAGGAGGGAAGAGCTGGGTGTAGAGGAGAGAGGAGCTGTGTGTAAAGGAGGGTGGAGCTGGGTGTAGAGGAGGGAGGAGCTGGTTGTAGAGGAGGGAGGAGCTATGTGTAGAGCTGGGTGTAGAGGAGGGAGAAGCTGGGTGTAGAGGAGGGTGGAGCTGGGTGTGAAGGAGTGAGGAGCTGGGTGTAGAGGAGGGAGGAGCTGTGTGTAGAGCTGGGTGTGGAGCTGGGTGTAGAGGAGGGAGGCGCTGTGTGTAAAGGAGGGTGGAGCTGGGTGTAGAGGAGGGAGAAGGTGTGTGTAGAGCTGGGTGTGAAGGAGGGAGGAGCTGTGTGTAAAGGAGGGTCGAGCTGGGTGTAGAGGAGGGAGGAGCTGGGTGTAGAGGAGGGAGGAGCTGTGTGTAGAGGAGGGTGGAGCTGGGTGTGAAGGAGTGAGGAGCTGGGTGTGAAGGAGTGAGGAGCTGGGTGTAGAGGAGGGAGGAGCTGGGTGTAGAGGAGGGTGGAGCTGGGTGTAGAGGAGGGAGGAGCTGGGTGTAGAGGAGGAAGGAGCTGGTTGTAGAGGAGGGAGGAGCTATGTGTAGAGCTGGGTGTGGAGCTGGGTATAGAGGAGGGAGAAGCTGTGTGTAAAGGAGGGTGGAGCTGGGTGTAGAGGAGGGTGGAGCTGGGTGTAGAGGAGGGAGGAGCTGTGTGTAGAGCTGGGTGTGGAGCTGGGTGTAGAGGAGGGAGGAGCTGTGTGTAAAGGAGGGTGGAGCTGGGTGTAGAGGAGGGTGGAGCTGGGTGTAGAGGAGGGAGGAGCTGTGTGTAGAGCTGGGTGTAGAGGAGGGAGGCGCTGTGTGTAAAGGAGGGTGGAGCTGGGTGTGAAGGAGTGAGGAGCTGGGTGTGAAGGAGTGAGGAGCTGGGTGTGAAGGAGTGAGGAGCTGGGTGTGAAGGAGTGAGGAGCTGGGTGTGAAGGAGTGAGGAGCTGGGTGTAGAGGAGGGTGGAGCTGGGTGTAGAGGAGGGAGGAGCTGGGTGTAGAGGAGGGAGGAGCTGTGTGTAGAGCTGGGTGTGGAACTGGGTGTAGAGGAGGGAGAAGCTGGGTGTAGAGGAGGGAGGCGCTGTGTGTAAAGGAGGGTGGAGCTGGGTGTAGAGGAGGGAGAAGGTGTGTGTAGAGCTGGGTGTGAAGGAGGGAGGAGCTGTGTGTAAAGGAGGGTCGAGCTGGGTGTAGAGGAGGGAGGAGCTGTGTGTAAAGGAGGGTGGAGCTGTGTGTAGAGGAGGGAAGAGCTGGGTGTAGAGGAGGGAGGAGCTGTGTGTAAAGGAGGGTGGAGCTGGGTGTAGAGGAGGGAGGAGCTGGTTGTAGAGGAGGGAGGCGCTGTGTGTAAAGGAGGGTGGAGCTGGGTGTGAAGGAGTGAGGAGCTGGGTGTGAAGGAGTGAGGAGCTGGGTGTGAAGGAGTGAGGAGCTGGGTGTAGAGGAGGGAGGAGCTGTGTGTAGAGGAGGGAGGAGCTGGGTGTAGAGGAGGGAGGAGCTGTGTGTAGAGCTGGGTGTGGAGCTGGGTGTAGAGGAGGGAGAAGCTGGTTGTAGAGTAGGGAGGAGCTATGTGTGGAGCTGGGTGTGGAGCTGGGTGTAGAGGAGGGAGAAGCTGGGTGTAGAGGAGGGTGGCGCTGGGTGTGAAGGAGTGAGGAGCTGGGTGTAGAGGAGGGAGGAGCTGTGTGTAGAGCTGGGTGTGGAGCTGGGTGTAGAGGAGGGAGGCGCTGTGTGTAGAGGAGGGAGAAGGTGTGTGTAGAGCTGAGTGTGAAGGAGGGAGGAGCTGTGTGTAAAGGAGGGTCGAGCTGGGTGTAGAGGAGGGAGGAGCTGTGTGTAAAGGAGGGTGGAGCTGGGTGTAGAGGAGGGAAGAGCTGGGTGTAGAGGAGGGAGGAGCTGTGTGTAAAGGAGGGTGGAGCTGGGTGTAGAGGAGGGAGGAGCTGGTTGTAGAGGAGGGAGGAGCTATGTGTAGAGCTGGGTGTAGAGGAGGGAGAAGCTGGGTGTAGAGGAGGGTGGAGCTGGGTGTGAAGGAGTGAGAAGCTGGGTGTAGAGGAGGGAGGAGCTGTGTGTAGAGCTGGGTGTGGAGCTGGGTGTAGAGGAGGGAGGCGCTGTGTGTAAAGGAGGGTGGAGCTGGGTGTAGAGGAGGGAGAAGGTGTGTGTAAAGGAGGGTGGAGCTGGGTGTAGAGGAGGGAGGAGCTGGGTGTAGAGGAGGGAGGAGCTGGGTGTAGAGGAGGGAGGAGCTGTGTGTAAAGGAGGGTGGAGCTGGGTGTAGAGGAGGGAGGAGCTGGTTGTAGAGGAGGGAGGCGCTGTGTGTAAAGGAGGGTGGAGCTGGGTGTGAAGGAGGGAGGAGCTGGGTGTAGAGGAGGGAGGAGCTGTGTGTAGAGGAGGGAGTAGCTGGGTGTAGAGGAGGGAGGAGCTGTGTGTAGAGCTGGGTGTGGAGCTGGGTGTAGAGGAGGGAGAAGCTGGGTGTAGAGGAGGGAGGCGCTGTGTGTAAAGGAGGGTGGAGCTGGGTGTAGAGGAGGGAGAAGGTGTGTGTAGAGCTGGGTGTGAAGGAGGGAGGAGCTGTGTGTAAAGGAGGGTCGAGCTGGGTGTAGAGGAGGGAGGAGCTGGGTGTAGAGGAGGGAGGAGCTGTGTGTAGAGCTGGGTGTGGAGCTGGGTGTAGAGGAGGGAGGCGCTGTGTGTAAAGGAGGGTGGAGCTGGGTGTAGAGGAGGGAGAAGGTGTGTGTAGAGCTGGGTGTGAAGGAGGGAGGAGCTGTGTGTAAAGCAGGGTCGAGCTGGGTGTAGAGGAGGGAGGAGCTGTGTGTAAAGGAGGGTGGAGCTGGGTGTAGAGGAGGGAGGAGCTGGGTGTAGAGGAGGGAGGAGCTGTGTGTAAAGGAGGGTGGAGCTGGGTGTAGAGGAGGGAGGAGCTGGTTGTAGAGGAGGGAGGAGCTATGTGTGGAGCTGGGTGTGGAGCTGGGTGTAGAGGAGGGAGAAGCTGGGTGTAGAGGAGGGTGGAGCTGGGTGTGAAGGAGTGAGGAGCTGGGTGTAGAGGAGGGAGGAGCTGTGTGTAGAGCTGGGTGTGGAGCTGGGTGTAGACGAGGGAGGCGCTGTGTGTAAAGGAGGGTGGAGCTGGGTGTAGAGGAGGGAGAAGGTGTGTGTAGAGCTGGGTGTGAAGGAGGGAGGAGCTGTGTGTAAAGGGGGGTCGAGCTGGGTGTAGAGGAGGGAGGAGCTGGGTGTAGAGGAGGGAGGAGCTGTGTGTAGAGCTGGGTGTGGAGCTGGGTGTAGAGGAGGGAGAAGCTGGGTGTAGAGGAGGGAGGCGCTGTGTGTAAAGGAGGGTGGAGCTGGGTGTGAAGGAGTGAGGAGCTGGGTGTAGAGGAGGGAGGAGCTGTGTGTAGAGCTGGGTGTGGAGCTGGGTGTAGAGGAGGGAGAAGCTGGGTGTAGAGGAGGGAGGCGCTGTGTGTAAAGGAGGGTGGAGCTGGGTGTAGAGGAGGGAGAAGGTGTGTGTAGAGCTGGGTGTGAAGGAGGGAGGAGCTGTGTGTAAAGGAGGGTCGAGCTGGGTGTAGAGGAGGGTGGAGCTGTGTGTAAAGGAGGGTGGAGCTGGGTGTAGAGGAGGGAGGAGCTGGGTGTAGAGGAGGGAGGAGCTGTGTGTAAAGCAGGGTGGAGCTGGGTGTAGAGGAGGGAGGAGCTGGTTGTAGAGGAGGGAGGAGCTATGTGTAGAGCTGGGTGTGGAGCTGGGTGTAGAGGAGGGAGGAGCTGGGTGTAGAGGAAGGAGGAGCTGTGTGTAGAGCTGGGTGTGATGGAGGGAGGAGCTGTGTGTAAAGGAGGGTGGAGCTGGGTGTAGAGGAGGGAGGAGCTGGGTGTAGAGGAGGGAGGAGCTGGGTGTAGAGGAGGGAGGCGCTGTGTGTAAAGGAGGGAGTAGCTGGGTGTAGAGGAGGGAGAAGGTGTGTTTAGAGCTGGGTGTGAAGGAGGGAGGAGCTGTGTGTAGAGCTGGGTGTGGAGCTGGGTGTAGAGGAGGGAGAAGGTGTGTGTAGGGCTGGGTGTGAAGGAGGGAGGAGCTGTGTGTAAAGGAGGGTCGAGCTGGGTGTAGAGGAGGGAGGAGCTGTGTGTAAAGGAGGGTGGAGCTGGGTGTAGAGGAGGGAGGAGCTGGGTGTAGAGGAGGGAGGAGCTGTGTGTAAAGGAGGGTGGAGCTGGGTGTAGAGGAGGGAGGAGCTGGTTGTAGAGGAGGGAGGAGCTATGTGTAGAGCTGGGTGTAGAGGAGGGAGAAGCTGGGTGTAGAGGAGGGTGGAGCTGGGTGTGAAGGAGTGAGGAGCTGGGTGTAGAGGAGGGAGGAGCTGTGTGTAGAGCTGGGTGTGGAGCTGGGTGTAGAGGAGGGAGGCGCTGTGTGTAAAGGAGGGTGGAGCTGGGTGTAGAGGAGGGAGAAGGTGTGTGTAGAGCTGGGTGTCATGGAGGGAGGAGCTGTGTGTAAAGGAGGGTGGAGCTGGGTGTAGAGGAGGGAGGAGCTGGGTGTAGAGGAGGGAGGAGCTGTGTGTAAAGGAGGGTGGAGCTGGGTGTAGAGGAGGGAGGAGCTGGTTGTAGAGGAGGGAGGAGCTATGTGTAGAGCTGGGTGTGGAGCTGGGTGTAGAGGAGGGAGAAGCTGGGTGTAGAGGAGGGTGGAGCTGGGTGTGAAGGAGTGAGGAGCTGGGTGTAGAGGAGGGAGGAGCTGTGTGTAGAGGAGGGAGTAGCTGGGTGTAGAGGAGGGAGAAGGTGTGTGTAGAGCTGGGTGTGGAGCTGGGTGTAGAGGAGGGAGAAGCTGGGTGTAGAGGAGGGTGGAGCTGGGTGTGAAGGAGTGAGGAGCTGGGTGTAGAGGAGGGAGGAGCTGTGTGTGGAGCTGGGTGTAGAGGAGGGAGGAGCTGTGTGTAGAGCTGGGTGTGGAGCTGGGTGTAGAGGAGGGAGGAGCTGTGTGTAGAGGAGGGAGTAGCTGGGTGTAGAGGAGGGAGAAGGTGTGTGTAGGGCTGGGTGTGAAGGAGGGAGGAGCTGTGTGTAAAGGAGGGTCGAGCTGGGTGTAGAGGAGGGAGGAGCTGGGTGTAGAGGAGGGAGGAGCTGTGTGTAGGAGATGTCACATGGCAGAAGGGACTCTATTACATATTTTCTGTGAATTTGTGAAAATACAGGAGTTTTGGAAAATGGTAATTGAAACTATCAAAATAATTACAGGAGTGTCTTTAGAAGACAGACCAGCAGCCATTCTAATACTAGATATACCTATATCAGTGGAAAAATACAAAAACTCACTACTAACAGGGCCGGCCCTACCATGGTCCCAGGCGGCACTTTAAGAGGGGCGGCAGCAGGAGCGCACTGCCTGAGGACCTGAGGTTCCCTCCATCTAGTGTGCAGTGTTATCCTTGCACTGCATCGCCGGCGCAGCTGTCACTGACCACAGTGGCAAGACCCACTTCAAGGGTCTCACCAGCGGCCCCTGCTTCCCTGCCCAAACTGGTTGCTAGCCACGGCCCACCTTGTTTATAGCAACCAGTGACGTCAGGAGAGAAGGAGAGAGCGGCCACCGGCCCACCATTCATTACGGAGGAGCATTTAACTTTCTCCTCCTCCGCTAGCTCCACCCACCTCCTTCCTGTATGCATACCTCCCAACTGGCACGGATTGTGCGGGTTTTACCCGCAGAGGCTCCTCCTTCCCGCACTCCCGCGAGACTATCATGTTTCCCGCACAGCAGGAAACATGAAGAGAAGAAGAGGAGCAGCAGCAGCAGGTAAGAGCCCCCCCCCCCCGCGATCGGCGCACTAGGATTTTATTTTTGGGGGGGGGGCAGCATTTCATTCTTGGGCCCAGGCAGCACAATGTCTTGGGCCAGCCCTGACTGCTAAGACATCTTATTATAGCCGCGAGAGCGTGTGTCCCTGTCCTGTGGAAAAAGGAGAGTCCACCAACTAGAGCACAATGGTTCGCTAGAATCGCAGAGATTCAACCGATGGAGAACCTCGATGGCAATGAAAGATCAAGCTGGGAGGTACCGGACGATATGGGCACCCTACTGGAAATATAGGGAGGAGCAGGGAGGGGGTGGAGGATCGGGGAGAGGAGGAGAGAGAGAAGGTGTGAGGGTGTAATCTCTCCCGCCCTCTTTTTCCCTTTTTTTTGGGGGGGTTGGGGGAGGGAGGGGGGGGCTTCACGGAAAAGAAAGGCAGAGGTTAAAGCGGAAAAGAGAAGGAAAACTATGGAAAACTAAAGAATTTATTAAAAAAAAAAAGTGAAATATTCCTTTAAATATTGTACCTGGGGGGTGTGTAAAGTATGCCTGTGAAGTGCCACGTGTTTCCCGTGTTTAGAACTGTCCCTGCACAAAATAACATTTCTAAAGGAAAAAAAAGCCATTTAAAACTGCTTGCGGCTTTAATGTAATGTCTGGTCCCGGTAATATGGATGAAAGTCTTTAAGAAAAATGACATAGCTACCCCATGACCCCCCCACCCCCTACCCCAGTCCATTACCAGCCCCTTTGGGTCTTGTATGGATATTAAGGGGAACCCCGCACATAAAATAAAAAAGGCCCTATATACTCTGAACAGCCGTATACAGGCGGTGCATACAAGACAGGGACTGTAGGTTTGTTCTTATGTAGAATCTGTTTGTAATTTTGAACTGGTACATTTTTTAACCACTTGTCCACCGCCCACCGTCAATTGACGGCGGGCGAAGGACACTTTCGTTCTGACAGGACGTCACATGACGTCCTGCCTTTAAAACGAGCTAGGGGACGCAGGCCCGCCCGCCGCGTTGCAAGGAACCCGATGCGCGTGCCCGGTGGCCGCGATTGCCCAGGAACCGAGCAGGAAAGTGGATCTGTGTGTGTAATGATGGGGTGTAAACACACAGATCCACGTCCTGTGAGGGAGAGGGGACCGATGGTGTGTCCCTTGTACATAGGGACAACCATCGTTCACCTCCCCCAGTCAGTCCCCTCCCCCCACAGTAAGAACACATTGAGGGAACATATTTAACCCCTTCCCGCCCCCTAGTGGTTAACCCCTTCCCTGCCAATCACATTTATACAGTAATCAATGCATTTTTATAGCAGGGATCGCTGTATAAATGTGAATGGTCCCAAAAATGTGCCAAAAGTGTCCGATGTGTCCGCCACAATATCGCAGTCACAATAAAAATCGCAGATCGCCGCCATTACTAATAAAAAAATAAAATAAAAAAAAATGCTATAAATCTATCCCCTATTTTGTAGACGCTATAACTTTTGCGCAAACCAATCAATACGCGCTTATTGCGATTTTTTTTACCAAAAATATGTAGAATAATACGTATCGGACTAAACTGAGGAAAATTTTCATTGAAAAAAAAAAAAAAGGGTATTTATTATAGCAAAAAGTAAAAAATATTGTGTTTTTTTTCCAAACTGGACGCTCTTCTTTTGTTTATAGCGCAAAAAATAAAAACCGCAGAGGTGATCAAATACCACCAAAAGAAAGCTCTATTTCTGGGAAAAAAAGGACGCAAATTTCGCTTAGGAGCCACGTCGCACGACCGCGCAATTGTCATTCAAAGTGTGACAGCGCTGAAAGCTGAAAAATGGCCTGGGCAGGAAGGGGGTTTTCGTGCACAGTAGGGAGGTGGTTAAGTGTAGCTCCAGCCAAAAAATCTATTTTTAATCTTTTTGGAGAACATTTGTTTTGCTGTCTGTGCCCCTGTTCAGAAGAATTCACCTCACTTTCCATCCCAATGACAAATGTTTTTAGAAAATTTTGGTGATAAAGCATCAGTGGAGAGGAGACACCTTTTTCCCTTAATAACTCTTATGCCGCGTACACACGATCATTATTCACGGCGGTTAAAAAACCGCTGTGAATAATGTCATTAAAAACGAGGGAACGGCTTGTTCCCCACACACAGTCGTTTTTCACGTCGTTTTTTCTCTTGTCAAGAAAAACGACTGTCTGTGGGCTCCGCGGCAGTGTTTCCCTATGGGAAACACTGCCGCAGGAAACATGTCGAAAAAAACGACGAGAAAAATTAGAACATGTTCTAATTTTTCTCGTCGTTTTTAATGCCGTTTTTCTCTTCGAAAAAAACGGCAAAAAGCCCACAGACGATCATTTTTCTCGTCGAAAGGAAAAAATTTTGTTTTTCTCGACGAGAAAAACGGCCGTGTGTACGCGGCATTACAGGAGAGAATTTCCCTTTCTAGGGGCAGATTTCCTCTCACTTCCTGTTGTCTCCTTCCGTTTGCAAGTAGGAGTCGTTTGTAAGTTGGATGTTTGAAAGTAGGGGCCTGCCGTATATACTCTGCAGAAATTTGCCCCTTATGCCGCGTACACACGATCGATTTTTTCGACGGTGAAAACACTGTCGAGAAAATCGACGTGAAAAACGAGGAACAGCTTGTTCCCCCCACACACGGCTGTTTTAAATGACATTTTGTTTTTGGTCGAAAAAAACGACCGTGTGTGGGCTCCGCGGCAGTGTTTCCCTATGGGAAAACTGCCGTGGAAAAAAACGCCGGGAATCACGACGAGAAAAATTAGAGCATGTTCTAATTTTTCTCGTCGTGATTAATGCCGTTTTTCCCATCGAGAAAAACGACAAAAAGCCCACAGACGATCGTTTTTCTCGTCCAAAGGAAAAAATGACATTTTTCTCGACGGGAAAAATGGTCGTGTGTACGCGGCATTAGGTGTTGGTGTTGCCACAACACTGTAAGCCCTCACAGTTACTCTTGGTGGGCGCTGGAACGCCCTGCTGTGAACTATTATATCAAGAATTGTAATTACATGCCATTGTTGAACAGGGGCAGAAAAATTGGGCCTTAGGCACTGGTGCTGGTGCCACAACACTGCAACCCCTCACAGATACTCTAGTTGGAGTGCAGGAATGAGCCCTGCTGCAAAGTATTGCATTAAAAATTGTAATTACACGCCCCTGTTTAAGGGGGCTGAAAAATTGGGTCTTAGGAACTGGTGGCGGTGCCCAGAAACAAAAATGTTCTTACATGCTATCAGCATGAACATTGAGGAGGAAGAGGATAGTCACTCAGCATAAGAGGATAGTCACTCGGCATCAGCATAGGCAGTCTTGAAGGGATCTGACATTTCAAAGAAAATTATTCTGTTACATCAGCATCAGGTGCTTGGTAGCTGGTGGTGATCCAAGACTGATTCATTTTTATGAAGGTCAGTCGATCGACCGAGTCTGTGGACAGGCACACCCTGTGATCAGTTACAAAGCCTCCAGCAGCACTGAATGTGCGTTCCGAAAGAACGCTGGATGCAGGACAGGCCAGTAGCTCAATTGCATACTGTGCAAGCTCTGGCCAGTGATCCATCCTCAAGACCCAGTAACCCAGAGGATTTTCAGTGGGAAAGGTGTTCAAGTCTGACCTTGCCCCTAGGTATTCCTGCACCATGTAAACCAGACGCTGGCAATGGTTGCTGGAACCGATCATACCTTGGGGCTGCGGACTAAAGAATTGTCTGAACGCATCGGTCAGACGCCCACCTTCTCCACCGCTCCTTCTTTGACTGATTGAATCATCAGCAACACGTTGTCCAGGACCAGGAATTTGTAACCTCCCAGTCTCTGGAAACGCGTTGCACAGACCTTTCTGCAAGGCCTTCCGAAGATGCTTCATCCTCTGCTCCCTCTGCGACGGGAAGATAAGGTCCGCAACCTTACCCTTGTAACGTGGATCAAGGAGGGTTGCCAGCCAGTAATGATCCCTCTCCTTGATGGCACGAATACGAGGATCCTTCCGCAGGCTTTGCAGGATCAGGGAGGCCATGCAGCGTAGGTTTGCTGAGGCATTCGGTGCTGAGTCCTCTGGGTCACTGAGGACGACATGATTCCCAGCCACGTACAAGTCCATGGGTGTCTTGGGACTGTAATTGATCCCTTGAAGACTGCTGCTGATGCAGAGTGCTAGGCTCCACCTCCATGCTTACACAATCCTCCTCCTCCTCGTCCTTTTCCTGTGTGATAGGCGGGCCAGCAGGAACACTGTCTGGATAAAGGGGGCCTTGAGAGGTAAGGAAGTCCTCCTCTTCCTCCCTCTGTTCTACCTCAAGTGCCCTGTCCATTATTCCACGCAGCGTATGCTCCAACAGGTGGACAAGAGGGACAGTGTCACTGATGTATGCACTGTCACTGCTCACCATCCTCGTGGTCTCCTCAAATGGTGCCAGGACAGTGCATGCATCCCTGATCATGCCCCACTGGCGTGGTGAAAAAAACCAAGCTCCCCTGACCCTGTCCTGGTGCCGTAGTCGCACAGGTACTCATTGATGGCCCTCTGCTGCGTGTGCAGCCGCTGCAGCATGGCCAACGTATGGTTCCACCTGGTGGGCATGTCACAGATTAGGCGGTTCTTGGGCAGGTTGTATTCCTTTTGGAGGTCAGCCAGCCGAGCACTGGCATTATATGACCGGCGGAAATGCACACAGACTTTCCTGACCTGCTTCAGGACCTCCTTTAAGCCCAGGTACCTGCCCAAGAAACGCTGCACCCCAAGTTAAGAGCGTGAGCCAAACAGGGCACATGGGTCAGTTGTCCCTGTCGGAGGGAGGAGAGGAGGTTGGTGCCATTGTCGCAAACCACCATTCCTGGCTTAAGCTGGCATGGCGTCAACCACCTCTGAGCCTGCCCCGGCAGAGCTGACAGAATCTCTGCCCCAGTGTGGCTCCTGTCCCCCAAGCACACCAGCTCAAGCACCACATGGCATCTTTTTGCCTGCGTACTTGCGTAGCCCCTTGAACGCCTACAGAGCACCGCTGGTTCCGAGGACAAAGCACAGGAAGAGGCCATAGAGGAAGAAGAAGAGGAGGGGGTGGAGGAGAGAGGTGTGTCAGAATCACCAGTAGTAGCATTTTGGAGGCGTGGTGGCGGAACAACCTCCAATACTACTGCACTGTCAGGGAAATTCCCCGTCTGTTGTCACCAATCTGCGCCCAGTACGCATGCGCGGCGAAACGGCGCATCGGCGCGTACGCGGCGGGACGGCGCTTCGGCATTCTCGGGTGCGCGCACTGGCGCAACGGCAAACGCGCGTGCGCAATAGCGCGCCAATGGGATTACAGGCGGGCCTATTTAAACAGACGCAGTGACACTGTCTGGTTGCTGGTTTGTCAGCGTTGCTGTGTTTCCTAGTGCCTGAAATAAGTTAAGATCTCCTGTTGTGACCCGGACCGGATTTGACTACGCTTCTGCTTCTCCTGAACCTGACCCCTTGGCTTGCTTTACGGACTTCTGCCTCTCTCCTAGTGCTTGACCCTCGGCCTGTGACCCGGATCCGCTGCCTGTCTCCAGCCCTCTACCTTCTGCCTGTACCCTGGACTTCTTGCTTAACCTGACTGGGCTGGTGCCTCCTGCTAAGTTCCTGATCGGACTTGTGCTCTTGCTACTGGTTGCTGACTGAACCTGTCTACTCTTGGTGTTTGACCCCCAGCCTGTTCTTTGGTCTACTCATCCCTGTCAGATTCTTCAGCAAGACACCTCTACCTGCTGGTGGCCAGTGCTCCCTCATGCTGTCCTCTCCCTGTCTCACCTCCAGGGGGTGGAGTGCGCTTGGGTGCAAGGGTGAACCACTCTCGGCATCTCGGCCTCGGTAAGTACTCATCCTGACATGCACCCTGTCCTGCATCCTTCCCAGCTGCCAGCAGAGTCACCCAATGCGTCATGAAAGAAAGGTAACGTCCCTGTCCATGCCTGTTGGACCATGAGTTAGCGGTAATATGCACCTTACCGCTGACCGCCCTGTCCAGCGAGGCCAAGACATTGCCTTCCACATGCCTGTAGAGAGCCAGAATCGCCTTCCGTGAGAAAAAGTGGCGTTTGGGAACCTGCCACTGAGGAACCGCACATTGCACAAACTCACAGAAGGGGGCCGAGTCTACCAACTGAAAAGGCAGCAGTTGAAGCGCTAGCAATATAGCCAAGCTAGCATTCAACCGCTGGGCATGTGGATGGCTGGGAGTGAACTTCTTTTGGCGGTGCAGCAGCTGGGGCAGGGAAATTTGCCTGCTAGAATCGGACGTCGGTGTACTATTAGCAGAGTGCCCGCAAGTACTTGGCTGTGACACACCTAATTCTACACCTTCATTCCTCTCAGTGCATGTTTCAGAGAGGACTGAAGTTATAGTGGGGTTGGAGATCCCAGCTGATGCGGTGCAAGGAGAGGTCCGCTTTGTTCTTTGGTGTGGGTCTTTAAGGTAGGCTTGCCAACGAGCTGCATGGCAGGTCAACATATGTCTGGTCAAGCATGTGGTGCCCAAGCGGGTGATGTTTTGGCCACACGAGATACGCTTTAGACATATGTTGCAAATGGCAACGGTGCGATCTGATGCACTCGTCTCAAAAAAGGCCCACACCAAAGAACTTTTGGAATAACGCGCAGAAACAGCAGTGCCCTGCACAGGCGGAGCTCTGCGGTGTGATGCTGTTGGTGTGCTTCCCTTAAGCTGGCCCCTGGAGGGCATCCTGCCTCGTTGGAGATGTGCCTCCTCCTCCTCTCTCCTATTAGGCACCCACGTGGATTCAGTGACCTCATCATCCCCTCCCTCCTCATCACTGGAGCCAATCTGGCAGTATGCTGCAGCTGCTGGAACATGACTGCCAGATTGCTGTCCTTCTTGGGCACTCCCTCTCTCTGGGCTCACGTTACTGCCTTCCTCTAGCTGGGTATCATCCTGGAGCATGTACCCAATACTGTGGTCAAACAGTTCGGGGGACTCCTCAGGAGGACATGGTGGGGCTAGGGAAGGAGTGATTGATGACATTGAGCCGAGGGAAGAGGCTGCTTTGCCAAACAAAGTACCCTGAGCCTGGGTGAGAGAGGATGAGGAGGATGAGGTGGGCTTGGTCATCCACTCTACCAAGTCTTGGGAATGTTGCGGCTCAACATGGCAAGCTGCCGAAAAGAAGGACTAAGCGTATCCCATGGTCACGTGCTGATGAGGATACACCGTGTCCACGACCAGCACTGTTGCCTCTAGACACAGAGCCTGCTTGCCCTCTTTTATTGGCTCCTGACTGTCTGCCTCTCCTTGTTTGCCTTCCAGACATACTAATGGCCTGCAGGGAGATGTAGCTGCACAAAGCTGGGATGATTATATATAGATCTATAGTGATTATACTGCAGCTAGCAGAATCAACTGCCTGCTCTGGTATAAGTATGAGAAAAGCAGCAATTGTCTTCAGTTAGTTTTAGGTGCACACTGTGCAGAGGACACAGTACACTGACTGAAAATACTTGCAGCTCCCTGCCTGTGGTATTAGTATGAGAACACCACCAATTGTATTCAGGTGAACGCTGTGCAAAGCACGCAGTACACTAAGTAAAACACTGTCTGCAGCTAGCACAATCACCTGCCTGCCTGTCACAGTATAGAGAAAACCAGGAAGGGATCTAGCTAAACTGAATACAGTGTATAAATATATATACAACACCTAGGATGCATATATATCCTCTACACACTGTAACTGCAGCTAACGGACTCGCCTGCCTGCTCTATCTAACTCAATATAAATGACACTGTCTGTCTCTCTCTCTCTCACCACCGCAACACACTACACAAGGCCGCCACGGAGGCGGCCTTATATAGTGTGGGGCGTGTACTAAACCCCCTGAGACATAATTGGCCAAAGCCACCCTGGCTTTTGCCAATTATGGCTCTCTGTTTTTTCCGCGCTGTGATTGGCCAAAGCATGCGGGTCATAGTGCATGCTTGGCCAATCATCAGCCAGCAATGCACTGCGATGCCACAGTGAATTATGGGCCGTGATGCGCCATTCGAATTTGGTGCGAACGGCCCATAATGTTCGCAATTCGGCGAGCAGCCGGACAGGCGATTTTCGAGTCGAACACGAAGTTCATCCCTAACCAGCACTAGGCCATGACAACTTTTGTTTATTTCTGCACATCTCCTCATAGGCCGAGACTGGGGCAGTTCTTCTTATCAGACCTCAGGGCCCCTCCATTGTACAGGATATGCACCGGAATCTCTTCATTGTTTATGGATATCTCCCTGCACCTCCACTGATAGTAGGGGGACCCCGTGTCCCGGATTCTGCAGGTCTGTCCTGGGACTAGGGCACCTTCATTATGGGACAATCCAGGGCCCCGGAATGAAACAGACACAGCCACCCTGCTAGGGTGCCCGCGTGTCCCGGATTGCCCGGGACTGTCCCGCAATTGACATGTCTGTCCCGGGTCCTGGGGCACCTTCATTCCGGGACAATACAATGTCCCGGAATGAAATAGAGGACACAGCCACCCCCCCTACTAATTAATAACTACATTTCCGGAACTGGTTGCTAGGGCCGGCGCTGCCTGGTATCTTGCAACCAGTGACAATTTACTCTCAGACGGTGAGACCGGGAGCGAGGCCTGCGCCTAGTGCAGCACTGCTGTCCCCACCCACCTCGGCTCCTCCCCCTTCTCCGTCACCCAGCGGGAAGCAGCAGGGACTGGTGTGATCTTCAGTCTCCAGATAGTGACGCCACTCCTTTCCTTCTACGCACGTGGCTCATGCAGAGGGAGTGACAGCAGCACTGCATCTGGCGGCAGGCTATGGGTGGCAAGCAGCACTGCACCTGGTGGCAAGTGGCACATTCACCCGACAAATAACCCGCCGCCAAATTCCCCCTCAACCCCGAGACTACCCCCTGCCCCCTCATCTTTTTTTTTGGGAAGGTGAGAGAGGGGGTGTGTCCCTGAATGGCAGTTTGGAAATGTGGTCACCCTACACCCTGCACAGTGCATTCTGCACCCTGATTGGGCAAAGCTTTCCCCAATCAAGGCGCAGTAAAAGCTGGTTGTAAACCGCTTGCCGACCGTAATACTGTACATATAAGGGAGCCGGGTGTCTCTCCTGATCCTGATCCTGCACACCCGGGTCGGAGGAGTGCACACGCACCTTCAGCAACCCGCTCCCGCTGTGATTGGACACAGCGGGAGCCAATCAGCGGGACCAGCCAATTGTTTGGGACAGAAGCAGAACGGCGGTCTATGTAAACAAGGCAGATGGCCGTTCTGTCAGTGGGCATGGAGCCTGCGTTCCTGCAAAGCAAGAAACACGGATCTCTGCCTTCCCACAGTACAAGCGCCTCCCCCCACAGCGAGTGAACACATTTTAGGCACACATTTAACCCTTTAATTTCCCCTGATGTTAACCCCCTTCCCAGCCAGTGTCATTAGTACAGTGACAGTGCATATTTTTAGCACTGATCACTGTATTAGTGTCACTGGTCCCCAAAAAGTGTCAGTTATTGTCCGCCACAATGTCACAGTCCCGCTATAAGTCGCTGATCGCTGCCATTACTAGTATAAGTACTACTATCCCAAAGTTTGTGGACGCGATAACTTTTGTGCAAACCAATCATTTTTGGGCGATCACGAGCACTGTTTCTGCGTGAGGTCACGTGCACTGTTTCAGGGTGTCAGTATTGATCACTATTGTTCGGGTGGATCAGTATTGATCACTATTGATCGGTGTAGATCAGTGTTGATCAGTGCAGGGTGACAGTATTGATCGGTGTAGATCAGGGTTGATCAGTGCAGGGTGACAGTATTGATCGGTGTAGATCAGGGTTGATCAGTGCAGGGTGACAGTATTGATCGGTGTAGATCAGGGTTGATCAGTGCAGGGTGACAGTATTGATCGGTGTAGATCAGTGTTTATCAGTGCAGGGTGTCAGTATTGATCGGTGTAGATCAGGGTTGATCAGTGCAGGGTGTCAGTATTGACCACTATTGATCGGTGTAGATCAGTGTTGATCAGTGCAGGGTGTCAGTATTGATCGGTGTTGATCAGTGCAGGGTGTCAGTATTGATCGCTATTGTTCGGGTGGATTGGTATTGATCACTATTGATTGGTGTAGATCAGTGTTGATCAGTGCAGGGAGTCAGTATTGATCACTATTGTTCGGGGTGGATCAGTATTGATCACTATTGATTGGTGTAGATCAGTGCAGGGTGTCAGTATTGATCACTATTGATTGGTGTGTAGAAGATCATTGTTGAGTACTGGTGGGTGTAATGCTCTCTATCCTCCAGTGGTGGCAGTATAGTAAAAGCTGGGAGAGGAACAACACGCAGAGCGCATGTGCCGGATCAGCTGACTCTAGAGCGCGCACGCTCTCTACCGCTAAGTGCCGGGAGCGCGCGACGCTGTATGATCTGAGCAGAGACACCGGAGAGCCCCGGGAGAGACGTATGTCACCTGATCCGGGGGGAGGGGGAGTGTAATAATGGGGGCACTAGTGTGGTGTTTATATTGGGGGTGCAGTGTTATGATGGGGGGACACTGATGGTGTTTATGTTGGGGGGGTGCAGTGTTATGATGGGGGGACACTGATGGTGTTTATGTTGGGGGGGGGGTGCAGTGTTATGATGGGGGGACACTGATGGTGTTTATGTTGGGGGGGGGTGCAGTGTTATGATGGGGGGACACTGATGGTGTTTATGTTGGGGGGGGGTGCAGTGTTATGATGGGGGGACACTGATGGTGTTTATGTTGGGGGGGGTGCAGTGTTATGATGGGGGGACACTGATGGTGTTTATGTTGGGGGGGGTGCAGTGTTATGATGGGGGGACACTGATGGTGTTTATGTTGGGGGGGGTGCAGTGTTATGATGGGGGGACACTGATGGTGTTTATGTTGGGGGGGGTGCAGTGTTATGATGGGGGGACACTGATGGTGTTTATGTTGGGGGGGGGTGCAGTGTTATGATGGGGGGACACTGATGGTGTTTATGTTGGGGGGGGTGCAGTGTTATGATGGAGACACTATTGTGGTGTTTATAGTGGAGGGGGGTGCAGTATAATGATGGGGCCCCATTGCTGGGGGGGGGGGGGGGGGGCTGTGATGGTGTTTATATTTGGGGGGGGTGCAGTGTTATGGGGGACACTATTGTGGTGTTTATAATGGGGGTTCAGTGCTATGATGGGGGAGACTCTGGTGTTTATAGTGGGGGGGTGCAGTGTAATGATGGGGGGGTCACCATGGTGGGGTTGTATTTGGGGGTGCAGTGTAATGATGGGGGGTCACTATGGTGGATGTTATATTTGGGGGTGCAGTGTAATGATGGGGGGTCACTATGGTGGGGTTGTATTTGGGGGTGCAGTGTAATGATGGGGGGGTCACCATGGTGGGGTTGTATTTGGGGGTGCAGTGTAATGATGGGGGGGTCACCATGGTGGGGTTGTATTTGGGGGTGCAGTGTAATGATGGGGGGGTCACCATGGTGGGGTTGTATTTGGGGTGCAGTGTAATGATGGGGGGGGTCACCATGGTGGGGTTGTATTTGGGGGTGCAGTGTAATGATGGGGGGGTCACCATGGTGGGGTTGCATTTGGGGGTGCAGTGTAATGATGGGGGGGTCACCATGGTGGGGTTGCATTTGGGGGTGCAGTGTAATGATGGGGGGTCACCATGGTGGGGTTGCGTTTGGGGGTGCAGTGTAATGATGGGGGATCACTATGGTGGATGTTTAGGGGTACGGTGTAATGATGGGGTCACTATGGTGGGGTTGTATTTGGGGGTACGGTGTAATGATGGGGGTCACTATGGTGGGGTTGTATTTGGGGGTACAGTGTAATGATTGGGGGGTCACTATGGTGGGGTTATATTTGGGGGTCACTATGGTGGGTTCTATTTGGGGGTACAGTGTAATGATTGGGGGATCACTATGGTGGGGTTATATTTGGGGGTCACTATGGTGGGGTTGTATTTGGGGGTACAGTGTAATGATTGGGGATCACTATGGTGGGGTTATATTTGGGGGTCACTATGGTGGGGTTGTATTTGGGGGTACAGTGTAATGATTGGGGGATCACTATGGTGGGGTTATATTTGGGGGTCACCATGGTGGGGTTGTATTTGGGGGTACGGTGTAATGATTGGGGGATCACTATGGTGGGGTTATATTTGGGGGTCACCATGATGGGGTTGTATTTGGGGGTACGGTGTAATTAGTTTCTCTCTCTCTTTCAGGATGGATGGGAGGCCTGCTTCCCCTCCCCCGCACCTCCCTCCAGACAGGTGAGTGAGCGCTTGTCCTCCTCTGGTTCTGTGTGACTCTGTTGGTCTGTATGGGTGGGGGGGAGGGGTAATAACGGGCACAGGCGGGGTGAAGGGGGGTGCAGTTCAGTCGCTGTGCCCGGATCCCGTTCATTCTGAGGTGATTGCTCCTCCCTGTAGATGTTCTATCTGATCAATGTGGGTAACAATGTAACATCGCACTTCCTGTGGTAGACGGAGATCGGGACCCCCTAGATCAGTGGTTCTCAACCTTTCTAGTGCCGTGACCCCTTGATAAAATTTCCCAAGTTGTGGGGACCCCTAACCGTAAAATTTTCATAGCGGGGGTTGTCTGCACCCAAGGCAAGACAAGTAATTTGCACCCCCAGACATTTAGCGCTCCCCGAGTCCCCTCCACTTGTACCGTATTAATACCCTTCTGGTAGATTTTAGGGTGTTCCCCTCTTTCTCTTTGTTCTCCTTTCTTTCCTCATTTCTTGTCCCCCCCCCCCCCCATCCCCCCTCTCTAGCCGTCTTTCTTTCTCGTACATCACGGGACACAGAGCGGCATAGTCATTACTAATGGGTTATATAGATTACCTTCAGGTGCTGGCACTGGCAACTTCCAAACCGGAAGTACCCTCCCCTATATAAGCCCCTCCCATCCGGGAGCACCTCAGGTTTTTGCCAGTGTCTAAGGTGTTGGCCAAGAAGAAACATGTGTTTTTCACTGGGCTTGCGTACAGGTTCTTTTGGGCCTCAGTAAGCTATTCCGGATCCGACCAAAAAAGCTTCATAGCTAAACGGTCGGTACCCGGGCCTTGCAGAGAAGAGCAAGGTTTTGCCTGTAATGCTTCTCTTAGGAGAGCTGGACCCTGGGATCCAGAGCTCTGGTCATACCCACGACCAAGATGTTTTCTGTGCAGGGTGCTATACAGGTCCAGGGGAGTGGAATCCTTGGGAACCCGGTCCCTGAAGGTTTGATTACAATGCCTGCCGTGATAGGTGAAGTTTGGGCTTTTGTGGACCAAACAAAGTCCTGCGGCGGGGAACAGGTAAGTGGGGGCCCCCAGGAACTTGGTTCTATTGGGGGACCCCCAAGCCTAATTTGTCTTTCTGTCTGTTACCTAATGGTATTCCCGCAAAATTCTGTGCATGCCTGTAACTACTAAAAAAATGTAATAATTTTAATAGTGGTCAAGAAAAAATAAAAATAAAATAGACAGACCGCGGTACCTGTGTTAAACCACTAGAGGCCGCTGTGGAACGTTTCTTGTCATGTGGACTTTTTATTTTCATCAGAGTCAAGTCCAGGCAGATGGTGAGTTCTCTTGTGGGAAACTGCTTCCTCTGCCATGTTGCAATGCTCGTCCATCCCCCGGCCTGCGGCAAAAGGGCCCTGTCTCTAGTTTCCTTTTTCAAAAAGAGCGCCGAAGGCGCACGTGCGCGCGAGCACGTGCACGCGCCTCTATATATAGAGGTGAGCTGGAAAAGGGGGCGGAGCTTGGGGGATGACGCTCTGTGCGCGCCGCAGCGCTTCTGCGCATGTGCGGGCGTCCCAGCATGTTAAAAGGCACAATTATGTGTTGTGAGCTGGCTATGGAGTGCAGAGACAGAGCTGGCAACATTTTAAAAAAGGCATACAGCAAGCGGTTGATGCAGGCATCCCCATAGAAAGGCACATTAGTAGACACCAACTGTTTTAATAGCAGCAATTGTGCTAGACTATTGTCAGTAAGTGGTGTATTTCGGCTGGAATACCTCAGCTTTGGGCTTAGGAATATGCCGTCTAAAAACTCCGGGACTAAAAATCCCAGGAAGCATAGGGGGTCTCCATCGGGCTCTGAGGATCTTGGGCATGCTTTGGCTGCACCAGTCTCCCCTGAAGAATCAGAGGTTAGTGACCGTAGAGCACCCTCAGGAGTACCTGGTACTGTGGCTGTCCTCAGTTCACCTGCTCCTGTGTATGTAACAGAGGAGGTTTTTTCCTCAGCTCTGGGAGGCCTGGAAGAGAGATTGTCAGCATTGATCGCGGCTTCCCTGTCACAGGAGAAAAGCGCCCGATCTCCGTCTCCTCCCTCAGAGTGCCTGTTAACAGAGCATCAGTCCCATACAGGGATCGACCTGCCTGAAGGGGATCAGGATGAGGTTGATTCTGTTATAGAGGAATCAACAGTGGAAGAGCCATTCTCAGCATCACATGCTGAAAGATTATGGGTTCAGTCCCTGACTAATATGGTCCGATCAGCATTTAAAATGCCACTTGCGGAGCCATCATCCACTTCTGTCTCCTCGTTGGGGTCGCTAAAAGCTCCCCAGACTGTTTGTTCCTTTCCGATCCATCCTTTACTGGAAGGGCTCATTTACCAGGATTGGGAGCATCCTGATAAAATATTTACTCCTCCCAAGAGATTTCCGGTGGTCTATCCCATGGAGGATAAGTTCATCAGAAAATGGAGGGTCCCTACAGTGGACGCAGCCATCTCTTGTGTGAATAAATCACTGACATGTCCGGTGGAAAATGTCCAAATGTTCAAGGACCCAATAGATAAAAAATTGGAGTCCTTATTAAAATCTGCTTTTGCTACAGCAGGATTGGTGACACAACCAGCAGTGGCAGCTATTGGGGTCTGCCAAGCAGTGAAGGATCAGTTGAAACAGGTCTTAAGGGACTTGCCGGATCAGCAGGCCCTTGCCCTAGCTGATCTACCTAGAGCCTTATGCTTTGCGGTGGACGCTATAAAGGATTCAATCCATCAGGCCTCCCGCCTTACGCTGTCTATAGTACATATGCGTAGGCTTCTATGGCTCAAAAACTGGTCTGCTGAAGCTCCCTGTAAAAAATTGCTGGTCAGCTTCCCATTTCATGGTGAACGCTTATTCGGGGAAGACCTGGACAAATATATCCAGAAAATTTCCAGCGGTAAAAGTACACTCTTGCCGGTTAAAAACAGAGTTAGAGGTCCCTCTTTTAAGAGGCCTGCTTCTCCAGTCCCTGGGGCATCGGCTGTGAAACAGTTCCGACGGCCTCCTCGGTCAAATCCCGGGGGTAAAAATCATGGACAATCGCAGGGTAACAAGAAGCCCTGGGTCAGGAGAGGTACAAAACCTCCCCCAAAGTCAAATGCATGAAGGGTTGCCCCCACTCAATCGGGTGGGGGGAAGACTTCAGTTGTTCACAGAGACCTGGCGGGACACGATCCGAGACAGATGGGTGCTCTCCGCAGTAAGTCTGGGATACAAATTGGAGTTAAAAGACTCTCCTCCTTCCCATTTTATAAGGTCGAACGTGCCAAGGGATCCCCGGAAGAGAGAGTCCCTCCTGTTGGCACTAGAACAACTATTGCTCCAAGGAGTAATTATGGAGGTTCCCCTGGAAGAATGGGGGTTCGGGTTTTACTCAAACCTCTTTACAGTCCCGAAGCTAAACGGGGACGTGAGGCCCATATTAAATCTAAAAGGGCTAAACAAATTCCTACATATCAGGACTTTCCGGATGGAGTCAATCCGATCGGTGGCCACTTCCCTACAAGGGGAGGAATGGTTAGCCTCGATCGACATCAAAGATGCTTATTTGCACATTCCCATCTTTCCAGTCCACCAAAAATTTCTACGCTTTGCAGTAGAAGGGCGCCATTTTCAGTTCAGAGCCTTACCCTTCGGTCTGGCCACAGCACCACGAGTGTTCACAAAAATTCTGGCCCCATTATTGGCCAATCTAAGGACACAAGGTGTAACGATAATGGCATATCTAGACGACTTGTTGCTGATAGACCACTCAGTGGAAAAACTAGAAGTGGTCGTTCACAAGACAATCGAGTATCTGGAATATCACGGTTGGATTATCAACCGAGACAAGTCAGCCCTAAAACCAGTCAAAAGTCTGGAATACTTGGGGCTAAGGTTGGATTCAGACCAGAGAAAAATTTTCTTGCCTCAAGAAAAGGGGTCGTCTTTGAGAGATTTGATCCACTTAGTGGGTACAAAAAGACAGCCATCCATACGCCTGTGCATGAGGCTGCTGGGAAAAATGGTGGCATCATTCGAAGCAGTACCCTACGGTCAATTCCATTCAAGGAATTTGCAAGGGGCCATACTGTCAGCCTGGAACAAAAGAGTTCAGGCCCTAGACTTACCAATGTCCTTGTCCCCTTCCGTTCGCAAAAGCCTCCATTGGTGGTTGGTTCCCCAGAATCTGGAAAAAGGGAAATCCTTCAGTCCAATTTCTTGGAAGGTGGTCACTACAGATGCCAGCCTTATAGGCTGGGGAGCAGTACTGGAGCAATAGTCTCTCCAGGGCAGATGGTCGGATGCAGAAAAGGCCCTGCCCATCAATCTCTTAGAGATACGAGCAGCCCGGTATGCCCTAGTAGCATGGACATCCAAACTCCAAGGGTCCCCTGTCAGAATTCAATCAGACAATGCCACAGCAGTGGCATATATCAATCATCAGGGTGGCACCAGGAGTCGTGCAGCCCAGAGGGAAGTAAATTACATCCTGAAATGGGCAGAAAGATATGTCCCAGCCATATCTGCGGTATTCATTCCAGGAGTGGAGAATTGGAAGGCGGACTTTCTAAGTCGCCAACAATTATGCCCAGGGGAATGGTCCCTTCACCCCGAGGTTTTCCGGACAATATGTCAGCGGTGGGGAACACCGGATGTAGATCTGCTAGCATCCAGATTCAACGCAAAGGTGGACAGATTTGTCTCTCGGACAAGGGATCCCCTAGCTTGCGGCTCGGATGCCCTAGTGTTCCCTTGGGATCAGTTCAAGCTGATATATGCATTCCCACCGCCACAATGGTTACCTCGATTACTCCGCAGAATCAGGGTAGAAAAGAAACCAGTGATTCTGGTGGCTCCAGCGTGGCCCCGAAGAGCGTGGTACGCGGAGATTGTAAAATTTCAGTGGGGAGTCCTTGGACTCTCCCACGTCGTCCGGACCTGCTTTCGCAAGGACCGATATACCACCCTTCCTTACCAGCCCTAGGTTTGACGGCCTGGCTATGGAAGCCCACATTCTAAAAAAGAGAGGTCTCTCTAATCCTGTGGTATCTACCATGATCAATGCCAGGAAGCCGGTATCCAGGCAGATCTACTATAGAATCTGGAAGGCGTACATCGCCTGGTGTGAGGCCAAGAAATGGCATCCACATAAGTACGTAATAGGTAGGATTCTGGACTTCCTACAATGGGCTGTAGATAGGAAGCTTGCCTTGAGTACTATCAAGGGTCAGATTTCGGCCTTGTCAATATTTTTTCAAAGGCCCTTGGCTTCGCATTCACTAGTCAAAGCCTTTATACAAGGAGTGATGCGTATTAGTCCTCCGGTTAATATTCCCATATGTCCATGGGATCTAAACTTGGTTCTGTCGGTTCTACAGAAACAACCATTTGAACCATTACAGCATATTTCCTTGGTGCTTCTCACCAGGAAATTGATTTTTCTAGTAGCCATTTGTTCGGCTAAAAGAGTGTCGGAATTAGCCGCTATGTTCCTGTAGGGAGCCATATCTGGTTATCCATAAGGACAGAGTAGTGTTACGTCCTCATCCAGCCTTTCTTCCTAAGGTGGTATCGAGGTTTCATTTGAACCAAGATGTGGTTCTTCCTTCTTTTTTCCCCAAACCTACTTCGGTAGAGGAAAAGTTATTGCATTCTTTGGATGTAGTAAGAGCAGTTAAAGCTTATCTAAAAGCCACTGCTCAGATTCGCAGAACGGATACTTTGTTTATTCTGCCGGAAGGCCCCAGAAAGGGTCAGGCAGCGTCAAAATCTACTTTAGCCAAGTGGATTCGACAGGTCATAATACAAGCCTATGGCTTGAGAAGGAGACCGCCTCCGTTCAAAGTTAGAGCGCACTCCACGAGAGCAGTTGGAACTTCATGGGCAGTGCATCACCAGGCCTCCCTGGCTCAAGTCTGTAAGGCCGCAACATGGTCTTCAGTACACACGTTTACTAGGTTCTACCAGGTGGACGTTAGAAGTCAGGAGGATGTCGCCTTTGGGCGCAGTGTGTTGCAGGCCGCAAAAGATCCTCATGTCTGATAGCGCTCAGCTTATGTATGGTGTATCCCCCCCCTCATTGGGCATTGCTTTAGGACATCCCATTAGTAATGACTATGTCGCTCTGTGTCCCGTGATGTACGAGAAAGAAAATAGGATTTTTATAACAGCTTACCTGTAAAATCCTTTTCTTAGGAGTACATCACGGGACACAGAGCTCCCGCCCCTCTTTGGGGACACTTATTGCTTTGCTACAAAACTGAGGTGCTCCCGGATGGGAGGGGGCTTATATAGGGGAGGGTACTTCCGGTTTTGGAAGTTGCCAGTGCCAGCACCTGACGGTATCTATATAACCCATTAGTAATGACTATGTCGCTCTGTGTCCCGTGATGTACTCCAAGAAAAGGATTTTACAGGTAAGCTGTTATAAAAATCCTATTTTCTCTTCTTCTTTCTTTCCCTTATTCTTTGTTCCTCCCCCTCTTTTCCTCTCCCTTCCATGTATTCTCTATTTTTATTCCTTCTCTTACTCCTCGGTTGGGGGGGTGGGGGGGTGGGGTTCTGATCTGCCAACTTGGGTGCTCTTGATGAAGGTCTTCTGCTGATCTGAGGACTGTAATGGGGACTTATAATGGGAACTCTAATCTGTCTCCGACTCTGTGGCGTCTCGCAGCAGTGACCCCCTATGCCGAACTCAGGAGATGGGGTCTCCTCCAGCCCCTCCCACTTCACATTCCTCACCAGTCAGCTGACCTCTAGTCTCTGCCCCCCAGTCATGGCGTGAACTGAGTGGGCGGCCGCAAAGAGGCTGAGTGGGCGGCCGCAAAGAGGCTGAGTGGGCGGCTGCGGGCTCCAGGACAAGCCCAGCTGGGGGGCCACAAAAAGTCTGGGAGAGGGGATGTGGGCTTCAGGAACAGCCCAGGATTCGGTGACCCCTGGCAAATCATCTTTCCACCCCCAGGTTGAGAACCACTGCCCTAGATGTTCATTGTTGGGGTTCAGAATAGGAGGAACTCTGGGGGCTGTACATTGGTAGTGTGCTGTGTACTGGGCCTATTCATGGGGGGAGGGGAGGGGGGGGCCTCAGAGCTGACACTCCGCCTCAGCTGAGAAATGATGAGATCCGGTTCTGGTCTCGGCTCCGTCTCTCTTCTTCCTTCCCTCAGACTCCTCCAATGGCTTTTTGGCCTGATAATTCCATTGCAGCAATGTTGGGGTTCAGTCCATTATCAGATCCCCCAGTGTGCCCCCCCTCTTTAAAATGGTCGCGGCCCTCCCCCCTTTCCCCCCGGAGGGTCGGCTGGGTCCGCCCCCTCCTCCGTTCCCCCGGTGGGTCGTCGCGGCCCCCTCCCCCCCCCCGGTCAGCGTGCTCTTTGTACAGAGAAGTCGCTGTGTATTGCGATGTCCTGGAATGCCGTCCTCTCTCACCCGCCGGGGTCACATCTATGGAGATAATCAGTAACTTTGTTCCTCGCAGCATCGGAGGGGTGACCGGAGTCCGGATCCGGGGGGAGGGGTGACCGGAGTCCGGATCCGGGGGGAGGGGTGACCGGAGTCCGGATCAGGGGGGAGGGGGGACCGGAGTCCGGATCAGGGGGAAGGAAGACGACTCTGGAGAGGAAAGGTGTTTGATTCCCTGCCAGGTGTCATTCCGAGCTCCAAACTAACCCCAACGTCCAATCCCAATGCAGCGTCGTCCGGTGTTGGCAACTCTGTGTATCCGGGTGGATCTGATCGCCAATTTATCGGGACAAATTGGACTTTCATTTGGTGGTGAATGGGAAAGAAGGACTCCGAATTGTTTTATTAAACTGGAACAACAAAGTTACATAGAAGTCCGTCCTCTGTGTGTGATGAGATGTCAGTGTTACATTGTATCTCCTGTATGATGTGTGATGAGATGTCAGTGTTACATTGTATCTCCTGTATGATGTGTGATGAGCTGTCAGTGTTACATTGTATCTCCCTGTATGATGTGTGATGAGATGTCAGTGTTACATTGTATCTCCTGTATGATGTGTGATGAGATGTCAGTGTTACATTGTATCTCCTGTATGATGTGTGATGAGATGTCAGTGTTACATTGTATCTCCTGTATGATGTGTGATGAGATGTCAGTGTTACATTGTATCTCCTGTATGATGTATGATGAGATGTCAGTGTTACATTGTATCTCCTGTATGATGTGTGATGAGATGTCAGTGTTACATTGTATCTCCTGTATGTTGTGTGATGATATGTCAGTGTTACATTGTATCTCCTGTATGATGTGTGATGAGATGTCAGTGTTACATTGTATCTCCTGTATGATGTGTGATGAGATGTCAGTGTTACATTGTATCTCCTGTATGATGTGTGATGAGATGTCAGTGTTACATTGTATCTCCTGTATGATGTGTGATGAGATGTCAGTGTTACATTGTATCTCCTGTATGATGTGTGATGAGATGTCAGTGTTACATTGTATCTCCTGTATGTTGTGTGATGAGATGTCAGTGTTACATTGTATCTCCTGTATGATGTGTGATGAGATGTCAGTGTTACATTGTATCTCCTGTATGATGTGTGATGAGATGTCAGTGTTACATTGTATCTCCTGTATGATGTGTGATGAGATGTCAGTGTTACATTGTATCTCCCTGTATGTTGTGTGATGAGATGTCAGTGTTACATTGTATCTCCTGTATGATGTGTGATGAGCTGTCAGTGTTACATTGTATCTCCCAGTATGATGTGTGATGAGATGTCAGTGTTACATTGTATCTCCTGTATGATGTGTGATGAGATGTCAGTGTTACATTGTATCTCCTGTATGATGTGTGATGAGATGTCAGTGTTACATTGTATCTCCTGTATGATGTGTGATGAGATGTCAGTGTTACATTGTATCTCCTGTATGATGTGTGATGAGATGTCAGTGTTACATTGTATCTCCTGTATGATGTGTGATGATATGTCAGTGTTACATTGTATCTCCTGTATGATGTGTGATGAGATGTCAGTGTTACATTGTATCTCCTGTATGATGTGTGATGAGATGTCAGTGTTACATTGTATCTCCTGTATGATGTGTGATGAGATGTCAGTGTTACATTGTATCTCCTGTATGATGTGTGATGAGATGTCAGTGTTACATTGTATCTCCCTGTATGTTGTGTGATGAGATGTCAGTGTTACATTGTATCTCCTGTATGATGTGTGATGAGATGTCCGTGTTACATTGTATCTCCTGTATGATGTGTGATGAGATGTCAGTGTTACATTGTATCTCCTGTATGATGTGTGATGAGATGTCAGTGTTACATTGTATCTCCTGTATGATGTGTGATGAGATGTCAGTGTTACATTGTATCTCCTGTATGTTGTGTGATGAGATGTCAGTGTTACATTGTATCTCCCTGTATGTTGTGTGATGAGATGTCAGTGTTACATTGTATCTCCTGTATGATGTGTGATGAGATGTCAGTGTTACATTGTATCTCCTGTATGATGTGTGATGAGATGTCAGTGTTACATTGTATCTCCTGTATGTTGTGTGATGAGATGTCAGTGTTACATTGTATCTCCTGTATGTTGTGTGATGAGATGTCAGTGTTACATTGTATCTCCTGTATGTTGTGTGATGAGATGTCAGTGTTACATTGTATCTCCTGTATGATGTGTGATGAGATGTCAGTGTTACATTGTATCTCCTGTATGATGTGTGATGAGATGTCCGTGTTACATTGTATCTCCTGTATGATGTGTGATGAGATGTCAGTGTTACATTGTATCTCCCTGTATGTTGTGTGATGAGATGTCAGTGTTACATTGTATCTCCTGTATGTTGTGTGATGAGATGTCAGTGTTACATTGTATCTCCTGTATGATGTGTGATGAGATGTCAGTGTTACATTGTATCTCCCTGTATGATGTGTGATGAGATGTCAGTGTTACATTGTATCTCCTGTATGATGTGTGATGAGATGTCAGTGTTACATTGTATCTCCTGTATGATGTGTGATGAGATGTCAGTGTTACATTGTATCTCCTGTATGATGTGTGATGAGATGTCAGTGTTACATTGTATCTCCTGTATGATGTGTGATGAGATGTCAGTGTTACATTGTATCTCCTGTATGATGTGTGATGAGATGTCAGTGTTACATTGTATCTCCTGTATGATGTGTGATGAGATGTCAGTGTTACATTGTATCTCCTGTATGTTGTGTGATGAGATGTCAGTGTTACATTGTATCTCCTGTATGATGTGTGATGAGATGTCAGTGTTACATTGTATCTCCTGTATGATGTGTGATGAGATGTCAGTGTTACATTGTATCTCCTGTATGATGTGTGATGATGAGATGTCAGTGTTACATTGTATCTCCCTGTATGATGTGTGATGAGATGTCAGTGTTACATTGTATCTCCTGTATGATGTGTGATGAGATGTCAGTGTTACATTGTATCTCCCTGTATGATGTGTGATGAGATGTCAGTGTTACATTGTATCTCCTGTATGATGTGTGATGAGATGTCAGTGTTACATTGTATCTCCTGTATGATGTGTGATGAGATGTCAGTGTTACATTGTATCTCCTGTATGATGTGTGATGAGATGTCCGTGTTACATTGTATCTCCTGTATGATGTGTGATGAGATGTCAGTGTTACATTGTATCTCCCTGTATGATGTGTGATGAGATGTCAGTGTTACATTGTATCTCCTGTATGATGTGTGATGAGATGTCAGTGTTACATTGTATCTCCTGTATGATGTGTGATGAGATGTCAGTGTTACATTGTATCTCCTGTATGATGTGTGATGAGATGTCAGTGTTACATTGTATCTCCTGTATGATGTGTGATGAGATGTCAGTGTTACATTGTATCTCCTGTATGATGTGTGATGAGATGTCAGTGTTACATTGTATCTCCTGTATGATGTGTGATGAGATGTCAGTGTTACATTGTATCTCCTGTATGATGTGTGATGAGATGTCAGTGTTACATTGTATCTCCTGTATGATGTGTGATGAGATGTCAGTGTTACATTGTATCTCCTGTATGATGTGTGATGAGATGTCAGTGTTACATTGTATCTCCTGTATGTTGTGTGATGAGATGTCAGTGTTACATTGTATCTCCTGTATGATGTGTGATGAGATGTCAGTGTTACATTGTATCTCCCTGTATGATGTGTGATGAGATGTCAGTGTTACATTGTATCTCCTGTATGATGTGTGATGAGATGTCAGTGTTACATTGTATCTCCCTGTATGATGTGTGATGAGATGTCAGTGTTACATTGTATCTCCTGTATGATGTGTGATGAGATGTCCGTGTTACATTGTATCTCCTGTATGATGTGTGATGAGATGTCAGTGTTACATTGTATCTCCTGTATGATGTGTGATGAGATGTCAGTGTTACATTGTATCTCCTGTATGATGTGTGATGAGATGTCAGTGTTACATTGTATCTCCTGTATGATGTGTGATGAGATGTCAGTGTTACATTGTATCTCCCTGTATGATGTGTGATGAGATGTCAGTGTTACATTGTATCTCCTGTATGATGTGTTGATGAGATGTCAGTGTTACATTGTATCTCCTGTATGATGTGTGATGAGATGTCAGTGTTACATTGTATCTCCTGTATGATGTGTGATGAGATGTCAGTGTTACATTGTATCTCCTGTATGATGTGTGATGAGATGTCAGTGTTACATTGTATCTCCTGTATGATGTGTGATGAGATGTCAGTGTTACATTGTATCTCCTGTATGATGTGTGATGAGATGTCAGTGTTACATTGTATCTCCTGTATGATGTGTGATGATATGTCAGTGTTACATTGTATCTCCTGTATGATGTGTGATGAGATGTCCGTGTTACATTGTATCTCCCTGTATGATGTGTGATGAGATGTCAGTGTTACATTGTATCTCCTGTATGATGTGTGATGAGATGTCAGTGTTACATTGTATCTCCTGTATGATGTGTGATGAGATGTCAGTGTTACATTGTATCTCCTGTATGATGTGTGATGATGAGATGTCAGTGTTACATTGTATCTCCTGTATGATGGGCTCCTTCCGGTGATTATCTAATAGTTTTCCATCCTAGATCCCCCCCCCCCCAGAAGTTCTCCTCCCTCCCCCCCCCCCCCCATGCCTGGGCCTATCATCTACTAGGATCCTCAGGTCTTTCTCCATCCTAGATCCCCCCCCCAGTGTATAGATTGCATTCAGATTTTTACCACCCAAATGCATTATTTAAAAATTTTCTACATTGAACCTCATTTGCCGTGTACCATTACACCCCCACCACCAGCCTGAACCGGTGACACCCCCATCCCCCACACCATTACACCCCCACCACCAGCCTGATCCAGTGATACCCCATCCCCCACACCATTACACCCCCACCACCAGCCTGAACCGGTGACACCCCATCCCCCACACCATTACACCCCCACCACCAGCCTGAACCGGTGATACCCCATCCCCCACACCATTACACCCCCACCACCAGCCTGACCCGGTGATACCCCATCCCCCACACCATTACACCCCCACCACCAGCCTGACCCGGTGATATCCCATCCCCCACACCATTACACCCACACCACCAGCCTGACCCGGTGATACCCCATCCCCCACACCATTACACCCCCACCACCAGCCTGACCCGGTGATATCCCATCCCCCACACCATTACACCCACACCACCAGCCTGAACCGGTGACACCCCATCCCCCACACCATTACACCCCCCACCACCAGCCTGAACCGGTGACACCCCATCCCCCACACCATGACACCCCCCACCACCAGCCTGATCCGGTGATACCCCATCCCCCACACCATTACACCCCTACCACCAGCCTGAACCGGTGACACCCCATCCCCCACACCATGACACCCCCACCACCAGCCTGATCCGGTGATATCCCATCCCCCCCACACCATTACACCCCCACCACCAGCCTGACCCGGTGACACCCCATCCCCCACACCATTACACCCCTACCACCAGCCTGAACCGGTGACACCCCCATCCCCCACACCATGACACCCCCACCACCAGCCTGATCCGGTGATATCCCATCCCCCACACCATTACATCCCCACCACCAGCCTGAACCGGTGATACCCCATCCCCCACACCATTACACCCCCACCACCAGCCTGAACCGGTGATACCCCATCCCCCACACCATTACACCCCCCACCACCAGCCTGAACCGGTGATATCCCCATCCCCCACACCATTACACCCCCACCACCAGCCTGACCCGGTGACACCCCATCCCCCACACCATTACACCCCCACCACCAGCCTGAACCGGTGACACCCCATCCCCCACACCATTACACCCCCACCACCAGCCTGAACCGGTGATACCCCATCCCCCACACCATTACACCCCCCCACCACCAGCCTGAACCGGTGATACCCCATCCCCCACACCATTACACCCCCACCACCCAGCCTGAACCGGTGACACCCCATCCCCCACACCATTACACCCCCCACCACCAGCCTGAACCGGTGACACCCCCATCCCCCACACCATTACACCCCCACCACCAGCCTGAACCGGTGACACCCCATCCCCCACACCATTACACCCCCACCACCAGCCTGAACCGGTGACACCCCCATCCCCCACACCATTACACCCCCACCACCAGCCTGAACCGGTGATACCCCATCCCCCACACCATTACACCCCCCCACCACCAGCCTGAACCGGTGATATCCCATCCCCCACATCATTACACCCCCACCACCAGCCTGAACCGGTGATATCCCATCCCCCACATCATTACACCCCCACCACCAGCCTGAACCGGTGACACCCCATCCCCCACACCATTACACCCCCACCACCAGCCTGAACCGGTGACACCCCATCCCCCACACCATTACACCCCCACCACCAGCCTGAACCGGTGATACCCCATCCCCCACACCATTACAACCCCCACCACCAGCCTGAACCGGTGATATCCCATCCCCCACATCATTACACCCCCACCACCAGCCTGACCCGGTGATACCCCATCCCCCACACCATTACACCCCCCACCACCAGCCTGAACCGGTGACACCCCATCCCCCACACCATTACACCCCCACCACCAGCCTGAACCGGTGACACCCCATCCCCCACACCATTACACCCCCACCACCAGCCTGAACCGGTGATACCCCATCCCCCACACCATTACACCCCCACCACCAGCCTGACCGGTGACACCCCATCCCCCACACCATTACACCCCCACCACCAGCCTGAACCGGTGACACCCCATCCCCCACACCATTACACCCCCACCACCAGCCTGAACCGGTGACACCCCATCCCCCACACCATTACACCCCCACCACCAGCCTGAACCGGTGACACCCCATCCCCCACACCATTACACCCCCACCACCAGCCTGAACCGGTGACACCCCATCCCCCACACCATTACACCCCCACCACCAGCCTGAACCGGTGATACCCCATCCCCCACACCATTACACCCCCACCACCAGCCTGAACCGGTGATACCCCATCCCCCACACCATTACACCCCCCACCACCAGCCTGAACCGGTGATATCCCATCCCCCACACCATTACACCCCCACCACCAGCCTGAACCGGTGATATCCCATCCCCCACACCATTACACCCCCACCACCAGCCTGAACCGGTGACACCCCATCCCCCACACCATTACACCCCCACCACCAGCCTGAACCGGTGACACCCCATCCCCCACACCATTACACCCCCACCACCAGCCTGAACCGGTGACACCCCATCCCCCACACCATTACACCCCCCACCACCAGCCTGATCCAGTGATACCCCATCCCCCACACCATTACACCCCCACCACCAGCCTGAACCGGTGATACCCCATCCCCCACACCATTACACCCCCACCACCAGCCTGAACCGGTGATATCCCATCCCCCACACCATTACACCCCCCACCACCAGCCTGAACCGGTGATATCCCATCCCCCACATCATTACACCCCCACCACCAGCCTGAACCGGTGATATCCCCATCCCCCACATCATTACACCCCCACCACCAGCCTGAACCGGTGACACCCCATCCCCCACACCATTACACCCCCACCACCAGCCTGAACCGGTGACACCCCATCCCCCACACCATTACACCCCCACCACCAGCCTGAACCGGTGATACCCCATCCCCCCACACCATTACACCCCCCACCACCAGCCTGAACCGGTGATATCCCAT
>CM055119.1:214811553-214881553 GCA_029206835.1 Rana muscosa
CCTTCCCCTGCACCTCAGTTCTTGATTGTGTTTCCCGGCAGCGAAACGTTTGTTATTTTTTTCAGAACTGAAGTCGGTAGCGGATGGTCTCCCCCCTGAGAGCTGGACGCCAAGGCCGGGGAGGGTTGCGGGTCCAGCCAGGGATCAGTCCCTTCTCAGGGGGGGTTCCCAATGACCGGTGGTATTCCCCGGTAAAGAGCCTCCCGGGCACAGGGGCGTTTCCCGGATCTCTTGTGGGTACATTCCTCCCCACCTACCTTCCACCCAGTCTAGGGTACTTGGGGGATGAAGGAACCGGAGGGTCTGCAGAAGTCCAGGCCGCTGGAGGAGGAAGGCTGTCATTTTCCTGACAGTGCAGCTCCATAGGGAATGCTGGAAACACTCCTAGGCAGGAGTGAGCATTCGTCGGGTGGAGCAAGATGGCGCCTCTTCCGGTTCCGGGTGACATCACTTCCGGTTTCCGGTCCACGCCAAAATGGCGGATCCGGACACTAGAGGCCAAAATGGGACTACCTCTGGCGGCGGGACTCCAGCAAAATGGCGCGATCGGCGTCCTGGCCATAAAAATCCGGTGGAGCCAGGCGGAGGTCCCACAGGCCCCTCACACCGCCTGGAGTCTCACAGCAGAGCTCCTAGGAAGTAGGAACCAGCTGAGACCAGGAATGGAGCGAGAGGAGGACACAGCAGTGGCTGCATCCCAGGAGGGGACCACGAGTGGTGAGTCTTTCCTCTATTATTCACAAGGGGTTGGTTAAGGGAGGTCTTACCCACACCCCTTGGGGGGGGGGGGCAGGAGAAAGTACAGCTTGCTAAAAAACTAGTGCTGTCTTGTCTTTTTGTCTCCTTAGAACCCAGTGGATCTGCTCAGGGGGCCCACAAGGTTAAAAGCAAAAGTACCCCTCCCCCTAGAACAAAAAGGTGTGGGAATTGCAATGAAAAGCTCCCACTTGATCACGCAAAGCCTTTTTGTTACAGGTGCATACATAAATTGTCGGGTAAGGAAATCTCACAGGTGTTGAGGGACTTCCTTACAGTACAGTCAGAGATGCTGACTACGTTTACAATCCCTTAAGACAGTTATTGCATCTAAGAGCATAGCACTAGTGGCAGAGAGGTTCTGTCCTCTAGAGAAGGTACTTCATCTCAGGGGGACACATCTGACAGAGGTCAGAGAACCCCACAGGGGCCTCCCCCTTCCATTACTTCAGGAGTAGATGAGCTTGAGGACCCAGAGTAGTCAGAAGAGGACTCCTTAAAGGAGGGGGAAGGTTCAGACCCTGAAAGCCAGGACAGTGACAGTCCTAAACTTAGGCATCTCTTTCCCGTGGAGGACATGGGACAGTTGCTTAAAGCAATTTATGCCTCTGAAGATATCCCAGAACCTCCAGTACAGACAACAGCCCGGGATAAGTTGTATAAGGGCTTAGGGAAACCTCAGTCCAGAGTATTCCCAGTACACCAAACCCTTAAGGAGGTAATTCTGAGGGAGTGGAAGGACCCGGAAAGGAAGGTCCTTAAGCTAAAAACCTGGAAGAGAAGGTTCCCTTTTGGGGAGGAAGAAGAGAAGTTTTTCAAGACCCCCAAATTAGATGCAGCCCTTTCTCAGGTCTCTAAGAAATCCGATTTGTCCTTTGAGGACTCGGGTAGCATTAAGGACCAAATGGATAGGAAGGCTGAAACGCTTCTGCGCAGAGCATGGGATGCCAATGCGGCAGCCATGGCTCCTGCACTGGCATCTGCCTGCGTAGCCAGGAATGTGAATGCCTAGCTAGGTAGGCTCGCTGGCCATGTTTCTAGAGGGGACAATTCCGAAGAGGTTATGGACTCTCTAGAATAATTAACAAAGCAAAAGCATATTTGGCTGATGCGACAGTGGAGGTGGTCAGAACCTCAGCCAAGTCAGCGGCCCTCCTGAACTCCGCAAGAAGGGCGGTCTGGGTTAAGTCATGGCAGGGGGACCCTATGTCCAGATCACGGCTCTGCGGGTTACCTTTTGAAGGTTCCCAGCTTTTTGGCCCTGGTCTGGATCAGGTCCTATCGCGATCTGCAGAGAAGGGGAAAAAGTTCCCGGTTAAGGCCAAGAGAGAAAAAGGCAAAAAGTTTTTTCGTGCCCCTCCTAATCAGGGCCAGTTCAGGGCCAAGAAAGACACCAATAGAAGATGGGGGAAGGGAAAGGGCGGACAGAAGGGTGGCCTGCTCTTCTCCGGACCCAAGGACGCCAGCAGGCAGCCAAAGTGACGCCAGTGTCAGGGTAGGGGGGAGACTTTCTCGATTTGTCCCTCAATGGCGAAGGATCTCCGAAAGCCCCTATATCCTGCATATCCTGACAGAAGGATATCGTCTGGAACTTTCCTCTCCTCCCCCTCAAAATTTTACTCTGACCCATCTCCCCAAAGAACCTTTTGAGAGCAGCAGGGTTGATGGACAATTTGCAGGGATTGGCGGACCAGGAGGTTATCGTTCCCATTCCACCCGAAGAGCTCTACCAGGGATTTTACTCCCACGTGTTTGTGGTCCAGAAGCCGTCAGGAAAATTTCGCCTGATATTAAATCTCAGGAAGCTGAACAGGTTTCTGATACACAAGAGCTTTCGGATGGAAAGCATTTATACTGTGAGAAAACATCTATTGAAGGATGCCTTTATGGCCACAGTGGATCTGAGGGACGCGTATCTCCACGTGGCTATTGCCCCGGAACACCAATCCCTGCTGAGGTTTGCAGTCCTGACAAGCAAGGGTATACAACACTGGCAATACCGAGCACTTCCCTTTGGCTTAGCTGCAAGCCCAAGAGTGTTCACAAAGATATTGGCAGAGGTTGTAGCTTACCTGCATTTACAGGGGGTATCTCTGATACCCTATTTAGACGACCTCCTGATCTATGGACAGTCTTTAGAGCAAGTGACAGCAGACGTAAAGACGGTGATCTGCACCTTGGAGAACTTGGGTTGGATAGTAAACAGGGAAAAATCGTCCCTAGTGCCATCCCAGATAAAAACTTTCCTAGGATACTCTGTGGACGCAGGGGCTCAGAAGCTTTTTCTCCCAGAGGAAAAAAGGTTAAAGGTAATATCAGCAGTTTCCTCTCTATTGGAACCCAGGGACTGCTCTCGCAGACAGGTCATGAGGGTCCTTGGCCTAATGACTGCCTGTATTCCGGCGGTTCCCTGGGCTCAGCTACATTCCAGGGAGCTACAGTTTTTCCTTCTATCCTCCTGGGACAAGAAGACAGAGTCTCTGGATGGGAAGGTGGCCATTCCAGCAAGGGTAAGGGCCTCCCTAGATTGGTGGCTGGGTCAGGACAGACTCACGTTGGGTCGTCTCTGGACCCAGTGGAACCATATAAAGATTACCACAGATGCAAGCGCCTGGGGTTGGGGTGCTCACTTGGGGGACCTCCAAGCGCAGGGATCCTGGAACCAGACCCAAGCAAGGGCCTCCTCCAATTACAGGGAGCTTCTTGCGGTGGGTCAGGCTCTGAAGGCCTTCGAAAGCAGAGTTCAGGGACTAGACGTCCAAGTCCTCTGAGACAATGTGACAGCAGTTTCCTATCTAAACAGACAAGGGGGTACAAGATCCAGAAGGCTACTAAGTCTAGCCCTGGAGATTCTGAGTTGGGCAGAAGGGGTCCTTCAATCCATATCGGCGGTCCACATAAGAGGGACCACCAATGTGGTAGCGGATTTCCTGAGCCGACAGCCCATTCACCAAGGGGAATGGGAACTAAACCAGAGAGTATTCCTCCAGATAAGTCAAGAGTTCGGGGTTCCGGAGATAGACCTTTTCGCCCACAGAGGGAACAGAAAGGTGGAGCGTTTTTTCTCTCTCACCAGAGAGGGAGGTTCAGAGGGAATAGATGCTCTAGCTCAGAATTGGGACTGTCACCTAGCATATGCTTTCCCTCCACTAGCTTTGATTCCTCGGGTTCTACAGAGGCTGGCCAACTCGGAGTGCAAGCTGATTCTGATAGCCCCTTGGTGGCCCAAGAGGACTTGGTTTGCTACTCTGAAGAAATGGTCGGTGGCCCCTCCTTTTCCTCTCCCAACCAGGCAGGATCTTCTTCTGCAGGGGCCAGTCGTTCACCCCAACCCAGGATTCTTCAGGTTGACGGCATGGCTCTTGAGAGGGAGATTCTCAGAGGCAAAGGATGCTCCGATAAAGTGATTGAGACCCTCCTAGGTATTCGAAAACCAGTCACTAGGAGGATATATTCAAAGGTTTGGAATACTTTTTCTCACTGGTGTCAAGATAGAGAAGTGTCTAGTCCTTCGGTACCAGTGATACTAGAATTTTTACAGGCAGGGGTGGACAAAAGAAATTACCACAAATACCCTGAAGGTACAGATAGCTGCTCTATCCGTATTTTTGGACCAGAGGCTCACGTTAGAGCCTCTGATTAGGAGGTTCCTAGTAGCTAGGGAGAGGTTAACCCCCATAAAGGTTAGAGGATTCCCCCCTTGGAATCTAACATTGGTCTTGGAAGCGTTGACGAAAGCGCCTTTCGAACCAGCTCAGGAGATCTCCATTAAATTTTTGACGCTTAAGTTAGCCTTTTTACTGGCCATCACAACAGCCAGAAGAGTAAGTGACCTGCAGGCCTTGTCAAGTAAAGATCCTTTTCTGTTGATTCTGGAAGATAGAGTGGTGCTGAAGCAAGACCCACTTTTTCTTCCCAAAGTCGCATCACAGTTTCATAGGTCGCAGGAGATCATTTTGCCTTCCTTTTGTGAAAACCCAAAGAACAAAGGAGAGGAAAAATTTCAGTTTTTAGATGTTAGGAGATGTTTGCTGACATACTTGGACAGAGTGAAGGACTTCAGGAAGTCGACTCACCTTTTAGTTTTATTTAGCGGCCCTAGGAAGGGAGGGCAGGCTTCTAAATCTACAGTGGCTAGGTGGATTAGGCAGACCATAGGTATGGCTTATGAGCAGTCAGGTTCCTCAGTACCAGGTAACATTAAAGCTCATTCAACAAGATCTTTGGCGGCCTCTTGGGCAGAAAAAGCAGGGGCCTCAATCGAACAGATCTGCCGAGCAGCCACATGGGCGAAGCAGGACACCTTCTTAAAGCACTATAGAGTGGAACTACTATCGCCTCAGGATCTGACGTTTGGAAGGAAGATCTTACAAGCGGTGGTCCCACCCTAAGGTGGGCCTTGAACTTCTTGTCCATCCTCTCAGGTGTGCCGTCCTGGAAGATGACTAGAGAAAATTGACAGTTACTTACCGTTAACTGCTTTTCTAGGATATCTTCCAGGATGGCAGGCCTACTTCCCACCCCTGGTTTGATGTAAGTACTATGGGTAGAGTTTCCCTCTGGCACCCGGATAACCTATTACTTTGGTAGAACTGAGGTGCAGGGGAAGGGAGGGGCCTTTTAACCTCATGTGTTGATTGTGTTTCCTGTCAGGTGGACCAGTCATCTCTCAGGTGTGCCGTCCTGGAAGATATCCTAGAAAAACAGTTAACGGTAAGTAACTGTCAATTTTTTCCCACATACACACATATACACACACACACACACACGAGGGTCTCATGTGGTACACAGATCAGTCCTGACAATGTAAGAAGGTTCTCCTGACGACAACTCGTTATGTATAAAAGACACCTGTCCACAGAATCTCTTTCCTCCAATCACATCTCACCATCACGGGGGAGACCAAAGAGCTGTCAGAGGACGTCGGGGAGAAGATTGGAGATCTGCACAAGGCTGGAATGGGCTACAAGACCATCAGGACAGGGATAAATTGTGGAGAAGTATAAAGCAGGGTTAGGTTATAAAAGATTATCCCAAGCTTTGACCATCTCACGGAGCTCTGTTCAATCCATCATCGGAAAATGGAAAGAGTATGGCACAACTGCAAACCTACCAAGACATGGCCGTCCACCTAAACTGACCGGGCCGGGCAAGGAGAGCATTCATCAGAGAAGCAGAGAAGCAGCCAAGAGGCCCATGGTAACTCTGGAGGAGCTGCAGAGATCCACAGCTCAGGGGGGAGAATCTGTCCACAGGACAACTATTAGTCGTGCTTCTCCACAAATCTGCCCTTTATGGAAGAGTGACAAGAAGAAAGACATAAGAAGTCCTGTTTGCAGTTTGTGAGAAGCCATGTGGGGGACACAGCAATCATGTGGGGGACACAGCAATCATGTGGGGGACACAGCAATCATGTGGGGGAAGGTGCTCTGGTCACATGACACCAAAATGTAACTTTTTGGCCTAAAAGCAAAACTCTGTATGGGGGAAAATAACACTGCACATCACCCTGAACACACCATCCCCACTGTGAAACATGGCGGTGGCAGCATCATGTGGTGGGGATGCTTTTCTTCAGCAGGGACAGGGAAGCTGCTCAGAGTTGATGGGAAGATGGGTGGAGACAAATACAGGGCAATCTTAGAAGAAAACCTGTTAGAGTCTCCAAAAGACTTGAGACTGGGGGGGAGGTTCACCTTCCAGCAGGACAACGACCCTAAAGTACAGCCAGAGCTACAATGGAATGGTTTAGATCAAAGCATATTCATGTGTTAGAATGGCCCAGTCACAGTCCAGACCTAAATCCCATTGAGAATCTGTGGCAAGACTTGAAAATTGCTGATCACAGACGCTCTCCATCCAATCTGACAGAACTTGAGATATTTTACAAAGAAGAATGGGCAGAAATGTCCCTCTCTAGATGTGCAAAGCTGGTAGAGACACCCCCAAAAAGACTTGTAGAGAAAGGGGGTTCTACAAAGTATTGACTCCGGGGGGCGCCATACAAATGCCCCCCCCCCACACTTTTCACAGATTTATTTGTATCATTTATCATTTTCCTTCCACTTCACAATCATGTGACACTTTGTGTTGGTCTCTCACATAAAATCCCAATAAAATACATTTACGTTTTTGGTTGTAACGTGAGATAAATTGGAAAATTTCAGGGGGTATGAATACTTTTTCAAGGCACTGTACCAAGTCATGTTTTGCTTGGGGATCAAATACTTATTTTACTCTCTGAACTGCAACTCCATTTGTATCATGTGATGTTTTCTGGAGTTTTGGTTGATATTCTGTCTCTATCATATAAAATACACGGATGATAAAAATTATAGACCCTCCATTTCTATGTAATGGGAGAACTTACACAACCTGCAGGGGAGACGATCGTTATTTTCCCCAATGTGTGTGTGTGTGTGTGAGATATATATGTGTGTGAGATATATATGTGTGTGAGATATATATGTGTGTGTGTGTGAGATATATATATGTGTGTGTGTGAGATATATGTGTGTGTGTGAGATATATATGTGTGTGTGTGTGAGATATATATGTGTGTGTGTGAGATATATATATGTGTGTGTGTGAGATATATATGTGTGTGTGTGTGAGAGATATATGTGTGTGTGTGTGAGATATATATATGTGTGTGTGTGAGATATATATATGTGTGTGTGTGTGTGTGAGATATATATAATCCCAGAGCTCTGTATTATCACAGCGGGATGATGTGATGTTTGAAGTCTTACTTACAGTGGGCTGTAGCCAGTTTTTCCTCCCATGGGAAGTCCTGTGTGCAGTGGGTTGTAGTCGGTACGTCCTCCATGGGAAGTCCTGTGTGCAGTGGGTTGTAGTCGGTACGTCCTCCATGGGAAGTCCTGTGTGCAGTGGGTTGTAGTCGGTATGTCCTCCATGGGAAGTCCTGTGTGCAGTGGGTTGTAGTCGGTACGTCCTCCATGGGAAGTCCTGTGTGCAGCGGGTTGTAGTCGGTACGTCCTCCATGGGAAGTCCTGTGTGCAGTGGGTTGTAGTCGGTACGTCCTCCATGGGAAGTCCTGTGTGCAGTGGGTTGTAGTCGGTACGTCCTCCATGGGAAGTCCTGTGTGCAGTGGGTTGTAGTCGGTACGTCCTCCATGGGAAGTCCTGTGTGCAGTGGGTTGTAGTCGGTACGTCCTCCATGGGAAGTCCTGTGTGCAGTGGGTTGTAGTCGGTACGTCCTCCATGGGAAGTCCTGTGTGCAGTGGGTTGTAGTCGGTACGTCCTCCATGGGAAGTCCTGTGTGCAGTGGGCTGTAGCCAGTTTTTCCTCCCATGGGAAGTCCTGTGTGCAGTGGGTTGTAGTCGGTACGTCCTCCATGGGAAGTCCTGTGTGCAGTGGGTTGTAGTCGGTATGTCCTCCATGGGAAGTCCTGTGTGCAGTGGGTTGTAGTCGGTACGTCCTCCATGGGAAGTCCTGTGTGCAGTGGGTTGTAGTCGGTACGTCCTCCATGGGAAGTCCTGTGTGCAGTGGGTTGTAGTCGGTACGTCCTCCATGGGAAGTCCTGTGTGCAGTGGGCTGTAGTCGGTACGTCCTCCATGGGAAGTCCTGTGTGCAGTGGGTTGTAGTCGGTACGTCCTCCATGGGAAGTCCTGTGTGCAGCAGGTTGTAGTCGGTACGTCCTCCATGGGAAGTCCTGTGGGCAGTGGGTTGTAGTCAGTACGTCCTCCATGGGAAGTCCTGTGTGCAGTGGGTTGTAGTCGGTACGTCCTCCATGGGAAGTCCTGTGTGCAGTGGGCTGTAGCCAGTTTTTCCTCCCATGGGAAGTCCTGTGTGCAGTGGGTTGTAGTCGGTACGTCCTCCATGGGAAGTCCTGTGTGCAGTGGGTTGTAGTCGGTACGTCCTCCATGGGAAGTCCTGTGTGCAGTGGGTTGTAGTCGGTATGTCCTCCATGGGAAGTCCTGTGTGCAGTGGGTTGTAGTCGGTACGTCCTCCATGGGAAGTCCTGTGTGCAGCGGGTTGTAGTCGGTACGTCCTCCATGGGAAGTCCTGTGTGCAGTGGGTTGTAGTCGGTACGTCCTCCATGGGAAGTCCTGTGTGCAGTGGGTTGTAGTCGGTACGTCCTCCATGGGAAGTCCTGTGTGCAGTGGGTTGTAGTCGGTACGTCCTCCATGGGAAGTCCTGTGTGCAGTGGGTTGTAGTCGGTACGTCCTCCATGGGAAGTCCTGTGTGCAGTGGGTTGTAGTCGGTACGTCCTCCATGGGAAGTCCTGTGTGCAGTGGGTTGTAGTCGGTACGTCCTCCATGGGAAGTCCTGTGTGCAGTGGGCTGTAGCCAGTTTTTCCTCCCATGGGAAGTCCTGTGTGCAGTGGGTTGTAGTCGGTACGTCCTCCATGGGAAGTCCTGTGTGCAGTGGGTTGTAGTCGGTACGTCCTCCATGGGAAGTCCTGTGTGCAGTGGGTTGTAGTCGGTATGTCCTCCATGGGAAGTCCTGTGTGCAGTGGGTTGTAGTCGGTACGTCCTCCATGGGAAGTCCTGTGTGCAGCGGGTTGTAGTCGGTACGTCCTCCATGGGAAGTCCTGTGTGCAGTGGGTTGTAGTCGGTACGTCCTCCATGGGAAGTCCTGTGTGCAGTGGGTTGTAGTCGGTACGTCCTCCATGGGAAGTCCTGTGTGCAGTGGGTTGTAGTCGGTACGTCCTCCATGGGAAGTCCTGTGTGCAGTGGGTTGTAGTCGGTACGTCCTCCATGGGAAGTCCTGTGTGCAGTGGGTTGTAGTCGGTACGTCCTCCATGGGAAGTCCTGTGTGCAGTGGGTTGTAGTCGGTACGTCCTCCATGGGAAGTCCTGTGTGCAGTGGGCTGTAGCCAGTTTTTCCTCCCATGGGAAGTCCTGTGTGCAGTGGGATGTAGTCGGTACGTCCTCCATGGGAAGTCCTGTGTGCAGTGGGTTGTAGTCGGTACGTCCTCCATGGGAAGTCCTGTGTGCAGTGGGTTGTAGTCGGTATGTCCTCCATGGGAAGTCCTGTGTGCAGTGGGTTGTAGTCGGTACGTCCTCCATGGGAAGTCCTGTGTGCAGCGGGTTGTAGTCGGTACGTCCTCCATGGGAAGTCCTGTGTGCAGTGGGTTGTAGTCGGTACGTCCTCCATGGGAAGTCCTGTGTGCAGTGGGTTGTAGTCGGTACGTCCTCCATGGGAAGTCCTGTGTGCAGTGGGTTGTAGTCGGTACGTCCTCCATGGGAAGTCCTGTGTGCAGTGGGTTGTAGTCGGTACGTCCTCCATGGGAAGTCCTGTGTGCAGTGGGTTGTAGTCGGTACGTCCTCCATGGGAAGTCCTGTGTGCAGTGGGCTGTAGCCAGTTTTTCCTCCCATGGGAAGTCCTGTGTGCAGTGGGTTGTAGTCGGTACGTCCTCCATGGGAAGTCCTGTGTGCAGTGGGTTGTAGTCGGTATGTCCTCCATGGGAAGTCCTGTGTGCAGTGGGTTGTAGTCGGTACGTCCTCCATGGGAAGTCCTGTGTGCAGTGGGTTGTAGTCGGTACGTCCTCCATGGGAAGTCCTGTGTGCAGTGGGTTGTAGTCGGTACGTCCTCCATGGGAAGTCCTGTGTGCAGTGGGCTGTAGTCGGTACGTCCTCCATGGGAAGTCCTGTGTGCAGTGGGTTGTAGTCGGTACGTCCTCCATGGGAAGTCCTGTGTGCAGCAGGTTGTAGTCGGTACGTCCTCCATGGGAAGTCCTGTGGGCAGTGGGTTGTAGTCAGTACGTCCTCCATGGGAAGTCCTGTGTGCAGTGGGTTGTAGTCGGTACGTCCTCCATGGGAAGTCCTGTGTGCAGTGGGCTGTAGCCAGTTTTTCCTCCCATGGGAAGTCCTGTGTGCAGTGGGTTGTAGTCGGTACGTCCTCCATGGGAAGTCCTGTGTGCAGTGGGTTGTAGTCGGTACGTCCTCCATGGGAAGTCCTGTGTGCAGTGGGTTGTAGTCGGTATGTCCTCCATGGGAAGTCCTGTGTGCAGTGGGTTGTAGTCGGTACGTCCTCCATGGGAAGTCCTGTGTGCAGCGGGTTGTAGTCGGTACGTCCTCCATGGGAAGTCCTGTGTGCAGTGGGTTGTAGTCGGTACGTCCTCCATGGGAAGTCCTGTGTGCAGTGGGTTGTAGTCGGTACGTCCTCCATGGGAAGTCCTGTGTGCAGTGGGTTGTAGTCGGTACGTCCTCCATGGGAAGTCCTGTGTGCAGTGGGTTGTAGTCGGTACGTCCTCCATGGGAAGTCCTGTGTGCAGTGGGTTGTAGTCGGTACGTCCTCCATGGGAAGTCCTGTGTGCAGTGGGTTGTAGTCGGTACGTCCTCCATGGGAAGTCCTGTGTGCAGTGGGCTGTAGCCAGTTTTTCCTCCCATGGGAAGTCCTGTGTGCAGTGGGTTGTAGTCGGTACGTCCTCCATGGGAAGTCCTGTGTGCAGTGGGTTGTAGTCGGTATGTCCTCCATGGGAAGTCCTGTGTGCAGTGGGTTGTAGTCGGTACGTCCTCCATGGGAAGTCCTGTGTGCAGTGGGTTGTAGTCGGTACGTCCTCCATGGGAAGTCCTGTGTGCAGTGGGTTGTAGTCGGTACGTCCTCCATGGGAAGTCCTGTGTGCAGTGGGCTGTAGTCGGTACGTCCTCCATGGGAAGTCCTGTGTGCAGTGGGTTGTAGTCGGTACGTCCTCCATGGGAAGTCCTGTGTGCAGCAGGTTGTAGTCGGTACGTCCTCCATGGGAAGTCCTGTGGGCAGTGGGTTGTAGTCAGTACGTCCTCCATGGGAAGTCCTGTGTGCAGTGGGTTGTAGTCGGTACGTCCTCCATGGGAAGTCCTGTGTGCAGTGGGCTGTAGCCAGTTTTTCCTCCCATGGGAAGTCCTGTGTGCAGTGGGTTGTAGTCGGTACGTCCTCCATGGGAAGTCCTGTGTGCAGTGGGTTGTAGTCGGTACGTCCTCCATGGGAAGTCCTGTGTGCAGTGGGTTGTAGTCGGTATGTCCTCCATGGGAAGTCCTGTGTGCAGTGGGTTGTAGTCGGTACGTCCTCCATGGGAAGTCCTGTGTGCAGCGGGTTGTAGTCGGTACGTCCTCCATGGGAAGTCCTGTGTGCAGTGGGTTGTAGTCGGTACGTCCTCCATGGGAAGTCCTGTGTGCAGTGGGTTGTAGTCGGTACGTCCTCCATGGGAAGTCCTGTGTGCAGTGGGTTGTAGTCGGTACGTCCTCCATGGGAAGTCCTGTGTGCAGTGGGTTGTAGTCGGTACGTCCTCCATGGGAAGTCCTGTGTGCAGTGGGTTGTAGTCGGTACGTCCTCCATGGGAAGTCCTGTGTGCAGTGGGTTGTAGTCGGTACGTCCTCCATGGGAAGTCCTGTGTGCAGTGGGCTGTAGCCAGTTTTTCCTCCCATGGGAAGTCCTGTGTGCAGTGGGTTGTAGTCGGTACGTCCTCCATGGGAAGTCCTGTGTGCAGCAGGTTGTAGTCGGTACGTCCTCCATGGGAAGTCCTGTGGGCAGTGGGTTGTAGTCAGTACGTCCTCCATGGGAAGTCCTGTGTGCAGTGGGTTGTAGTCGGTACGTCCTCCATGGGAAGTCCTGTGTGCAGTGGGCTGTAGCCAGTTTTTCCTCCCATGGGAAGTCCTGTGTGCAGTGGGTTGTAGTCGGTACGTCCTCCATGGGAAGTCCTGTGTGCAGTGGGTTGTAGTCGGTATGTCCTCCATGGGAAGTCCTGTGTGCAGTGGGTTGTAGTCGGTACGTCCTCCATGGGAAGTCCTGTGTGCAGTGGGTTGTAGTCGGTACGTCCTCCATGGGAAGTCCTGTGTGCAGTGGGTTGTAGTCGGTACGTCCTCCATGGGAAGTCCTGTGTGCAGTGGGCTGTAGTCGGTACGTCCTCCATGGGAAGTCCTGTGTGCAGTGGGTTGTAGTCGGTACGTCCTCCATGGGAAGTCCTGTGTGCAGCGGGTTGTAGTCGGTACGTCCTCCATGGGAAGTCCTGTGGGCAGTGGGTTGTAGTCGGTATGTCCTCCATGGGAAGTCCTGTGTGCAGTGGGTTGTAGTCGGTACGTCCTCCATGGGAAGTCCTGTGTGCAGTGGGTTGTAGTCGGTACGTCCTCCATGGGAAGTCCTGTGTGCAGTGGGTTGTAGTCGGTACGTCCTCCATGGGAAGTCCTGTGTGCAGTGGGTTGTAGTCGGTACGTCCTCCATGGGAAGTCCTGTGTGCAGTGGGTTGTAGTCGGTACGTCCTCCATGGGAAGTCCTGTGGGCAGTGGGTTGTAGTCGGTACGTCCTCCATGGGAAGTCCTGTGGGCAGTGGGTTGTAGTCGGTACGTCCTCCATGGGAAGTCCTGTGGGCAGTGGGTTGTAGTCGGTACGTCCTCCATGGGAAGTCCTGTGTGCAGTGGGTTGTAGTCGGTACGTCCTCCATGGGAAGTCCTGTGTGCAGTGGGTTGTAGTCGGTACGTCCTCCATGGGAAGTCCTGTGTGCAGTGGGTTGTAGTCGGTACGTCCTCCATGGGAAGTCCTGTGTGCAGTGGGTTGTAGTCGGTACGTCCTCCATGGGAAGTCCTGTGTGCAGTGGGCTGTAGTCGGTACGTCCTCCATGGGAAGTCCTGTGTGCAGTGGGTTGTAGTCGGTACGTCCTCCATGGGAAGTCCTGTGTGCAGTGGGTTGTAGTCGGTACGTCCTCCATGGGAAGTCCTGTGTGCAGTGGGTTGTAGTCGGTACGTCCTCCATGGGAAGTCCTGTGTGCAGTGGGCTGTAGCCAGTTTTTCCTCCCATGTGAAGTCCTGTGTGCAGTGGGTTGTAGTCGGTACGTCCTCCATGGGAAGTCCTGTGTGCAGTGGGCTGTAGCCAGTTTTTCCTCCCATGTGAAGTCCTGTGTGCAGTGGGTTGTAGTCGGTACGTCCTCCATGGGAAGTCCTGTGGGCAGTGGGTTGTAGTCGGTACGTCCTCCATGGGAAGTCCTGTGGGTTGTAGTCGGTACGTCCTCCATGGGAAGTCTTGTGTGCAGTGGGTTGTAGTCGGTACGTCCTCCATGGGAAATCCTGTGGGCAGTGGGTTGTAGTCGGTACGTCCTCCATGGGAAGTCCTGTGTGCAGTGGGTTGTAGTTGGTACGTCCTCCATGTGAAATCCTGTGTGCAGTGGGCTGTAGTCGGTACGTCCTCCATGGGAAGTCCTGTGGGCAGTGGGTTGTAGTCGGTACGTCCTCCATGGGAAGTCCTGTGGGTTGTAGTCGGTACGTCCTCCATGGGAAGTCTTGTGTGCAGTGGGTTGTAGTCGGTACGTCCTCCATGTGAAATCCTGTGGGCAGTGGGTTGTAGTCGGTACGTCCTCCATGGGAAGTCCTGTGGGCAGTGGGTTGTAGTCGGTACGTCCTCCATGTGAAATCCTGTGGGCAGTGGGTTGTAGTCGGTACGTCCTCCATGTGAAATCCTGTGGGCAGTGGGTTGTAGTCGGTACGTCCTCCATGGGAAGTCCTGTGTGCAGTGGGTTGTAGTCGGTACGTCCTCCATGGGAAGCCCTGTGTGCAGTGGGTTGTAGTCGGTACGTCCTCCATGGGAAGTCCTGTGTGCAGTGGGTTGTAGTCGGTACGTCCTCCATGGAAAGCCCTGTGTGCAGTGGGTTGTAGTCGGTACGTCCTCCATGGAAAGCCCTGTGTGCAGTGGGTTGTAGTCGGTACGTCCTCCATGGGAAGCCCTGTGTGCAGTGGGCTGTAGTCGGTACGTCCTCCATGGGAAGTCCTGTGGACAGTGGGTTGTAGTCGGTACGTCCTCCATGGGAAGTCCTGTGGACAGTGGGTTGTAGTCGGTACGTCCTCCATGTGAAATCCTGTGGACAGTGGGTTGTAGTCGGTACGTCCTCCATGGGAAGTCCTGTGTGCAGTGGGTTGTAGTCGGTACGTCCTCCATGGGAAGTCCTGTGTGCAGTGGGCTGTAGTCGGTACGTCCTCCATGGGAAGTCCTGTGGGCAGTGGGTTGTAGTCGGTACGTCCTCCTTGTGAAATCCTGTGTGCAGTGGGTTGTAGTCGGTACGTCCTCCATGGGAAGTCCTGTGTGCAGTGGGTTGTAGTCGGTACGTCCTCCATGTGAAATCCTGTGGGCAGTGGGCTGTAGTCGGTACGTCCTCCATGGGAAGTCCTGTGGGCAGTGGGTTGTAGTCGGTACGTCCTCCATGGGAAGTCCTGTGTGCAGTGGGTTGTAGTCGGTACGTCCTCCATGGGAAGTCCTGTGTGCAGTGGGCTGTAGTCGGTACGTCCTCCATGGGAAGTCCTGTGTGCAGTGGGCTGTAGTCGGTACGTCCTCCATGGGAAATCCTGTGGGCAGTGGGTTGTAGTCGGTACGTCCTCCATGGGAAGTCCTGTGTGCAGTGGGTTGTAGTCGGTACGTCCTCCATGTGAAATCCTGTGGGCAGTGGGCTGTAGTCGGTACGTCCTCCATGGGAAATCCTGTGGGCAGTGGGTTGTAGTCGGTACGTCCTCCATGGGAAGTCCTGTGGGCAGTGGGTTGTAGTCGGTACGTCCTCCTTGTGAAATCCTGTGTGCAGTGGGTTGTAGTCGGTACGTCCTCCATGGGAAGTCCTGTGTGCAGTGGGTTGTAGTCAGTACGTCCTCCATGTGAAATCCTGTGGGCAGTGGGCTGTAGTCGGTACGTCCTCCATGGGAAGTCCTGTGTGCAGTGGGTTGTAGTCGGTACGTCCTCCATGTGAAATCCTGTGGGCAGTGGGCTGTAGTCGGTACGTCCTCCATGGGAAATCCTGTGGGCAGTGGGTTGTAGTCGGTACGTCCTCCATGGGAAGTCCTGTGTGCAGTGGGTTGTAGTCGGTACGTCCTCCATGGGAAGTCCTGTGGGCAGTGGGTTGTAGTCGGTACGTCCTCCATGGGAAGTCCTGTGGGCAGTGGGTTGTAGTCGGTACGTCCTCTATGGGAAGTCCTGTGGGCAGTGGGTTGTAGTCGGTACGTCCTCCATGGGAAGTCCTGTGGGCAGTGGGTTGTAGTCGGTACGTCCTCCATGGGAAGCCCTGTGTGCAGTGGGCTGTAGTCGGTACGTCCTCCATGGGAAGTCCTGTGGGCAGTGGGTTGTAGTCGGTACGTCCTCCATGGGAAATCCTGTGGGCAGTGGGTTGTAGTCGGTACGTCCTCCATGGGAAGTCCTGTGTGCAGTGGGTTGTAGTCGGTACGTCCTCCATGGGAAGTCCTGTGGGCAGTGGGTTGTAGTCGGTACGTCCTCCATGGGAAGTCCTGTGGGCAGTGGGTTGTAGTCGGTACGTCCTCCATGGGAAGTCCTGTGTGCAGTGGGTTGTAGTCGGTATGTCCTCCATGGGAAGTCCTGTGGGCAGTGGGTTGTAGTCGGTACGTCCTCCATGGGAAGTCCTGTGGGCAGTGGGTTGTAGTCGGTACGTCCTCCATGGGAAATCCTGTGGGCAGTGGGTTGTAGTCGGTACGTCCTCCATGGGAAGTCCTGTGTGCAGTGGGTTGTAGTCGGTATGTCCTCCATGGGAAGTCCTGTGGGTTGTAGTCGGTACGTCCTCCATGGGAAGTCCTGTGTGCAGTGGGTTGTAGTCGGTATGTCCTCCATGGGAAGTCCTGTGGGCAGTGGGTTGTAGTCGGTACGTCCTCCATGGGAAGTCCTGTGTGCAGTGGGCTGTAGTCGGTACGTCCTCCATGGGAAGTCCTGTGTGCAGTGGGTTGTAGTCGGTACGTCCTCCATGGGAAGTCCTGTGTGCAGTGGGTTGTAGTCGGTACGTCCTCCATGGGAAGTCCTGTGTGCAGTGGGTTGTAGTCGGTACGTCCTCCATGGGAAGTCCTGTGTGCAGTGGGCTGTAGCCAGTTTTTCCTCCCATGTGAAGTCCTGTGTGCAGTGGGTTGTAGTCGGTACGTCCTCCATGGGAAGTCCTGTGGGCAGTGGGTTGTAGTCGGTACGTCCTCCATGGGAAGTCCTGTGGGTTGTAGTCGGTACGTCCTCCATGGGAAGTCTTGTGTGCAGTGGGTTGTAGTCGGTACGTCCTCCATGGGAAATCCTGTGGGCAGTGGGTTGTAGTCGGTACGTCCTCCATGGGAAGCCCTGTGTGCAGTGGGCTGTAGTCGGTACGTCCTCCATGGGAAGTCCTGTGGGCAGTGGGTTGTAGTCGGTACGTCCTCCATGGGAAATCCTGTGGGCAGTGGGTTGTAGTCGGTACGTCCTCCATGGGAAGTCCTGTGTGCAGTGGGTTGTAGTCGGTACGTCCTCCATGGGAAGTCCTGTGGGCAGTGGGTTGTAGTCGGTACGTCCTCCATGGGAAGTCCTGTGGGCAGTGGGTTGTAGTCGGTACGTCCTCCATGGGAAGTCCTGTGTGCAGTGGGTTGTAGTCGGTATGTCCTCCATGGGAAGTCCTGTGGGCAGTGGGTTGTAGTCGGTACGTCCTCCATGGGAAGTCCTGTGGGCAGTGGGTTGTAGTCGGTACGTCCTCCATGGGAAATCCTGTGGGCAGTGGGTTGTAGTCGGTACGTCCTCCATGGGAAGTCCTGTGTGCAGTGGGTTGTAGTCGGTATGTCCTCCATGGGAAGTCCTGTGGGTTGTAGTCGGTACGTCCTCCATGGGAAGTCCTGTGTGCAGTGGGTTGTAGTCGGTATGTCCTCCATGGGAAGTCCTGTGTGCAGTGGGTTGTAGTCGGTACGTCCTCCATGGGAAGTCCTGTGTGCAGTGGGCTGTAGTCGGTACGTCCTCCATGGGAAGTCCTGTGTGCAGTGGGTTGTAGTCGGTACGTCCTCCATGGGAAGTCCTGTGTGCAGTGGGTTGTAGTCGGTACGTCCTCCATGGGAAGTCCTGTGTGCAGTGGGTTGTAGTCGGTACGTCCTCCATGGGAAGTCCTGTGTGCAGTGGGCTGTAGCCAGTTTTTCCTCCCATGTGAAGTCCTGTGTGCAGTGGGTTGTAGTCGGTACGTCCTCCATGGGAAGTCCTGTGGGCAGTGGGTTGTAGTCGGTACGTCCTCCATGGGAAGTCCTGTGGGTTGTAGTCGGTACGTCCTCCATGGGAAGTCTTGTGTGCAGTGGGTTGTAGTCGGTACGTCCTCCATGGGAAATCCTGTGGGCAGTGGGTTGTAGTCGGTACGTCCTCCATGGGAAGTCCTGTGTGCAGTGGGTTGTAGTTGGTACGTCCTCCATGTGAAATCCTGTGTGCAGTGGGCTGTAGTCGGTACGTCCTCCATGGGAAGTCCTGTGGGCAGTGGGTTGTAGTCGGTACGTCCTCCATGGGAAGTCCTGTGGGTTGTAGTCGGTACGTCCTCCATGGGAAGTCTTGTGTGCAGTGGGTTGTAGTCGGTACGTCCTCCATGTGAAATCCTGTGGGCAGTGGGTTGTAGTCGGTACGTCCTCCATGGGAAGTCCTGTGGGCAGTGGGTTGTAGTCGGTACGTCCTCCATGTGAAATCCTGTGGGCAGTGGGTTGTAGTCGGTACGTCCTCCATGTGAAATCCTGTGGGCAGTGGGTTGTAGTCGGTACGTCCTCCATGGGAAGCCCTGTGTGCAGTGGGTTGTAGTCGGTACGTCCTCCATGGGAAGTCCTGTGTGCAGTGGGTTGTAGTCGGTACGTCCTCCATGGAAAGCCCTGTGTGCAGTGGGTTGTAGTCGGTACGTCCTCCATGGAAAGCCCTGTGTGCAGTGGGTTGTAGTCGGTACGTCCTCCATGGGAAGCCCTGTGTGCAGTGGGCTGTAGTCGGTACGTCCTCCATGTGAAATCCTGTGGACAGTGGGTTGTAGTCGGTACGTCCTCCATGGGAAGTCCTGTGTGCAGTGGGTTGTAGTCGGTACGTCCTCCATGGGAAGTCCTGTGTGCAGTGGGCTGTAGTCGGTACGTCCTCCATGGGAAGTCCTGTGGGCAGTGGGTTGTAGTCGGTACGTCCTCCTTGTGAAATCCTGTGTGCAGTGGGTTGTAGTCGGTACGTCCTCCATGGGAAGTCCTGTGTGCAGTGGGTTGTAGTCGGTACGTCCTCCATGTGAAATCCTGTGGGCAGTGGGCTGTAGTCGGTACGTCCTCCATGGGAAGTCCTGTGGGCAGTGGGTTGTAGTCGGTACGTCCTCCATGGGAAGTCCTGTGTGCAGTGGGTTGTAGTCGGTACGTCCTCCATGGGAAGTCCTGTGTGCAGTGGGCTGTAGTCGGTACGTCCTCCATGGGAAGTCCTGTGTGCAGTGGGCTGTAGTCGGTACGTCCTCCATGGGAAATCCTGTGGGCAGTGGGTTGTAGTCGGTACGTCCTCCATGGGAAGTCCTGTGTGCAGTGGGTTGTAGTCGGTACGTCCTCCATGTGAAATCCTGTGGGCAGTGGGCTGTAGTCGGTACGTCCTCCATGGGAAATCCTGTGGGCAGTGGGTTGTAGTCGGTACGTCCTCCATGGGAAGTCCTGTGGGCAGTGGGTTGTAGTCGGTACGTCCTCCTTGTGAAATCCTGTGTGCAGTGGGTTGTAGTCGGTACGTCCTCCATGGGAAGTCCTGTGTGCAGTGGGTTGTAGTCAGTACGTCCTCCATGTGAAATCCTGTGGGCAGTGGGCTGTAGTCGGTACGTCCTCCATGGGAAGTCCTGTGTGCAGTGGGTTGTAGTCGGTACGTCCTCCATGTGAAATCCTGTGGGCAGTGGGCTGTAGTCGGTACGTCCTCCATGGGAAATCCTGTGGGCAGTGGGTTGTAGTCGGTACGTCCTCCATGGGAAGTCCTGTGTGCAGTGGGTTGTAGTCGGTACGTCCTCCATGGGAAGTCCTGTGGGCAGTGGGTTGTAGTCGGTACGTCCTCCATGGGAAGTCCTGTGGGCAGTGGGTTGTAGTCGGTACGTCCTCTATGGGAAGTCCTGTGGGCAGTGGGTTGTAGTCGGTACGTCCTCCATGGGAAGTCCTGTGGGCAGTGGGTTGTAGTCGGTACGTCCTCCATGGGAAGCCCTGTGTGCAGTGGGCTGTAGTCGGTACGTCCTCCATGGGAAGTCCTGTGGGCAGTGGGTTGTAGTCGGTACGTCCTCCATGGGAAATCCTGTGGGCAGTGGGTTGTAGTCGGTACGTCCTCCATGGGAAGTCCTGTGTGCAGTGGGTTGTAGTCGGTACGTCCTCCATGGGAAGTCCTGTGGGCAGTGGGTTGTAGTCGGTACGTCCTCCATGGGAAGTCCTGTGGGCAGTGGGTTGTAGTCGGTACGTCCTCCATGGGAAGTCCTGTGTGCAGTGGGTTGTAGTCGGTATGTCCTCCATGGGAAGTCCTGTGGGCAGTGGGTTGTAGTCGGTACGTCCTCCATGGGAAGTCCTGTGGGCAGTGGGTTGTAGTCGGTACGTCCTCCATGGGAAATCCTGTGGGCAGTGGGTTGTAGTCGGTACGTCCTCCATGGGAAGTCCTGTGTGCAGTGGGTTGTAGTCGGTATGTCCTCCATGGGAAGTCCTGTGGGTTGTAGTCGGTACGTCCTCCATGGGAAGTCCTGTGTGCAGTGGGTTGTAGTCGGTATGTCCTCCATGGGAAGTCCTGTGGGCAGTGGGTTGTAGTCGGTACGTCCTCCATGGGAAATCCTGTGGGCAGTGGGTTGTAGTCGGTACGTCCTCCATGGGAAGTCCTGTGGGCAGTGGGTTGTAGTCGGTACGTCCTCCATGGGAAGTCCTGTGTGCAGTGGGTTGTAGTCGGTACGTCCTCCATGGGAAGTCCTGTGTGCAGTGGGTTGTAGTCGGTACGTCCTCCATGGGAAGTCCTGTGGGCAGTGGGTTGTAGTCGGTACGTCCTCCATGGGAAGTCCTGTGGGCAGTGGGTTGTAGTCGGTACGTCCTCCATGGGAAATCCTGTGTGCAGTGGGTTGTAGTCGGTATGTCCTCCATGGGAAGTCCTGTGGGCAGTGGGTTGTAGTCGGTACGTCCTCCATGTGAAGTCCTGTGTGCAGTGGGTTGTAGTCGGTACGTCCTCCATGGGAAATCCTGTGTGCAGTGGGTTGTAGTCGGTATGTCCTCCATGGGAAGTCCTGTGGGCAGTGGGTTGTAGTCGGTACGTCCTCCATGTGAAGTCCTGTGTGCAGTGGGTTGTAGTCGGTACGTCCTCCATGGGAAATCCTGTGGGCAGTGGGTTGTAGTCGGTACGTCCTCCATGGGAAGTCCTGTGGGCAGTGGGTTGTAGTCGGTACGTCCTCCATGGGAAGTCCTGTGTGCAGTGGGTTGTAGTCGGTACGTCCTCCATGGGAAGTCCTGTGTGCAGTGGGTTGTAGTCGGTACGTCCTCCATGGGAAATCCTGTGGGCAGTGGGTTGTAGTCGGTACGTCCTCCATGGGAAGTCCTGTGGGCAGTGGGTTGTAGTCGGTACGTCCTCCATGGGAAGTCCTGTGTGCAGTGGGTTGTAGTCGGTACGTCCTCCATGGGAAGTCCTGTGTGCAGTGGGTTGTAGTCGGTACGTCCTCCATGGGAAGTCCTGTGTGCAGTGGGCTGTAGTCGGTACGTCCTCCATGGGAAGTCCTGTGGGCAGTGGGTTGTAGTCGGTACGTCCTCCATGGGAAGTCCTGTGTGCAGTGGGCTGTAGTCGGTACGTCCTCCATGGGAAGTCCTGTGTGCAGTGGGTTGTAGTCGGTATGTCCTCCATGGGAAGTCCTGTGGGCAGTGGGTTGTAGTCGGTACGTCCTCCATGGGAAGTCCTGTGTGCAGTGGGTTGTAGTCGGTACGTCCTCCATGGGAAATCCTGTGTGCAGTGGGTTGTAGTCGGTATGTCCTCCATGGGAAGTCCTGTGGGCAGTGGGTTGTAGTCGGTACGTCCTCCATGGGAAGTCCTGTGTGCAGTGGGTTGTAGTCGGGTATGTCCTCCATGGGAAGTCCTGTGGGCTGTAGTCGGTACGTCCTCCATGGGAAGTCCTGTGGGCAGTGGGTTGTAGTCGGTACGTCCTCCATGGGAAGTCCTGTGTGCAGTGGGTTGTAGTCGGTATGTCCTCCATGGGAAGTCCTGTGGGCAGTGGGTTGTAGTCGGTATGTCCTCCATGGGAAGTCCTGTGTGCAGTGGGCTGTAGTCGGTACGTCCTCCATGGGAAGTCCTGTGGGCAGTGGGTTGTAGTCGGTACGTCCCCCATGGGAAGTCCTGTGTGCAGTGGGTTGTAGTCGGTACGTCCTCCATGGGAAGTCCTGTGTGCAGTGGGTTGTAGTCGGTATGTCCTCCATGGGAAGTCCTGTGGGCAGTGGGTTGTAGTCGGTATGTCCTCCATGGGAAGTCCTGTGTGCAGTGGGCTGTAGTCGGTACGTCCTCCATGGGAAGTCCTGTGGGCAGTGGGCTGTAGTCGGTACGTCCTCCATGGGAAGTCCTGTGGGCAGCGGGTTGTAGTCGGTACGTCCTCCATGTGAAGTCCTGTGTGCAGTGGGTTGTAGTCGGTACGTCCTCCATGGGAAGTCCTGTGTGCAGTGGGTTGTAGTCGGTACGTCCTCCATGGGAAGTCCTGTGTGCAGTGGGTTGTAGTCGGTACGTCCTCCATGGGAAGTCCTGTGTGCAGTGGGTTGTAGTCGGTACGTCCTCCATGGGAAGTCCTGTGTGCAGTGGGTTGTAGTCGGTATGTCCTCCATGGGAAGTCCTGTGTGCAGTGGGTTGTAGTCGGTACGTCCTCCATGGGAAATCCTGTGGGCAGTGGGTTGTAGTCGGTACGTCCTCCATGGGAAGTCCTGTGTGCAGTGGGTTGTAGTCGGTATGTCCTCCATGGGAAGTCCTGTGGGCAGTGGGTTGTAGTCGGTATGTCCTCCATGGGAAGTCCTGTGTGCAGTGGGTTGTAGTCGGTACGTCCTCCATGTGAAGTCCTGTGGGCAGTGGGTTGTAGTCGGTATGTCCTCCATGGGAAGTCCTGTGTGCAGTGGGTTGTAGTCGGTACGTCCTCCATGGGAAGTCCTGTGGGCAGTGGGTTGTAGTCGGTACGTCCTCCATGGGAAATCCTGTGGGCAGTGGGTTGTAGTCGGTATGTCCTCCATGGGAAGTCCTGTGTGCAGTGGGTTGTAGTCGGTATGTCCTCCATGGGAAGTCCTGTGTGCAGTGGGTTGTAGTCGGTACGTCCTCCATGGGAAATCCTGTGGGCAGTGGGTTGTAGTCGGTACGTCCTCCATGGGAAATCCTGTGGGCAGTGGGTTGTAGTCGGTACGTCCTCCATGGGAAGTCCTGTGTGCAGTGGGTTGTAGTCGGTACGTCCTCCATGGGAAGTCCTGTGTGCAGTGGGTTGTAGTCGGTACGTCCTCCATGGGAAGTCCTGTGTGCAGTGGGTTGTAGTCGGTACGTCCTCCATGGGAAATCCTGTGGGCAGTGGGTTGTAGTCGGTATGTCCTCCATGGGAAGTCCTGTGTGCAGTGGGTTGTAGTCGGTACGTCCTCCATGGGAAGTCCTGTGTGCAGTGGGTTGTAGTCGGTATGTCCTCCATGGGAAGTCCTGTGTGCAGTGGGTTGTAGTCGGTACGTCCTCCATGGGAAATCCTGTGGGCAGTGGGTTGTAGTCGGTACGTCCTCCATGGGAAGTCCTGTGGGCAGTGGGTTGTAGTCGGTACGTCCTCCATGGGAAATCCTGTGGGCAGTGGGTTGTAGTCGGTACGTCCTCCATGGGAAGTCCTGTGTGCAGTGGGTTGTAGTCGGTACGTCCTCCATGGGAAGTCCTGTGTGCAGTGGGTTGTAGTCGGTATGTCCTCCATGGGAAGTCCTGTGTGCAGTGGGTTGTAGTCGGTACGTCCTCCATGGGAAGTCCTGTGTGCAGTGGGTTGTAGTCGGTATGTCCTCCATGGGAAGTCCTGTGTGCAGTGGGTTGTAGTCGGTACGTCCTCCATGGGAAGTCCTGTGGGCAGTGGGTTGTAGTCGGTATGTCCTCCATGGGAAGTCCTGTGTGCAGTGGGTTGTAGTCGGTACGTCCTCCATGGGAAATCCTGTGGGCAGTGGGTTGTAGTCGGTATGTCCTCCATGGGAAATCCTGTGGGCAGTGGGTTGTAGTCGGTACGTCCTCCATGGGAAGTCCTGTGTGCAGTGGGTTGTAGTCGGTACGTCCTCCATGGGAAATCCTGTGGGCAGTGGGTTGTAGTCGGTACGTCCTCCATGGGAAGTCCTGTGGGCAGTGGGTTGTAGTCGGTACGTCCTCCATGGGAAGTCCTGTGTGCAGTGGGTTGTAGTCGGTATGTCCTCCATGGGAAGTCCTGTGTGCAGTGGGTTGTAGTCGGTACGTCCTCCCATGGGAAGTCCTGTGTGCAGTGGGTTGTAGTCGGTACGTCCTCCATGGGAAGTCCTGTGTGCAGTGGGTTGTAGTCGGTACGTCCTCCATGGGAAGTCCTGTGTGCAGTGGGCTGTAGCCAGTTTTTCCTCCCATGGGAAGTCCTGTGTGCAGTGGGTTGTAGTCGGTACGTCCTCCATGGGAAGTCCTGTGTGCAGCGGGTTGTAGTCGGTACGTCCTCCATGGGAAGTCCTGTGTGCAGTGGGTTGTAGTCGGTACGTCCTCCATGGGAAGTCCTGTGTGCAGTGGGTTGTAGTCGGTACGTCCTCCATGGGAAGTCCTGTGTGCAGTGGGTTGTAGTCGGTACGTCCTCCATGGGAAGTCCTGTGTGCAGTGGGCTGTAGTCGGTACGTCCTCCATGGGAAGTCCTGTGTGCAGTGGGTTGTAGTCGGTACGTCCTCCATGGGAAGTCCTGTGTGCAGCAGGTTGTAGTCGGTACGTCCTCCATGGGAAGTCCTGTGGGCAGTGGGTTGTAGTCAGTACGTCCTCCATGGGAAGTCCTGTGTGCAGTGGGTTGTAGTCGGTACGTCCTCCATGGGAAGTCCTGTGTGCAGTGGGCTGTAGCCAGTTTTTCCTCCCATGGGAAGTCCTGTGTGCAGTGGGTTGTAGTCGGTACGTCCTCCATGGGAAGTCCTGTGTGCAGTGGGTTGTAGTCGGTACGTCCTCCATGGGAAGTCCTGTGTGCAGTGGGTTGTAGTCGGTATGTCCTCCATGGGAAGTCCTGTGTGCAGTGGGTTGTAGTCGGTACGTCCTCCATGGGAAGTCCTGTGTGCAGCGGGTTGTAGTCGGTACGTCCTCCATGGGAAGTCCTGTGTGCAGTGGGTTGTAGTCGGTACGTCCTCCATGGGAAGTCCTGTGTGCAGTGGGTTGTAGTCGGTACGTCCTCCATGGGAAGTCCTGTGTGCAGTGGGTTGTAGTCGGTACGTCCTCCATGGGAAGTCCTGTGTGCAGTGGGTTGTAGTCGGTACGTCCTCCATGGGAAGTCCTGTGTGCAGTGGGTTGTAGTCGGTACGTCCTCCATGGGAAGTCCTGTGTGCAGTGGGTTGTAGTCGGTACGTCCTCCATGGGAAGTCCTGTGTGCAGTGGGCTGTAGCCAGTTTTTCCTCCCATGGGAAGTCCTGTGTGCAGTGGGTTGTAGTCGGTACGTCCTCCATGGGAAGTCCTGTGTGCAGTGGGTTGTAGTCGGTATGTCCTCCATGGGAAGTCCTGTGTGCAGTGGGTTGTAGTCGGTACGTCCTCCATGGGAAGTCCTGTGTGCAGTGGGTTGTAGTCGGTACGTCCTCCATGGGAAGTCCTGTGTGCAGTGGGTTGTAGTCGGTACGTCCTCCATGGGAAGTCCTGTGTGCAGTGGGCTGTAGTCGGTACGTCCTCCATGGGAAGTCCTGTGTGCAGTGGGTTGTAGTCGGTACGTCCTCCATGGGAAGTCCTGTGTGCAGCAGGTTGTAGTCGGTACGTCCTCCATGGGAAGTCCTGTGGGCAGTGGGTTGTAGTCAGTACGTCCTCCATGGGAAGTCCTGTGTGCAGTGGGTTGTAGTCGGTACGTCCTCCATGGGAAGTCCTGTGTGCAGTGGGCTGTAGCCAGTTTTTCCTCCCATGGGAAGTCCTGTGTGCAGTGGGTTGTAGTCGGTACGTCCTCCATGGGAAGTCCTGTGTGCAGTGGGTTGTAGTCGGTATGTCCTCCATGGGAAGTCCTGTGTGCAGTGGGTTGTAGTCGGTACGTCCTCCATGGGAAGTCCTGTGTGCAGTGGGTTGTAGTCGGTACGTCCTCCATGGGAAGTCCTGTGTGCAGTGGGTTGTAGTCGGTACGTCCTCCATGGGAAGTCCTGTGTGCAGTGGGCTGTAGTCGGTACGTCCTCCATGGGAAGTCCTGTGTGCAGTGGGTTGTAGTCGGTACGTCCTCCATGGGAAGTCCTGTGTGCAGCGGGTTGTAGTCGGTACGTCCTCCATGGGAAGTCCTGTGTGCAGTGGGTTGTAGTCGGTACGTCCTCCATGGGAAGTCCTGTGGGCAGTGGGTTGTAGTCGGTACGTCCTCCATGGGAAGTCCTGTGGGCAGTGGGTTGTAGTCGGTACGTCCTCCATGGGAAGTCCTGTGGGCAGTGGGTTGTAGTCGGTACGTCCTCCATGGGAAGTCCTGTGTGCAGTGGGTTGTAGTCGGTACGTCCTCCATGGGAAGTCCTGTGTGCAGTGGGTTGTAGTCGGTACGTCCTCCATGGGAAGTCCTGTGTGCAGTGGGTTGTAGTCGGTACGTCCTCCATGGGAAGTCCTGTGTGCAGTGGGTTGTAGTCGGTACGTCCTCCATGGGAAGTCCTGTGTGCAGTGGGCTGTAGTCGGTACGTCCTCCATGGGAAGTCCTGTGTGCAGTGGGTTGTAGTCGGTACGTCCTCCATGGGAAGTCCTGTGTGCAGTGGGTTGTAGTCGGTACGTCCTCCATGGGAAGTCCTGTGTGCAGTGGGTTGTAGTCGGTACGTCCTCCATGGGAAGTCCTGTGTGCAGTGGGCTGTAGCCAGTTTTTCCTCCCATGTGAAGTCCTGTGTGCAGTGGGTTGTAGTCGGTACGTCCTCCATGGGAAGTCCTGTGTGCAGTGGGCTGTAGCCAGTTTTTCCTCCCATGTGAAGTCCTGTGTGCAGTGGGTTGTAGTCGGTACGTCCTCCATGGGAAGTCCTGTGGGCAGTGGGTTGTAGTCGGTACGTCCTCCATGGGAAGTCCTGTGGGTTGTAGTCGGTACGTCCTCCATGGGAAGTCTTGTGTGCAGTGGGTTGTAGTCGGTACGTCCTCCATGGGAAATCCTGTGGGCAGTGGGTTGTAGTCGGTACGTCCTCCATGGGAAGTCCTGTGTGCAGTGGGTTGTAGTTGGTACGTCCTCCATGTGAAATCCTGTGTGCAGTGGGCTGTAGTCGGTACGTCCTCCATGGGAAGTCCTGTGGGCAGTGGGTTGTAGTCGGTACGTCCTCCATGGGAAGTCCTGTGGGTTGTAGTCGGTACGTCCTCCATGGGAAGTCTTGTGTGCAGTGGGTTGTAGTCGGTACGTCCTCCATGTGAAATCCTGTGGGCAGTGGGTTGTAGTCGGTACGTCCTCCATGGGAAGTCCTGTGGGCAGTGGGTTGTAGTCGGTACGTCCTCCATGTGAAATCCTGTGGGCAGTGGGTTGTAGTCGGTACGTCCTCCATGTGAAATCCTGTGGGCAGTGGGTTGTAGTCGGTACGTCCTCCATGGGAAGTCCTGTGTGCAGTGGGTTGTAGTCGGTACGTCCTCCATGTGAAGTCCTGTGTGCAGTGGGTTGTAGTCGGTACGTCCTCCATGGGAAGCCCTGTGTGCAGTGGGTTGTAGTCGGTACGTCCTCCATGGGAAGTCCTGTGTGCAGTGGGTTGTAGTCGGTACGTCCTCCATGGAAAGCCCTGTGTGCAGTGGGTTGTAGTCGGTACGTCCTCCATGGAAAGCCCTGTGTGCAGTGGGTTGTAGTCGGTACGTCCTCCATGGGAAGCCCTGTGTGCAGTGGGCTGTAGTCGGTACGTCCTCCATGGGAAGTCCTGTGGACAGTGGGTTGTAGTCGGTACGTCCTCCATGGGAAGTCCTGTGGACAGTGGGTTGTAGTCGGTACGTCCTCCATGTGAAATCCTGTGGACAGTGGGTTGTAGTCGGTACGTCCTCCATGGGAAGTCCTGTGTGCAGTGGGTTGTAGTCGGTACGTCCTCCATGGGAAGTCCTGTGTGCAGTGGGCTGTAGTCGGTACGTCCTCCATGGGAAGTCCTGTGGGCAGTGGGTTGTAGTCGGTACGTCCTCCTTGTGAAATCCTGTGTGCAGTGGGTTGTAGTCGGTACGTCCTCCATGGGAAGTCCTGTGTGCAGTGGGTTGTAGTCGGTACGTCCTCCATGTGAAATCCTGTGGGCAGTGGGCTGTAGTCGGTACGTCCTCCATGGGAAGTCCTGTGGGCAGTGGGTTGTAGTCGGTACGTCCTCCATGGGAAGTCCTGTGTGCAGTGGGTTGTAGTCGGTACGTCCTCCATGGGAAGTCCTGTGTGCAGTGGGCTGTAGTCGGTACGTCCTCCATGGGAAGTCCTGTGTGCAGTGGGCTGTAGTCGGTACGTCCTCCATGGGAAATCCTGTGGGCAGTGGGTTGTAGTCGGTACGTCCTCCATGGGAAGTCCTGTGTGCAGTGGGTTGTAGTCGGTACGTCCTCCATGTGAAATCCTGTGGGCAGTGGGCTGTAGTCGGTACGTCCTCCATGGGAAATCCTGTGGGCAGTGGGTTGTAGTCGGTACGTCCTCCATGGGAAGTCCTGTGGGCAGTGGGTTGTAGTCGGTACGTCCTCCTTGTGAAATCCTGTGTGCAGTGGGTTGTAGTCGGTACGTCCTCCATGGGAAGTCCTGTGTGCAGTGGGTTGTAGTCAGTACGTCCTCCATGTGAAATCCTGTGGGCAGTGGGCTGTAGTCGGTACGTCCTCCATGGGAAGTCCTGTGTGCAGTGGGTTGTAGTCGGTACGTCCTCCATGTGAAATCCTGTGGGCAGTGGGCTGTAGTCGGTACGTCCTCCATGGGAAATCCTGTGGGCAGTGGGTTGTAGTCGGTACGTCCTCCATGGGAAGTCCTGTGTGCAGTGGGTTGTAGTCGGTACGTCCTCCATGGGAAGTCCTGTGGGCAGTGGGTTGTAGTCGGTACGTCCTCCATGGGAAGTCCTGTGGGCAGTGGGTTGTAGTCGGTACGTCCTCTATGGGAAGTCCTGTGGGCAGTGGGTTGTAGTCGGTACGTCCTCCATGGGAAGTCCTGTGGGCAGTGGGTTGTAGTCGGTACGTCCTCCATGGGAAGCCCTGTGTGCAGTGGGCTGTAGTCGGTACGTCCTCCATGGGAAGTCCTGTGGGCAGTGGGTTGTAGTCGGTACGTCCTCCATGGGAAATCCTGTGGGCAGTGGGTTGTAGTCGGTACGTCCTCCATGGGAAGTCCTGTGTGCAGTGGGTTGTAGTCGGTACGTCCTCCATGGGAAGTCCTGTGGGCAGTGGGTTGTAGTCGGTACGTCCTCCATGGGAAGTCCTGTGGGCAGTGGGTTGTAGTCGGTACGTCCTCCATGGGAAGTCCTGTGTGCAGTGGGTTGTAGTCGGTATGTCCTCCATGGGAAGTCCTGTGGGCAGTGGGTTGTAGTCGGTACGTCCTCCATGGGAAGTCCTGTGGGCAGTGGGTTGTAGTCGGTACGTCCTCCATGGGAAATCCTGTGGGCAGTGGGTTGTAGTCGGTACGTCCTCCATGGGAAGTCCTGTGTGCAGTGGGTTGTAGTCGGTATGTCCTCCATGGGAAGTCCTGTGGGTTGTAGTCGGTACGTCCTCCATGGGAAGTCCTGTGTGCAGTGGGTTGTAGTCGGTATGTCCTCCATGGGAAGTCCTGTGGGCAGTGGGTTGTAGTCGGTACGTCCTCCATGGGAAATCCTGTGGGCAGTGGGTTGTAGTCGGTACGTCCTCCATGGGAAGTCCTGTGGGCAGTGGGTTGTAGTCGGTACGTCCTCCATGGGAAGTCCTGTGTGCAGTGGGTTGTAGTCGGTACGTCCTCCATGGGAAGTCCTGTGTGCAGTGGGTTGTAGTCGGTACGTCCTCCATGGGAAGTCCTGTGGGCAGTGGGTTGTAGTCGGTACGTCCTCCATGGGAAGTCCTGTGGGCAGTGGGTTGTAGTCGGTACGTCCTCCATGGGAAATCCTGTGTGCAGTGGGTTGTAGTCGGTATGTCCTCCATGGGAAGTCCTGTGGGCAGTGGGTTGTAGTCGGTACGTCCTCCATGTGAAGTCCTGTGTGCAGTGGGTTGTAGTCGGTACGTCCTCCATGGGAAATCCTGTGTGCAGTGGGTTGTAGTCGGTATGTCCTCCATGGGAAGTCCTGTGGGCAGTGGGTTGTAGTCGGTACGTCCTCCATGGGAAGTCCTGTGGGCAGTGGGTTGTAGTCGGTACGTCCTCCATGGGAAGTCCTGTGGGCAGTGGGTTGTAGTCGGTACGTCCTCCATGGGAAGTCCTGTGTGCAGTGGGTTGTAGTCGGTACGTCCTCCATGGGAAGTCCTGTGTGCAGTGGGTTGTAGTCGGTACGTCCTCCATGGGAAGTCCTGTGTGCAGTGGGTTGTAGTCGGTACGTCCTCCATGGGAAGTCCTGTGTGCAGTGGGTTGTAGTCGGTACGTCCTCCATGGGAAGTCCTGTGTGCAGTGGGCTGTAGTCGGTACGTCCTCCATGGGAAGTCCTGTGTGCAGTGGGTTGTAGTCGGTACGTCCTCCATGGGAAGTCCTGTGTGCAGTGGGTTGTAGTCGGTACGTCCTCCATGGGAAGTCCTGTGTGCAGTGGGTTGTAGTCGGTACGTCCTCCATGGGAAGTCCTGTGTGCAGTGGGCTGTAGCCAGTTTTTCCTCCCATGTGAAGTCCTGTGTGCAGTGGGTTGTAGTCGGTACGTCCTCCATGGGAAGTCCTGTGGGCAGTGGGTTGTAGTCGGTACGTCCTCCATGGGAAGTCCTGTGGGTTGTAGTCGGTACGTCCTCCATGGGAAGTCTTGTGTGCAGTGGGTTGTAGTCGGTACGTCCTCCATGGGAAATCCTGTGGGCAGTGGGTTGTAGTCGGTACGTCCTCCATGGGAAGTCCTGTGTGCAGTGGGTTGTAGTTGGTACGTCCTCCATGTGAAATCCTGTGTGCAGTGGGCTGTAGTCGGTACGTCCTCCATGGGAAGTCCTGTGGGCAGTGGGTTGTAGTCGGTACGTCCTCCATGGGAAGTCCTGTGGGTTGTAGTCGGTACGTCCTCCATGGGAAGTCTTGTGTGCAGTGGGTTGTAGTCGGTACGTCCTCCATGTGAAATCCTGTGGGCAGTGGGTTGTAGTCGGTACGTCCTCCATGGGAAGTCCTGTGGGCAGTGGGTTGTAGTCGGTACGTCCTCCATGTGAAATCCTGTGGGCAGTGGGTTGTAGTCGGTACGTCCTCCATGTGAAATCCTGTGGGCAGTGGGTTGTAGTCGGTACGTCCTCCATGGGAAGCCCTGTGTGCAGTGGGTTGTAGTCGGTACGTCCTCCATGGGAAGTCCTGTGTGCAGTGGGTTGTAGTCGGTACGTCCTCCATGGAAAGCCCTGTGTGCAGTGGGTTGTAGTCGGTACGTCCTCCATGGAAAGCCCTGTGTGCAGTGGGTTGTACTCGGTACGTCCTCCATGGGAAGCCCTGTGTGCAGTGGGCTGTAGTCGGTACGTCCTCCATGGGAAGTCCTGTGGACAGTGGGTTGTAGTCGGTACGTCCTCCATGGGAAGTCCTGTGGACAGTGGGTTGTAGTCGGTACGTCCTCCATGTGAAATCCTGTGGACAGTGGGTTGTAGTCGGTACGTCCTCCATGGGAAGTCCTGTGTGCAGTGGGTTGTAGTCGGTACGTCCTCCATGGGAAGTCCTGTGTGCAGTGGGCTGTAGTCGGTACGTCCTCCATGGGAAGTCCTGTGGGCAGTGGGTTGTAGTCGGTACGTCCTCCTTGTGAAATCCTGTGTGCAGTGGGTTGTAGTCGGTACGTCCTCCATGGGAAGTCCTGTGTGCAGTGGGTTGTAGTCGGTACGTCCTCCATGTGAAATCCTGTGGGCAGTGGGCTGTAGTCGGTACGTCCTCCATGGGAAGTCCTGTGGGCAGTGGGTTGTAGTCGGTACGTCCTCCATGGGAAGTCCTGTGTGCAGTGGGTTGTAGTCGGTACGTCCTCCATGGGAAGTCCTGTGTGCAGTGGGCTGTAGTCGGTACGTCCTCCATGGGAAGTCCTGTGTGCAGTGGGCTGTAGTCGGTACGTCCTCCATGGGAAATCCTGTGGGCAGTGGGTTGTAGTCGGTACGTCCTCCATGGGAAGTCCTGTGTGCAGTGGGTTGTAGTCGGTACGTCCTCCATGTGAAATCCTGTGGGCAGTGGGCTGTAGTCGGTACGTCCTCCATGGGAAATCCTGTGGGCAGTGGGTTGTAGTCGGTACGTCCTCCATGGGAAGTCCTGTGGGCAGTGGGTTGTAGTCGGTACGTCCTCCTTGTGAAATCCTGTGTGCAGTGGGTTGTAGTCGGTACGTCCTCCATGGGAAGTCCTGTGTGCAGTGGGTTGTAGTCAGTACGTCCTCCATGTGAAATCCTGTGGGCAGTGGGCTGTAGTCGGTACGTCCTCCATGGGAAGTCCTGTGTGCAGTGGGTTGTAGTCGGTACGTCCTCCATGTGAAATCCTGTGGGCAGTGGGCTGTAGTCGGTACGTCCTCCATGGGAAATCCTGTGGGCAGTGGGTTGTAGTCGGTACGTCCTCCATGGGAAGTCCTGTGTGCAGTGGGTTGTAGTCGGTACGTCCTCCATGGGAAGTCCTGTGGGCAGTGGGTTGTAGTCGGTACGTCCTCCATGGGAAGTCCTGTGGGCAGTGGGTTGTAGTCGGTACGTCCTCTATGGGAAGTCCTGTGGGCAGTGGGTTGTAGTCGGTACGTCCTCCATGGGAAGTCCTGTGGGCAGTGGGTTGTAGTCGGTACGTCCTCCATGGGAAGCCCTGTGTGCAGTGGGCTGTAGTCGGTACGTCCTCCATGGGAAGTCCTGTGGGCAGTGGGTTGTAGTCGGTACGTCCTCCATGGAAAATCCTGTGGGCAGTGGGTTGTAGTCGGTACGTCCTCCATGGGAAGTCCTGTGTGCAGTGGGTTGTAGTCGGTACGTCCTCCATGGGAAGTCCTGTGGGCAGTGGGTTGTAGTCGGTACGTCCTCCATGGGAAGTCCTGTGGGCAGTGGGTTGTAGTCGGTACGTCCTCCATGGGAAGTCCTGTGTGCAGTGGGTTGTAGTCGGTATGTCCTCCATGGGAAGTCCTGTGGGCAGTGGGTTGTAGTCGGTACGTCCTCCATGGGAAGTCCTGTGGGCAGTGGGTTGTAGTCGGTACGTCCTCCATGGGAAATCCTGTGGGCAGTGGGTTGTAGTCGGTACGTCCTCCATGGGAAGTCCTGTGTGCAGTGGGTTGTAGTCGGTATGTCCTCCATGGGAAGTCCTGTGGGTTGTAGTCGGTACGTCCTCCATGGGAAGTCCTGTGTGCAGTGGGTTGTAGTCGGTATGTCCTCCATGGGAAGTCCTGTGGGCAGTGGGTTGTAGTCGGTACGTCCTCCATGGGAAATCCTGTGGGCAGTGGGTTGTAGTCGGTACGTCCTCCATGGGAAGTCCTGTGGGCAGTGGGTTGTAGTCGGTACGTCCTCCATGGGAAGTCCTGTGTGCAGTGGGTTGTAGTCGGTACGTCCTCCATGGGAAGTCCTGTGTGCAGTGGGTTGTAGTCGGTACGTCCTCCATGGGAAGTCCTGTGGGCAGTGGGTTGTAGTCGGTACGTCCTCCATGGGAAGTCCTGTGGGCAGTGGGTTGTAGTCGGTACGTCCTCCATGGGAAATCCTGTGTGCAGTGGGTTGTAGTCGGTATGTCCTCCATGGGAAGTCCTGTGGGCAGTGGGTTGTAGTCGGTACGTCCTCCATGTGAAGTCCTGTGTGCAGTGGGTTGTAGTCGGTACGTCCTCCATGGGAAATCCTGTGTGCAGTGGGTTGTAGTCGGTATGTCCTCCATGGGAAGTCCTGTGGGCAGTGGGTTGTAGTCGGTACGTCCTCCATGTGAAGTCCTGTGTGCAGTGGGTTGTAGTCGGTACGTCCTCCATGGGAAATCCTGTGGGCAGTGGGTTGTAGTCGGTACGTCCTCCATGGGAAGTCCTGTGGGCAGTGGGTTGTAGTCGGTACGTCCTCCATGGGAAGTCCTGTGTGCAGTGGGTTGTAGTCGGTACGTCCTCCATGGGAAGTCCTGTGTGCAGTGGGTTGTAGTCGGTACGTCCTCCATGGGAAATCCTGTGGGCAGTGGGTTGTAGTCGGTACGTCCTCCATGGGAAGTCCTGTGGGCAGTGGGTTGTAGTCGGTACGTCCTCCATGGGAAGTCCTGTGTGCAGTGGGTTGTAGTCGGTACGTCCTCCATGGGAAGTCCTGTGTGCAGTGGGTTGTAGTCGGTACGTCCTCCATGGGAAGTCCTGTGTGCAGTGGGCTGTAGTCGGTACGTCCTCCATGGGAAGTCCTGTGGGCAGTGGGTTGTAGTCGGTACGTCCTCCATGGGAAGTCCTGTGTGCAGTGGGCTGTAGTCGGTACGTCCTCCATGGGAAGTCCTGTGTGCAGTGGGTTGTAGTCGGTATGTCCTCCATGGGAAGTCCTGTGGGCAGTGGGTTGTAGTCGGTACGTCCTCCATGGGAAGTCCTGTGTGCAGTGGGTTGTAGTCGGTACGTCCTCCATGGGAAATCCTGTGTGCAGTGGGTTGTAGTCGGTATGTCCTCCATGGGAAGTCCTGTGGGCAGTGGGTTGTAGTCGGTACGTCCTCCATGGGAAGTCCTGTGTGCAGTGGGTTGTAGTCGGGTATGTCCTCCATGGGAAGTCCTGTGGGCTGTAGTCGGTACGTCCTCCATGGGAAGTCCTGTGGGCAGTGGGTTGTAGTCGGTACGTCCTCCATGGGAAGTCCTGTGTGCAGTGGGTTGTAGTCGGTATGTCCTCCATGGGAAGTCCTGTGGGCAGTGGGTTGTAGTCGGTATGTCCTCCATGGGAAGTCCTGTGTGCAGTGGGCTGTAGTCGGTACGTCCTCCATGGGAAGTCCTGTGGGCAGTGGGTTGTAGTCGGTACGTCCCCCATGGGAAGTCCTGTGTGCAGTGGGTTGTAGTCGGTACGTCCTCCATGGGAAGTCCTGTGTGCAGTGGGTTGTAGTCGGTATGTCCTCCATGGGAAGTCCTGTGGGCAGTGGGTTGTAGTCGGTATGTCCTCCATGGGAAGTCCTGTGTGCAGTGGGCTGTAGTCGGTACGTCCTCCATGGGAAGTCCTGTGGGCAGTGGGCTGTAGTCGGTACGTCCTCCATGGGAAGTCCTGTGGGCAGCGGGTTGTAGTCGGTACGTCCTCCATGTGAAGTCCTGTGTGCAGTGGGTTGTAGTCGGTACGTCCTCCATGGGAAGTCCTGTGTGCAGTGGGTTGTAGTCGGTACGTCCTCCATGGGAAGTCCTGTGTGCAGTGGGTTGTAGTCGGTACGTCCTCCATGGGAAGTCCTGTGTGCAGTGGGTTGTAGTCGGTACGTCCTCCATGGGAAGTCCTGTGTGCAGTGGGTTGTAGTCGGTATGTCCTCCATGGGAAGTCCTGTGTGCAGTGGGTTGTAGTCGGTACGTCCTCCATGGGAAATCCTGTGGGCAGTGGGTTGTAGTCGGTACGTCCTCCATGGGAAGTCCTGTGTGCAGTGGGTTGTAGTCGGTATGTCCTCCATGGGAAGTCCTGTGGGCAGTGGGTTGTAGTCGGTATGTCCTCCATGGGAAGTCCTGTGTGCAGTGGGTTGTAGTCGGTACGTCCTCCATGTGAAGTCCTGTGGGCAGTGGGTTGTAGTCGGTATGTCCTCCATGGGAAGTCCTGTGTGCAGTGGGTTGTAGTCGGTACGTCCTCCATGGGAAGTCCTGTGGGCAGTGGGTTGTAGTCGGTACGTCCTCCATGGGAAATCCTGTGGGCAGTGGGTTGTAGTCGGTATGTCCTCCATGGGAAGTCCTGTGTGCAGTGGGTTGTAGTCGGTATGTCCTCCATGGGAAGTCCTGTGTGCAGTGGGTTGTAGTCGGTACGTCCTCCATGGGAAATCCTGTGGGCAGTGGGTTGTAGTCGGTACGTCCTCCATGGGAAATCCTGTGGGCAGTGGGTTGTAGTCGGTACGTCCTCCATGGGAAGTCCTGTGTGCAGTGGGTTGTAGTCGGTACGTCCTCCATGGGAAGTCCTGTGTGCAGTGGGTTGTAGTCGGTACGTCCTCCATGGGAAGTCCTGTGTGCAGTGGGTTGTAGTCGGTACGTCCTCCATGGGAAATCCTGTGGGCAGTGGGTTGTAGTCGGTATGTCCTCCATGGGAAGTCCTGTGTGCAGTGGGTTGTAGTCGGTACGTCCTCCATGGGAAGTCCTGTGTGCAGTGGGTTGTAGTCGGTATGTCCTCCATGGGAAGTCCTGTGTGCAGTGGGTTGTAGTCGGTACGTCCTCCATGGGAAATCCTGTGGGCAGTGGGTTGTAGTCGGTACGTCCTCCATGGGAAGTCCTGTGGGCAGTGGGTTGTAGTCGGTACGTCCTCCATGGGAAATCCTGTGGGCAGTGGGTTGTAGTCGGTACGTCCTCCATGGGAAGTCCTGTGTGCAGTGGGTTGTAGTCGGTACGTCCTCCATGGGAAGTCCTGTGTGCAGTGGGTTGTAGTCGGTATGTCCTCCATGGGAAGTCCTGTGTGCAGTGGGTTGTAGTCGGTACGTCCTCCATGGGAAGTCCTGTGTGCAGTGGGTTGTAGTCGGTATGTCCTCCATGGGAAGTCCTGTGTGCAGTGGGTTGTAGTCGGTACGTCCTCCATGGGAAGTCCTGTGGGCAGTGGGTTGTAGTCGGTATGTCCTCCATGGGAAGTCCTGTGTGCAGTGGGTTGTAGTCGGTACGTCCTCCATGGGAAATCCTGTGGGCAGTGGGTTGTAGTCGGTATGTCCTCCATGGGAAATCCTGTGGGCAGTGGGTTGTAGTCGGTACGTCCTCCATGGGAAGTCCTGTGTGCAGTGGGTTGTAGTCGGTACGTCCTCCATGGGAAATCCTGTGGGCAGTGGGTTGTAGTCGGTACGTCCTCCATGGGAAGTCCTGTGGGCAGTGGGTTGTAGTCGGTACGTCCTCCATGGGAAGTCCTGTGTGCAGTGGGTTGTAGTCGGTATGTCCTCCATGGGAAGTCCTGTGTGCAGTGGGTTGTAGTCGGTACGTCCTCCATGGGAAATCCTGTGGGCAGTGGGTTGTAGTCGGTACGTCCTCCATGGGAAATCCTGTGGGCAGTGGGTTGTAGTCGGTACGTCCTCCATGGGAAGTCCTGTGTGCAGTGGGTTGTAGTCGGTACGTCCTCCATGGGAAGTCCTGTGTGCAGTGGGTTGTAGTCGGTACGTCCTCCATGGGAAGTCCTGTGTGCAGTGGGTTGTAGTCGGTACGTCCTCCATGGGAAATCCTGTGGGCAGTGGGTTGTAGTCGGTACGTCCTCCATGGGAAGTCCTGTGTGCAGTGGGTTGTAGTCGGTATGTCCTCCATGGGAAGTCCTGTGTGCAGTGGGTTGTAGTCGGTACGTCCTCCATGGGAAATCCTGTGGGCAGTGGGTTGTAGTCGGTACGTCCTCCATGGGAAATCCTGTGGGCAGTGGGTTGTAGTCGGTACGTCCTCCATGGGATGTCCTGTGTGCAGTGGGTTGTAGTCAGTACGTCCTCCATGGGAAGTCCTGTGTGCAGTGGGTTGTAGTCGGTACGTCCTCCATGGGAAGTCCTGTGTGCAGTGGGTTGTAGTCGGTACGTCCTCCATGGGAAATCCTGTGGGCAGTGGGTTGTAGTCGGTATGTCCTCCATGGGAAGTCCTGTGTGCAGTGGGTTGTAGTCGGTACGTCCTCCATGGGAAGTCCTGTGTGCAGTGGGTTGTAGTCGGTACGTCCTCCATGGGAAGTCCTGTGTGCAGTGGGTTGTAGTCGGTACGTCCTCCATGGGAAGTCCTGTGTGCAGTGGGTTGTAGTCGGTACGTCCTCCATGGGAAGTCCTGTGTGCAGTGGGTTGTAGTCGGTACGTCCTCCATGGGAAATCCTGTGGGCAGTGGGTTGTAGTCGGTATGTCCTCCATGGGAAGTCCTGTGTGCAGTGGGTTGTAGTCGGTACGTCCTCCATGGGAAGTCCTGTGTGCAGTGGGTTGTAGTCGGTACGTCCTCCATGGGAAGTCCTGTGTGCTATATTTGGCACATCCTTCGAATCCCTTTACAATGTTACACTTATGGAATGTCTCCTCCTCCTCCTCCTCCTGCAGGGTGACAATGGGAGCCAGTCACGGATCCCGCCAGGAAACGCGGTTCTGCGGGAACTGGAAGTTCAGGATGAAGAGGCTGCGGCGTTCTGTGAAGAAATTGAGAGGTGAGAGGACAGACGGTCCGTATTCCGCTATGTGACTGACAAAGGGGGAGGGGCTCCAATCACACAGAATTCTGTTACAGATAATAGGAAGTGAGGAGAGAAGTGATACTTTGTATACAGTCTGCATTGAGGAGGAAACAGTGACCCGCCATTGTGTCCCAGAGACCAGACAGGAAGTGAGAGGAAATCTCTACAAAAAGTGTGATTTATAGATTTATGTCCATATTTTAGATTTTTATATTTATTTTCATTAAATATATATTTCCAGTATCTCACAAAAGTAAGCAGACCCTTCACGTTTTTGTAAATATTTTTTATCTTTTCTCTTCAGTATATCACAGTACTCGGGGGGGGGGGGGGGGGGGGTGACAACCTCGGCCCTCCAGCTGTGGTGAAACTACAAGTCCCATGAGACATTGCAAGACCCTGACAATCACAGGCATGACTCCTAGAGGCAGAGGCATGATGGGACTTGTAGTTTCACCACAGCTGGAGGGACGAGGTTGCCTACCCCTGCAATACATGTCGGCATTCATTGTCCCCTCAATGATCTGTAGCCCCCCAGTGCCGGCAGCACTCATGCAGCCCCAGACCATGACCCTCCCCCACCATGCCTGACTGTAGGGAAGACACGCTTCCCTTAGTCCTCCTCACCTGGTTGCTGCCACACACGCCTGACACCATCTGACACCAAATAAGTTTATCTTTGTCTCATCAGACCACAGGACAGGGTTCCAGTAATCCATGTCCTTAGTCTGCTTGTCTTTCTTGTGCATCATCTTTAGAAGAGACTTCCTTCTGGGACGACAGCCATGCAGACCAATTTGATGCAGTGTGCGGCGTATGGTCTGAGCACTGACAGGCTGACCCCTCCCCCACCCCTTCACCCTCTGCAGCAATGCTGGCAGCACTCATACGTCTATTTCCCAAAGACAACCTCTGGATATGACGCTGAGCACGTGACCTCAACTTCTTTGGTGGACCATGGCGAGGCCTGTTCTGAGGGGAACCGGTCCTGTTATACCGCTGGATGGTCTTGGCCCCCGTGCTGCAGATCAGTTTCAGGGTCTTGGCAATCTTCTTATAGCCCCGCCCATCTTTATGTAGAGCAACAATTCTTTTCTTCAGATCCTCAGAGAATTCTTTGCCATGAGGGGCCATGTGGTACTTCCAGTGACCAGTATGAGAGAGTGAGAGCGATAACACCAAATTTATCACACCTGCTCCCCATTCACACCTGAGACCTTGTAACACTGAGTCACATGACACCGGGGAGGGAAAATGGCTAATTGGGCCCAATTTGGACATTTTCACTTAGGGGTGTCCTGACTTTTGTTGCCAGCGGTTTAGACATTAATGGCTGTGTGTTGAGTTATTTTGAGGGGGACAGGAAATTTACACCATTATACAAGCTGTACACTCCTCCCCCCCCCTGTGTACACTCCTCCCCCCTGTGTACACTCCTCCCCCTGTGTACACTCCTCCCCCCTGTGTACACTCCTCCCCCCTGTGTACACTCCTCCCCCCCCCTGTGTACACTCCTCCCCCCCCCTGTGTACACTCCTCCCCCCCCCTGTGTACACTCCTCCCCCCCCCTGTGTACACTCCTCCCCCCCCCCTGTGTACACTCCTCCCCCCCCCCTGTGTACACTCCTCCTCCCCCCCCCCCCCCTGTGTACACTCCTCCCCCCCCCCTGTGTACACTCCTCCCCCCCCTGTGTACACTCCTCCCCCCCCCCTGTGTACACTCCTCCCCCCCCCCTGTGTACACTCCTCCCCCCCCCCTGTGTACACTCCTCCTCCCCCCCCCCCCTGTGTACACTCCTCCCCCCCCCCCCCTGTGTACACTCCTCCCCCCCCCCCGTGTACACTCCTCCCCCCCCTGTGTACACTCCTCCCCCCCCCCTGTGTACACTCCTCCCCCCCCCCTGTGTACACTCCTCCCCCCCCCCCCCTGTGTACACTCCTCCCCCCCCCCTGTGTACACTTCAGTGTTGTCACATGAAAAGATAGAATAAAATATGTACAAAAATGTGAGGGGTGTACTTACTTTTGTGACATACTGTGTATCTGAATTGTAGATTTATGTACATGTTCTATGTTGATTTATATACTTATTTATTAAATATAGATTTGTTATTTATTGATATAGATTATGATAGTGTTATTGATATATTATAGTTTTATATCTGTTATTTATATGATATTGTTTTATATATTTATAGATTTACCGTATAGAACATTGTTCTGATGATTTATATCTTTGTCTATCACCGCTGCAGGTTGAGGAGGAAATTTCCCAGCGATGATTTGGCAACCAATCCTGGCTTTGTGCTGAGCGCCGTCATGTCGCAGCGCAATCTCAGCGCAGACGGCTGCAGCGTGAAGGTTTCCATAGTGATTGTCGGCTTCCAGCAGCCCGTCACTTTTACCTGTGACAGTAAGTATGACATCCGAGGGGGCTGGGGAGGAAAGGGTGTAACCCCAACAGCCAATCACGTGACTGTTCATTGATCTCCCCTGATCAGATGTCATTTTAGTGTTAGGGGGGCACCTGTCACCCAGATAACTGAGGTGTCATCTAGGATTACCTCCAGTGAGAACCTTCTGACATTAACTTCAAATCCTGACTTTTCCTGATGAGATGAAGTCGTACTTGGGCCCCGCCCCTTCTCACCTCCACACCTTTTTCAGATGTTTCTTCAATGTGATTGGAGGTTTGGTAGGGGCTTGACTTTTTAGCGAAAAGTCGAGATTAGCATATAACGTGTCTATACCTGGATCTCATGGCTGTGTTTGTGTTTTCCGGCTTACTACAAAAAGAATTCACAGATCTAGAAGGTGAGCCGATCATCAGAACAGACCCCGAGGATAGGAATACAAAGCCAAGTGACCCCGCTACTCGCAATCGGCAGAGTTCTGAGCAGCAGGGGTCACATAATTTGGGGGGGGCCCCATGTAGGGTGGAGTTCATAGGAAAGCAGCACAAGCGGGGGCCCCAAACCAGCTCCTGGCTCATTGTCTGTGGATAAGGTGCGGAATGTTCCAGTAATTGTTCTCTTCCTCTTATCTAGTAAGCTCTCCGGTCGAGCTGATCATTATGCAGGCGCTGTGCTGGGTCCACGATGACCTGAACCAGGTGGACATGGAGAGCTACATACTGAAGGTGTGCGGCCAGGAGGAGGTCCTGCAGAAGTAAGTCAACCCAGACGTCTTCTACTGTGAAAGTGGAACTAAAGCTAAGTGACATCTTTGTAAAGGTTTCCCTGCAGTAGTTTGTGTCTCTGCCCCTCCCACAATGAGATTTCCCCCAGTAGTTTGTGTCTCTGCCCCTCCCACAATGAGATTTCCCCCAGTAGTTTGTGTGTCTGCCCCTCCCACAATGAGGATATTTCCTGCAGTAGTTTGTGTCTCTGCCCCTCCCACAATGGGGAGATTTCCTCCAGTAGTCTGTGTCTCTGCTCCTCCCACAATGGTGAGATTTCCTGCAGTAGTTTGTGTCTCTGCCCCTCCCACAATGAGATTTCCCCCAGTAGTTTGTGTCTCTGCCCCTCCCACAATGAGATTTCCCCCAGTAGTTTGTGTGTCTGCCCCTCCCACAATGAGGATATTTCCTGCAGTAGTTTGTGTCTCTGCCCCTCCCACAATGGGGAGATTTCCTCCAGTAGTTTGTGTCTCTGCTCCTCCCACAATGGTGAGATTTCCTGCAGTAGTTTGTGTCTCTGCCCCTCCCACAATGAGATTTCCCCCAGTAGTTTGTGTCTCTGCCCCTCCCACAATGGTGAGATTTCCTGCAGTAGTTTGTGTCTCTGCCCCTCCCACAATGGTGAGATTTCCTGCAGTAGTTTGTGTCTCTGCCCCTCCCACAATGGGGAGATTTCCTGCAGTAGTTTGTGTCTCTGCCCCTCCCACAATGAGATTTCCCCCAGTAGTTTGTGTCTCTGCCCCTCCCACAATGGGGAGATTTCCCCCAGTAGTTTGTGTCTCTGCCCCTCCCACAATGAGATTTCCCCCAGTAGTTTGTGTCTCTGCCCCTCCCACAATGGGGAGATTTCCCCCAGTAGTTTGTGTCTCTGCCCCTCCCACAATGGGGAGATTTCCCCCAGTAGTTTGTGTCTCTGCCCCTCCCACAATGGGGAGATCTGTATGGTACACATGTATCGGTTGTATAATGATTGTAGTGTGTGTGCAGTGCGGTGTTCATGGAGCAGGCATTGTGTGTAATGTCTGTATTCTGGTTTTGTCTCCACAGTAAGCATTGCCTGGGCAGCCACGAGTACATCCAGACGTGCCGCAAGTGGGACACGGAAATCCGTCTGCAGCTTCTGTGTCACCGGACGGTGTGCAGAGCCATGGCACGCACGGTGAGTGGGCGGAGCTTACTGTCACCAAGGATATGGGAGGCGGCCATCCCTCCCCGGGATCCGATTTTTACAGATTCTTCCTCACCGCAGTGCCAGGAAATGTCTCCGAATTGGTTATGGAGGGAGATTAATCACAGCTATCGGGGATCTCCCTCAGATATTGGGGGGGGGGCAGCACACCCCCTCTGTCTGCTCCCCCCTCTGTCTGCTCCCGGATATCCTTGTCTTTGCTTCTTCGAGGGACATCATTGTTCCCATCTGCAGTTTTCCTGGAGATTGGAATGAGATTTACAGTGCCTGGAAAAAGTATTCATACCCCTTGAAATTCCCCACATTTTGTCACGTTACAACCAAAAGTATAAATATATAATGGTGCTTTTTATGTGATACTAACCTCTCCCCATTCATCGTGGCACCGTGATAAGGCACAGAGTGATAGGTGGGGGGGGGGGTGTCAATGTCAGTTAAGAGGCACAGAGCGATGAGGGGTGGCAGTGATTCACAGAGTGACGGGGGGGGGGGGGGAATTTTTGGTGATTTCACTGGGCACAGAGTGACATCAGCCACAAAGTAACAGTGATATGTAGCGCAGAGTGACAGTGCGGGTGGGTTGGGGGGGTTGTTGATGATATGTAGCGCAGAGTGGCCGGGGGGGGGTGGGGGGGTCGCTCAGTGCTTTTATCAGATGGAGTCCCCCGGCCTGTAACAGGAAATTGTTGTCAGGATTCCTGACAATGAGTCGCGCACTCACTTCCTGTTTCCTGTAATACTCTCCGGCACTGAGCGGACTGCGCCCCTCCATAGCGGGGAAGGGTGCCAGCTCTCTGTAGTGGCCGGTCTGCTCTGTGGAACTCGGGGGGGGGGGGGGGGACCCCTTTTTATAAGAATATTGCATATTATTGGGGGTGGTCTGTATACATTGTGACCCCCCCCCCACATTTTTTATCACGCTCATTATTTGTCAATAAATACACACTGGAGACAATCCCGACTTCCTGCTTCTGTGCTGCATTCTACTCTCTGATTTGTTCTCTGCATTTCCTCTATTTATAGGCTGAAGACGATGCAACGCCGATCGACCTTAATAGACATTTGGCCCTGCTGGACAGGCCTTTCAAAGAGCCCCTCACCCGGTATGCTGACTGTTCCGTGTATGACGATCCTTGTATGTTTGGTGTATAATGTTTCTTTCACATGTGATCTGCATGGACCCTCCCCCGTGACGCTCCTATAATCTGCAAAATATATTCAGCCATCTTCAATGGATTTCCCATCTTGGTGGTTGTGACAGGAGTGACTTTGGGTCGGGGGTTGGTGCGGCTCGGCTTGCCCTGGAGAGTTCTGGAGGCTCCATGTCCAGCTTCCCCGGACCCTCTTATGTGTAGATCACCCCATGTCTCTAATAGGGGCACATGAATGAGAACCCCACTATGATCTGTGCTAGAAGAACTCTCATTACAGCCACCCTGGAACCTTGTAAAATGTATATATAATGTGTGCTGTATATATAATGTGTGCTGTCCCATGCTGTTGGACTATTTGCTGTGATGGGGTGGGGTGTGACTATTCTATTGTGGCTGCCTCAACTATTATGGGATGTGTAGTGTCTTGCTGTGAGGAAAAAGGGAGGGGGGGGATTCCTCCAACCCCCCTGCTGATAAGACTGTATTGAGAAGTTAAACACACCTGACCTGTATCGCCATTGTCATTGGACAGTTTAGCCCGCCCGGTTTTCCAAGGGTGGGAGGGAAGTGATTTGAAGAGAGAGAGATCGGTTAACATGTGCTTGAATAAAGCAGTTTGTGGTTTTACCCTACACTGAGGTGTTGTGTCTGTGGACTGGAGGGCTAAAGAAGCTTGAAGGGTGCTGGATCTGAACAGAGTAAGCATTGACGGCGGACCTAGATCTGTTTGAGAACCAGAGGGTTCGTCACAGTGGTGATGGAGTTCTGTGAGGAGCATCAGATGGGCGTCTTTACAAAAGTGTTTTAGTGTATGACTGAAAGTATCTCCAGTGAGGGGTCCTGGTAATCCTCCACCATACAAAGTCATTGTAGACCATTGTGCTCTTCCAACCTTGTGCTTACAGTTTGGGTAAGACCCTTTTTCTGCTCCAGCATGACTGTGCCAAAGCCCCCCCCCCACCTGTACAAAGCCAGCTCCATAAAGACATGGTATGACCAGTCTAGTATGGAGGAACCCCAGTGACCTGCACAGAGCCCTGACCTCGTCCCTACCGGTCACCTGACCTCGTCCCTACCGGTCACCTTTTGGGATGACTTAGATTGTGGGTCAGATCTTCTTATCCAACATCAATACGTGACCTCCTAATGCTCTTTTAGCTGAATGGGCACAAATTCCCACAGGACACCCTTTAAAAGTTTGTATGAAGACATCCAAGAAGAGTAGAGCCAATTCCATAACTAAAAAAGTGCATTTGAGTCAATACACTTGTGCTCTTCCAACCTTGTGGTAACAGTTTGGTGAACTCTTTTCTGTTACAGCATGACTGTGCCCCCCACCCCCCCCCACTGTGTACAAAGCTAGTTCCATAAAGACATGGTGTGCCCCGCCCACTGTGTACAAAGATAGTTCCATAAAGACATGGTGTGCCCCGCCCACTGTGTACAAAGATAGTTCCATAAAGACATGGTGTGCCCCGCCCACTGTGTACAAAGATAGTTCCATAAAGACATGGTGTGCCCCGCCCACTGTGTACAAAGATAGTTCCATAAAGACATGGTGTGACCAGTTTGGTGTGGAGGAACTTGAGTTTTTTTCAAGTGATTTCTTGATTCAACAGGTCTGGCAGTAATCAGGTCTGGGTGTGGCAAGTGTTTGTTTTTTTTCCCAAAAAACGTTTTACAGTTCAAGGGGGGCAATTACTTTTTCACATAGTGAAAGGCAGGTCTGAACAGCTTTTTTTTTTTTTTTTTCCCCTCTTAATAAATGAAATCCTCATTTAAAAACTGCATTTTGTATTTACTTGTGTTGTTTTTGTGTGATATTAACATTTGTTTGTCACACTTAATAAATGATTCCGATCATCAATTGGGCAAAAAATAAAATATTTTTTTTTTAGTAAGGGGGCAAATATTTTTTCACAGCACTGTATATGATTGATCACAGTAATGATCAGTGATTTGTGTCTCTGCAGACAAAGCATTGAAGAATTACTGGACACTTATCATGAGCAAGTCAGCGTTTGCCTTAAAAATGAGGTAAGATTGATTACCGGGGAACTGTCTGCACCTCCTCTGTCTTCCAGAGAAAATGCCTAAAGCTCAATCGTTAATAAATATGAGGTTTCTGGATGCCTCGTGTCCTCTTATCCCAGCAGGCTGGTCAGGGAGGCCAATATTCTGTATTTTTAAATTTCATCTCTGCTCAGTGTACACATGGGGGGGGGGGGGGTGACTGGGAGCGTTCTTGATGGCGGGGGTGACTGGAAGTGTTGTTTATGGTGGGGCGACTGGGGGCGTTCTTGATGGCGGGGGGCGACTGGGAGCGTTCTTGATGGCGGGGGTGACTGGGAGCGTTCTTGATGGCGGTGGGGACTGGGAGCGTTCTTGATGGCGGTGGGGACTGGGAGCGTTCTTGATGGCGGGGGTGACTGGGAGCGTTCTTGATGGCGGGGGTGACTGGAGCGTTCTTGATGGCGGGGTGACTGGGAGCGTTCTTGATGGCGGGGGTGACTGGGAGCGTTCTTGATGGCGGGGGTGACTGGGAGCGTTCTTGATGGCGGGGGTGACTGGGAGCGTTCTTGATGGCGGGGGTGACTGGGAGCGTTCTTGATGGCGGGGGTGACTGGGAGCGTTCTTGATGGCGGGGGTGACTGGGAGCGTTCTTGATGGCGGGGGTGACTGGGAGCGTTCTTGATGGCGGGGGTGACTGGGAGCGTTCTTGATGGCGGGGGTGACTGGAAGCGTTGTTTATGGTGGGGCGACTGGGGGCGTTCTTGATGGCGGGGGGCGACTGGGAGCGTTCTTGATGGCGGGGGTGACTGGGAGCGTTCTTGATGGCGGTGGGGGACTGGGAGCGTTCTTGATGGCGGGGGTGACTGGGGGCGTTCTTGATGGCGGGGGTGACTGGGAGCGTTCTTGATGGCGGGGGGTGACTGGGAGCGTTCTTGATGGCGGGGGTGACTGGGAGCGTTCTTGATGGCGGGGGTGACTGGGAGCGTTCTTGATGGCGGGGGTGACTGGGAGCGTTCTTGATGGCGGGGGTGACTGGAAGTGTTTATGGTGGGGCGACTGGGGGCGTTCTTGATAGCGGGGGGCGACTGGGAGCGTTCTTGATGGCGGGGGAGACTGGGAGCGTTCTTGATGGCGGGGGAGACTGGGAGCGTTCTTGATGGCGGGGGAGACTGGGAGCGTTCTTGATGGCGGTGGGGACTGGGAGCGTTCTTGATGGCGGGGGTGACTGGGAGCGTTCTTGATGGCGGGGGGCCACTGGGAGTCGTCTTGATGGCGGGGGGCCACTGGGAGTCGTCTTGATGGCGGGGGGCCACTGGGAGTGTTCTTGCTGGCGGGGGGCCACTGGGAGCGTTCTTGATGGCGGGGGGCCACTGGGAGCGTTCTTGATGGCGGGGGGGCCACTGGGAGCGTTCTTGATGGCGGGGGGCCACTGGGAGCGTTCTTGATGGCGGGGGGGCCACTGGGAGCGTTCTTGATGGCGGGGGGCCACTGGGAGCGTTCTTGATGGCGGGGGGCCACTGGGAGCGTTGTTTGTGGCGGGGGGCCACTGGGAGCGTTGTTTGTGGCGGGGGGCCACTGGGAGCGTTGTTTGTGGCGGGGGGCCACTGGGAGCGTTGTTTGTGGCGGGGGGCCACTGGGAGCGTTGTCCGTGGCGGGGGCCGGCTGGGAGCGTTGTTTGTGGCGGTTAATGCCGCACTAACATTGTAGAAGAATAATTTCTGACTGCACATGTCACCTGCAGCACCCGCTCATGAAGACCTCGGATCTTCTAAAGCCTGCAGTTCCATTTAATTTTGTTCATGATGGGCTTAAAAATACAAATTTATCTCTACCTGCTCTGTGGGGGTCACCTAATGTGGGTCACCAAATGTCTATTTCAGAGTAATCCATACAGAGCTGCTGACCAAATCATCAAATCGGTGAGAAATATCTGCAAGACTGTGGACAGTGTGGAGACCCCATCCATAACAGACTGTGTCAAGAAGTTACGGAGGGCTGTGAACTTACCCCGGAGCCGCAGCATAGAGGTATGGGGGGCCTGCAAGCCATATACATGATGTATTTTGTAGGGTTTGGATCAGCAGTTGATGTATGGGACACGGCCTTTGAATGGGGTCTGTGGCTGCGTGGGGGCCATGGGCGCTGCATGGGGGGGGGCATGGGTGGGGTCTGTGGCTGCATGGGCCATGGTCTCAGCGTGGGGTCTGTGGCTGCATGGGCCATGGTCTCTGCGTGAGGTCTGTGGCTGCATGGGCCATGGTCTCTGCGTGAGGTCTGTGGCTGCATGGGCCATGGTCTCTGCGTGAGGTCTGTGGCTGCATGGGCCATGGTCTTTGCGTGAGGTCTGTGGCTGCATGGGCCATGGTCTCGGCGTGGGGTCTGTGGCTGCATGGGCCATGGTCTCGGCGTGGGGTCTGTGGCTGCATGGGCCATGGTCTCGGCGTGGGGTCTGTGGCTGCATGGGCCATGGTCTCGGCGTGGGGTCTGTGGCTGCATGGGCCATGGTCTCGGCGTGGGGTCTGTGGCTGCATGGGCCATGGTCTCGGCGTGGGGTCTGTGGCTGCATGGGCCATGGTCTCGGCGTGGGGTCTGTGGCTGCATGGGCCATGGTCTCTGCGTGGGGTCTGTGGCTGCATGGGCCATGGTCTCTGCGTGGGGTCTGTGGCTGCATGGGAGCCATGGTCTCTGCGTGGGGTCTGTGGCGGCTGCATGGGAGCCATGGTCTCTGCGTGGGGTCTGTGGCTGCATGGGGGCCATGGTCTCTGCCGCTGCATGGGGGCCATGGTCTCCGCGTGGGGTCTGTGGCTGCATGGGGGCCATGGTCTCTGCGTGGGGTCTGTGGCTGCATGGGGGGCCATGGTCTCTGCGTGGGGTCTGTGGCTGCATGGGGGCCATGGTCTCTGCGTGGGGTCTGTGGCTGCATGGGGGCCATGGTCTCTGCGTGGGGTCTGTGGCTGCATGGGGGCCATGGTCTCTGCGTGGGGTCTGTGGCTGCTTTAGCCATGGTGGCTGCGTGGGGTCTGTGGCTGCATGGGGGCCATGGTCACTGCGGGGGGGGGGGGGGTAGCATGGGTGGGGTCTGTGGCTTCATGGGCCATGGCCTCTTCATGAGGCGCTGAACCTGCGTGTTTCGTCTGTGTATCTGTTGGGGTTTGTGTATTGTACATTAAAGCATTGCTGTGATTTCAGGGGCCCTCCAGTCCTGTTGTGGAATGTAAGGACGGTTCATCGGAGGGTGAGTGTCCCCAATAGCACATCTGGAAATCTCTGCAGTAAGTCGCATAGCTTGTACTGACTGTCTATACTCTGATGCAGGTATTCCCCAGAATGACAGTCCTTTGCAGGAGAGTTTACAACAATTGACAACGGCGGTTCACAAACTGCTGCAGCTTCACTTCTCTTCCGGGAACGCTGATTTGGACCCCAGTAATAGCCGCCCACTAAAAGAGGCTCGCAGCTCCGCTGACCATCTCCAGTTCACTATATTTGCTGCTCATGGGATTCCCACAGGTTGGGTGTCCAGGTAAGACGGGGTTATATCTCCTCAGTAAATGTCGTCCTTCACATGGTCTCTATAGAATGCAGTTTTTGACGATTGCAGTAATGTGTACAGGGGAACTGATCGCGACTGGCCTGTCGGAGTTCTAAAGTTCTCCACTAGGACCTTCCATGTTCTGATCCGTAGTGGATGGAGTGATGGTGGCCAGTTCCTGCCTCAAATATTTCTTCCGAATTATTGCCGGTGTCAAGGGGTTGTTTGCAGTGCGTTTTGCTGTCCCATACAAGTCTATAAGAAAACAAAACCTATAAGAACAAGTGAGAGAGGGCGCCCCCATCTGGGTGTAAACTGTGTGCAGTTAGCATAAAATCATAAAAAGGTAATCCACTCGCAGAATGTGAAGAAGAATCCGCACTTCATCAGTAGGAGAGTTATCTGGAAGGTGGCAGAGATCGGCAGGCGAGCGGATGCGGAGAGCAGCTGTGTAGATGGAGAGAACTGCTGTTGGCAGGGAGCGGGAATGCAAGCAGCCTGGCTTGTGTAGTGGTTTCTGGGTATCTTCAACACACGGCTCCAATTGGCGCTGATGTCACTCCACAAAGGGGGGGGGCTCCGTCTTTCGGGGCTCCGCACCTTTGTCAAATCATAGCGCCAGCAGCTGGCTGATGCGGAGATCGGCAGCTGGCGGATGCGAAGACCCGCTGTAGGAAGGGAGTCGGAATGCAAGCAACAAGGCTTGTGTAGAGGCTTCTGCGGATCTTCAATTTACGGCTCCAATTGGCACTGATGTCACTCCACAAGGGGGAGGGGCTGTGTGTTTCGGGGCTCTGCACCTTTGTCAAACCATAGCGCCAGCGGCTGGCGGAGAGCATGTAGGCAGGGAGCCGGAATGCAAGCAGCCCGGCTTGTGTAGAAGCTTCTGCGGATCTTCAACACAAGGCTCCAATTGGCACTGATGTCACTCCACAAGGGGGCTGTGTGTTTCGGGGCTCTGCATCTTTGTCAAACAATAGCGCCAGCAGCTGGCGGATGCGGAGATCGGCAGGTGAGCAGCTGGCGGATGCGAAGACCCGCTGTAGGAAGGGAGCCGGAATGCAAGCAGCCCGGCTTGTGTAGAGGCTTCTGCGGATCTTCAATTCACGGCTCCAATTGGCGCTGATGTCACTCCACAAGGGGGAGGGGCTCCGTGTTTCGGGGCTCTGCACCTTTGTCAAACCATAGCGAAGAGGGGAGTGACTGTGAGTGCAATAAATTTAAAGGGGAGGTGGGAGGGAATGTGCACAGTTATCACTCCTCTATGGGTTGGACAGTTCGCAGAGGAGGGCCACAGCAGCGCCATAGTTTTTATATCCCTTCTTGGCAAGCAAAACTTGGTTGAAGCAGGTCAGATGGAGGTCATGAATTCTGAATGACCTCAGAAGGGCCTCAAACTGGTGCCACCCACACAAGCCGTTAGCCCATTGGCCCCGGTACTCCATAGGAATGGGATGTGTGTAATAGGTGCCTATGGGCCCCAGATACACCTTCTTCTTCAGACTTTAGAAATGGTCCAGATGATACAAGGGGAGCTTTTTTGTCCTCTGAGATCTGGGCAGACCAAATTACCGGGGAAATTACTGGAGAAGGTCGGCTCTATCGGTCACATTTTGCTTGAAAGACGTCCAATCTCTCCTGCAATGTAAACGTATTAATCTAATCACCGGGATCCGGGCTTTATCATAAAACTCCTGGCTGTGTTCACCTTCACAAATGTTTGTCTCCTTCTGACCGAGTGAAAAGAAAACAAAACATTTTGCTTTGTTCGTTGATCGTTTTTGGGGATGAAAAATATATATTTTTGTGTTTACAATTAAGTCTATTGAGGGACACCGGAATCCAGGAACAGTCGGGTTATACTGCTGCCTACAGGAGGATGGGACACTGGTGTACAGAAATGTTGTAAGCCAATTTCCATGTAACCCCTCCCTACCCAGCATGCCTCAGTTTTGTGAGAAAGCAATACACAGGACCAGTTAGTGTCACTAAACCCCCATCGTAAAAATCGATGAATAAATGGCGTATTCCATGCTGGTCACACTCGCTCATCACTATGAGATTCCTTTTCTGTATTCTGCAGAAATCCTGGTTAATCCTGCTGCTCTCTATCTCCCCCTTCTGTCCATGTCCCCAATTCAGCTAGGGGATTTTGCAGAGCGGTGGTGGCAGCTCTGCACATGCTCAGTATTCAGTGAGTTTCTATGCTGAGCATTTCCTCCCTATCACAATTGAGCAGCCCATGTGACTATAGAGTCACACATGTGGGCGTATACACAATGATGGGCCACTCCCTCCCTCTTCCTCCATGCCCACTAACCAGCTAAACACAATGGGGGGGCGGGATATTACATGTAGATTGATGGAGGCTTCACCTCCCTCTTATTCTAAGATGCAGGCTGGAGGGGGGCGTGGCACGGCCTGTGACTGCCAGTAATCCACCCACACCCATGTTATATCCAAAAAATAATAAAGATTCGATTTCAAATATATATTTGTATGACAGTTTAAAACCATTTTATTGATATTTATTTTTACTTGGTATCCTGGTGCCGTGTGTGTGTGTGTGTGTTTTTTGGAATGTGATACCAGCAGCAGAGGACTAGAAGCTCCTCCTACTTATGTTTCCCTGCAGACAGGCTGGGAGAGAGCCTGGGTCATGTGACAGCTGGATATCCTTCAGGAATAATGAATTAAGTTGTTGTTTTTAATAAAAAAAAAAAAAAAAAAAATGAGTGCCTTCCTCCTCATACAGACATAGAAGGGAGAATGTAAATTACACAGCGGGTGTTTAGTATCACTTCAAAGACAGTGTTGGGGGGGGGGGGGTTGTTCTGTGTCCCTCAATGGACTTCAAGAGCTCCAGTGCTTCAGCAGAGCTGAATAAAAGGCATCCAACCTCATAGGACAGACACTAGCAAAAAAAGAAAAACTGAGGCATGCTGGGTAGAGGAGGGGTTACACAGAGGGGGCTGGCTGACAACTTTGGCATTGTTCAGTCCTCCCATAGGTGGCAGTATAACTCAACTGTTTCTGAATCCCTGCGTCCTTCCAATGGATGATAAAGAAATGATTCCAATGTGTGTTGTGGCAGCAAATCGGCTGAAATCTGTGAAATCTGATGTTCTATCTGAAAAATGTAACTGCTGTCATGGGGTGTGACTGTGTTTTATGCTGTGTTCTGATTGGCCGCCTCTCCTCTTTTTCTCTTTCAGCTTTGAGAAGTATTATATAATGTGCTCCTTGCTGTATAACGGGAGAGATTTGTTCAAACCGGTTCAGTCCAAGAAAGTGGGAACCTACAAGAGCTTCTTCTATCTGGTGAAATGGGACGAGCTGTAAGTACCGATACAACCTGCAGGATGGCGGAGTTCCCCCACAGAGTCCTCTGTCCTAAAATGTACAGCCAAAACCCGGCTAGGAGTTCTGTGTGGAATGGGTCGGGGTTAGAACCCTTGATAGGCTTTTACTGATATAACCAAAGTAATGTAGGTGGGAGAGACTTTGCTGCAATATTGTTTCTTGACCGTTTGTGACTTTTAGGGCTCATTCACAGTTCGCGTAGCAGGAACTCGCATTTCTGCTCGCGATTTTGTGTGGGCGATTTTCATGAGATTCTGCATGTCACACGTGCAGCCTGTTCCCTTCAATGGGCTGCCCTGTGCGGCGTGTTTGTCGCCCAGAAGAAGCTCCTGCTTCTTTTTTTTTCTTTTTTTTTTTGGGCGACAAGTATCAGTGTTCTTAAAGTCACAGCAATCGCGGCAAAATCACGTTTGAGGTGCCATCATTCAAGAATGAATTTTTGGTTCTGCACCGATTGCCATGTGATTTTGGAATCTCTGGCAGAATCGCCACAATTCAGTCCCGCGATTCCAAATCGCAAAGTGTGAATGGAGCCTTAATATTGTTGGTGCCCTCGGGGAAATTCCAAATGTCTGGTGTCGGCATAACCAGGAATGTAGGGGAAGTCTACCAATAGGGAGACCTGTTCTGGTGACAACTGACACTAAGAAGGTGTTCCTCTCACTTAGGAATGATTTCCTCTCACTTCCTGTTGTATCTACAGAACAGGAAGTGGAGAGACGCAGATGTATAGTCCAGTGTATATACACACACACACACACACGCGCGTGTGTGTGTATATATGTGTGTGCATATGTATATATGTGTGTGTGTATGTGTGTGTATATATATATTCTCTCTCGTGTTTCCCCAAAAATAAGACCCAGCGTTATTTTCCAGGAGGGCTGCAATATAAGCCCTAGCCCTAAAATAAGCCCTAGTTTAAAATGCTTGTAAAATCCTATAATCCGCTCTATTACAGGAGTATATAATGTACAATGTGTGTGTTTCTGTGATATAATTGCGGGGAAGAGAGCTCTGGCGGGTTACAGAAGCGCAGAGCGGCGCTATAACGAAGGTATTTGGCACAATTTTATTACAGAAACACACACATTGTACATTATATAATACTGTAATAGAGTGGATTATAGGATTTTACAAGCATTTTAACTCGGTTCACATTGGGGGTTCCTGTCAGGCAGGGAGAGGGAGGGGGAGAGACGACATCACATTACATGGTAAGACCTACCCAGAAGATAAGCCCTACTGTGTCTTTTGTTGCCAAAATCAATATAAGACCCGGGCTTATTTTCAGGGAAACGCGGTAGATATTTATTGTTTCTTTATATTGTTATTGTCTCTGCGTGTTTCTCTACTTTTCCCTGATATCTGACTGGATCTGCCATAACAAAGTCCCGTTTCTTGTCTGTTTTCCAGGATCATTTTCCCCATACAGATCGCACAGCTGCCATTAGAGTCCATCCTTCAGCTCCGCCTGTACGGGATCCTGAACCCAAACAGCGGGGGTTCCCCGGACTCCAATAAGCAGAGGAAGGGAACAGAGTTGCTGGGACAGGTGTCCTTACCGCTCTTCAGCTTCAGGAGGTAGGTGATTGGTTACACTGTGTAATGTGTGGGATGATATTATTGGACAGGGCAGGAGAACGGCCTCTTCCTGCCAATGGCAGCCAATGTCTAATCTCTGCACCAGCCAGTCCTCAGCCAGAACCTGGCCATGGCAGCATTGGGTGAACCCGGGGGTCTGAAAGGGAAAAAATGGACCCCAGCTCTGGCTGCAGTGCTCGTCTGCCTTTTTTTTTTTCACATCGCCGTGTTCTCAGGGATTTCATTCACCGGGATCTGGTGCTCTGGGTGTTCAGTTCTGCTCTCCGCACCCAGCCTGGAGAAGAGGACTCGGCACCATCACCTGATTCTCAGGTTGATTTCCTCAACTAGCAGAGGAAAGTTCAGAACTGCCCTTAGAAATGATTATTGCCGGAAGAGTAGTAGAGTACGATTCTGTTCTTTATACTCTTCTCTGCCCCTTGGGGGACCTCCTGTCCATCACTCCTCCAATAGCTGGACATACACACAGAGAATGTTTGTTTCTATTCATCCTGCAAGCTGAATAAAAAATCTCTGATTCCTCTTTTCTCGCTCTACAACACCAATTCACTAATCTCCCGCTGTGGCAATTGTATTTTTGATTGCCTGTCCTGCTGATTGGATGCAGTCGCTGTTTAGCCAAACAAATGTATGCCAGTCTCCTTTGATTTTTCAAATGATGGATGTTGTGGGGGGGGGGGGGACCCCAACTGGGCGCATTTCATTCCATGTGTGGCCAGCTTTGGACTTTGTCCCTTCTCACCATGTACCAACCAGTGACTGCACCTGGACAGTTGTTAACATTCATTGGACGGTGGTGGGTGGAGGCGGAGCTTTAGGCGCCGGGAGGGGATGTTGAGTATCGGAGGGACTTGTGGGCACCTGGTGATACCTTCTCCTACACATTTGTCATTGTATGAGATATGTGACCTCTGACAGGTTCACTTTATGTGGTCAGAAGATCGAAGTGGGACACCAACAGTTTATAGAATCCTAATGATTGGCCCATACCTCCTGTATACAGATGTACTGGGTTCTATTAGTATGAAATGATGGTTTCCAGTCCTCAATGTTCTGAGCTCTCTTTTCCAGAACGCTGACATGTGGAACCAAACTTCTAAACCTGTGGACATCCCTCCTGTCCGGTGCGGGGCCGGTGACTGTGGGCAGGAGGACACTGCCGATGCAGAAGCTGGTCATACAGGTGAGTGAGTGCGGTACAAGTGTGTTCAGTATTCCCGGGGGGGGGGTCTCTGATCTACAGATCCCTCCCAGTATGCTCATACACTGGAGGGGTGAATGGTTATACCTGTGAGATCAGGAGGAGAGTGGAGTCATCCAGGTAAGACCGTCCTACATACAGACATACAACACGCTTTGGGGAAAACTTACAGCAGAACTAAATCTAACCTGTAAGGCCCCTTTCACAAATAGTGCTGTAAAAACGCCTGAAATAATCCAGCCCTAGCATTCTCAATGTGAGAGCCCTGAGGGATTTCACACTGAGGCGTTGTACTGGCTGTGCGTTGGAAAAAATCCTGCAAACAGCTTTTTTGGAGCATCTTTTGGGCGCATAAAATAGCACTGTAAAAACGCCTATCCCCATTGAAATGAATTAGTGCCGCGGTAAAAACGCATAGGCGGTAGCGCTTTTTTTACCGCTAACGCAGTAAAAACGCGGTAATAACGCTAATAGTTTTTAGCGCGTTATTGCAACGCCTCAGTGTTAAAGGGGCCTAAGAATCTGGGATCGTTCAGCTCGTTATTGCTGTGTCTCTTCTGTGATAAGACACCTACCTGTCTGCTCATAGTCTTCTATCAATTGTGCGCATGCGCAGTTCAGCGAGCGTTCCCCAAGACACGCTCGCTGTGTCAGAAAGGCTGACTCCTGTGTGTTTGTGCGGGATAATGTCGCCCCCCCCCCCCCCCCCCCCACCAGCCAGTCAAGAGGCTGCAAACCTGCAAGTAGATCAGGGAGATGATGAAAGCGGCCAGTAAGGGATCTCAGTCACATGGCTGGAAGGTGGAGGGAAGTATTTTCAGGAGTTTAGTTCCACTTTCAAGTGATTGTAAAGTCTTGTGTTTTGTTATTTAACCACTTGGCGCCCAGGGTACGTCATATGACGTTCTGGGCTTTGTGGGGGTATATCTGAATGATGGGGGCAGCTACAGGCATCATTCAGATATTGCCGGTTTCAGCCAGCGATTCCCTACACCATAGGAATGATCATAGCAGCTGTTCCGCCGCTTGATCGTTTTTACGGGCAGCGGAAGGGGACGTTTACCCCCCCCCCCTGCTGCCTTCCGGTGCTTCTCCCGACTGACCTGTGCGATCGCTGAGTCAGTGACCGAATCCGCCGGCCCCGGATGTTGATCAGAGATTTCTGGCGGACCAGATGGTCGCCGGAGTCTCTATGATCGTCGGAGGCCGGGCGATGTTATGACGTCACGCCCGGCCTTTGCATGCAAAAAAACGGCGCCAGTGTTTTTTTTTTCTTCTTTAGGCTTCCCAGCCTAGTGGTGAGTTGTGGGGTCTTATTGACCCCCCCCCCCCCCCAATATATCACTGTAAAGAGGTCCTGTCATGTCATATTCCTATTACAAGGGATGTTTACAGGAATAAAAGTGATCACATTTTTATTTTATTTTTTTAAAGTGTCAAAATAAAAAATAAGTAAAATTAACAATAAAAAAAAAAAAATGTTTAAAGTGCCCCTGTCCCCGGGTGCTCGCACGCAGAAGCAAACGCATACGTAAGTCCCGCCCACATATGAAAATGGTGTTCAAACCACACATGTGAGGGGTCGCTGCGAACGTTAGAGCGAGAGCAATAATTCTAGCCCTAGACCTCCTCTGTAACTCAAAACATGTAACCAGTAAGGATTTTTCAAGCGTTGCCTATGGGGATTTTTAAGTGCCGAAGTTTGGCGCCATTCCACGAGCGTGTGCAATTTTGAAGCGTGACATGTTGGGTATCTATTTACTCGGCTTAACTTCATCTTTTATATTATGCAAAAAAATTGGGCTAACTTTACTGTTTGTTTTTTTTTTTTAAAAGCATGAAACTGTTTTTGTTTTTTTCCCAAAAAAACGCGTTTGAAAAATTGCTGCGCGAATACCGTGCGAGATAAAAAGTTGCAATGACCGCCATTGTATTCTCTAGGGTCTTTGCTAAAAAAAACACATATATATATATATATATATATATATATATATATATATATATATATATAGTGTTTGGGGGTTCTATATAATTTTCTTGCAAAAAAGATGATTTTTACATGTAGGAGCGAAGTGTCAGAATTGGCCTGGGCCTGAAGTGGTTTAAAAAAAAAAAAAGTGTTGTGTTTTGTTTTTTTGTTTAGTTTTTTTAACAACAAACATGTCATACATACTTTCTCTGTGTAGTTTTGCACAGAGCAGCTCGGATCCTCCTCTTCTCGGGTCCCTGCTGCTCCTGGCCCCTCCCTCCTGGTGAGTGCCCCCTCAGCCAGCAGCTTTCTATGGGGGCACCCAAGCCGAGTCACAACCCAGCCCTCTCTCTCCCCTGATTGGCTGACTGACTTTGTTTGACTGCCTCAGGAGCCAGTGGCACCAAAGCTGTGTCTCAGCCCATCAGCATGAGTGTCCCATGCAGCTTAGACACTCGAGGAGATCGCTGGAGAGAGATGGGGCGCAGGTAAGTAATTAGGGGGGTGCTACACACAGAAGGTTTTTTTATCTTAATGCATTAAGATTAAAACCTTCTGCCTTTACAACCACTTTAAATTAAAACTCGTCTTCTCTTACAATCCTCTTCTGGCCAGTTATGATTATTTCAAGGACTTTAGTAATCTTCATTGCAGACTTCCTGCCCCAGGGAGACTAATTCCTGCTTTTCTGGCTCCTCCTCCTCCACTGTGCTGTGATTGGTGGCACCCCAGTGGTGGGCGGGGAAGGTAGGAAGTGTAATATATACACCTGTCTTATAATCGGGTTTTTTGGCCTCTCTCTAAACCTTTCCATAATTAATGGATCTGATATTGCTGCATGCGGCAGTGCAGAGTGATGACTCGGTGTCCTCCTCCAGGTGGATTTCCCCTCTCCGGCTTTCTATATTGTGTACAAAGCTCCAGAGGCGACCAGCAGCGGCACACCGCAGACCATCGATACACTGGAGAAGGATGCCAAGAACAGACTGCTGACTCTCCTCTCCAAAGAGGCCCTGTCTGGGTAAGTGATAAATGGAAGCTGCCTGTTCACAACACGGATATCTGCTGTATTGTGACGGTGTGTGGGGCTTCCTCTCCCAATTCACTGACAATCAGAGTGTCTGGGCAAATTTTTTTTAAACAGCTCTGCATTACGTATAGCGAGGAGTGGAATTTCGAGTGGCGAGGAGAGGGGTTACAAGTCGGGTGGCGAGGAGAGGGGTTACAAGTCGGGTGGCGAGGAGAGGGGTTACAAGTCGGGTGGCGAGGAGAGGGGTTACAAGTCGGGTGGCGAGGAGAGGGGTTACAAGTCGAGTGGCGAGGAGAGGGGTTACAAGTCGAGTGGCGAGGAGAGGGGTTACAAGTCGAGTGGCGAGGAGAGGGGTTACAAGTCGAGTGGCGAGGAGAGGGGTTACAAGTCGGGTGGCGAGGAGAGGGGTTACAAGTCGGGTGGCGAGGAGAGGGGTTACAAGTCGGGTGGCGAGGAGAGGGGTTACAAGTCGGGTGGCGAGGAGAGGGGTTACAAGTCGGGTGGCGAGGAGAGGGGTTACAAGTCGGGTGGCGAGGAGAGGGGTTACAAGTCGGGTGGCGAGGAGAGGGGTTACAAGTCGGGTGGCGAGGAGAGGGGTTACAAGTCGGGTGGCGAGGAGAGGGGTTACAAGTCGGGTGGCGAGGAGAGGGGTTACAAGTCGGGTGGCGAGGAGAGGGGTTACAAGTCGGGTGGCGAGGAGAGGGGTTACAAGTCGAGTGGCGAGGAGAGGGGTTACAAGTCGAGTGGCGAGGAGAGGGGTTACAAGTCGAGTGGCGAGGAGAGGGGTTACAGATTGAGAGAGAAGATGGGTTACGGGTGGCGTGGAGAGGAGAGGGGTTACAAGTCGAGTGATGAGTGGCGTGGAGAGGAGTTGCGGGTGGATTGACGAGGAGAGGGGTTACAGGTGGTGAGGAGAGGAATTGCGGGTGGAGGGATGAGGAGAGGGGTAACGGATGGCGTGGAGAGGGGTTGCGGGTCAAGTGATGAGAGGAGTTACAGATTGAGAGATAAGATGGGTTACGGGTGGCGTGGAGAGGGGTTGCGGGTCGAGTGATGAGGAGAGGGCTTGCGCGGAGAGGGGTTGCGGGGGGGGTTGGGGGGGCAAGGAGAGGGGTTGCGGGTCGAGTGATGAGGAGAGGGGTTGCGAGGAGAGGGGTTACAGGTCGGTAATGAACCTTTTTATACTGTATACATGCCGGATTCCCTGTGCTGCTCCTCCAGAGATGGAGAATGATTGGCCACCTTGGCTGATGATGTCATCGTATTGCAGGTTATCGAAGGAAGATAAAGTCTTTCTGTGGGAGAAACGTAACTACTGCTACCAGAACAGGAACAGCCTCCCCAAGATCCTGGCCAGCGCCCCCAAATGGGACGTGTCCTATCTGGGTGATATCTATTCCCTGCTGCGCTCCTGGCTGCCCCTCACCCCAGTCTGTGCGCTGGAGCTGCTAGACTCCAGGTGAGCCATATCTCCAACATCAGCTGCTGCGTAATATGGCGCTTCCTTCTGCCCTGAATGATTTATCTGTAGACGGGGTTCTCTGTACGGACCCCTCAGACTGAATACATTGTTCTCACGCGGTTCTCTGACACACGGCTCTAACTGGACTGTTTGCTGGTTTTAGGTTTACAGATCAGGAAGTACGCTCGGCAGCGGTGAGATGGGTTCAGGACGCCATGAGTGACGATGAGTTGGTGGATCTGCTGCCGCAGTTTGTGCAGGTGGGGTAATACATTCAATTCATAGTTAGATAAACCTATAGAGGAGCCTGCGATGACCAAATGTTATGGAAACGTGGATATTTGGGAAGTCTCAGCAGGAATTAAAACTTACCTGTTGGGTTAAATGATTCCCATACAGAAAATCTAAACTTCAGAAACAAAAAGCAGAACCATCTAAAAGAAAAACTTAACTTTGTCTTTTTTTATTTTTGCCTGTGAGCTGCACCCCTGATTGAAGCCCAATTTGTGGGCGTTCATATGTAGGGGACCAAGCACAGCAGCTACTGCTTCCTTTGCTATGGCCAACCGTCCACCCTCCAGTGTTCCCCACTTTTATTTTCACCACCCCATCTCCTGCTGTCATTCTCTCCCATTCCCTCTATTCAATCCTCTCACCTCCCACAGTCATTTCTGTTCCCCCCACCTCCAGCTGTGACCTGTACCCCTGTGTGGAGCCCAATTTGTGGGTGTTCCTATGAGGTGCTCCAGCACAGCCCATTAAGTACTGCTTCCTTTGCTATAGCCAACTATCCACCCCCAGTGTTCCCCACCTTCATTCTCGCTCCCCCCACCATCTGTTATCAGTTTAGTCTTCCCACCTCCTTCTGTTGTTCTCTCCCAGCCCATTCACTCCTCTCACCCCCCGCAGTCACGTCTGGTCCCCTACTTACCTTTGCTGATCTCACTCTATATAAATCCTGTATAATAATAATAATAATAAATAATACTTCCCTGTGCTGATCTCACTCTACTCCCACCTTCCACTGTCATTCTCTCCCAGCCCATTCTCTTCTCTCACCCCCGCAGTCATGTCTGGTCCCCTACTTCCCTCTGCTGATCCCACGCTATATAAATCCTGTATAATAATAATAAATAATACTTCCCTGTGCTGACCTCACTCTACTCCCACCTTCCGCTGTCATTCTCTCCCAGCCCATTCACTCCTCTCACTTACTGCAGTCATGTCCGGTCCCCTACTTCCCTGTGCTGATCTCTATCTACTCCCACCTTCTGCCGTCATTCTCTTCTCTATTCACTTGTCTCACCTCCCACTGTCATATGTGAATGTAAATGTATTTCTGTATGTGGTTCACTAGTAACACATACAGGGCAGTCTCACTGACACCCCCTCTCCTGCATGGCTAGTGATAGCGCTCGTCTCAAGGGCACACCAGCAGACAGATATGAGCGCCGTCACTCAGAACTTTTTAGAATTTTGCCTCTTGCAGCAAGGTTGAATAGCTGGGGGGGGGGGGGGGGCAGGCGGGGATGCTGTTGGCGCCTACTCATCAGACACAGCACAGATCAAAACGGGTCCAAGAGCAATGTGTACTTTGTCCCCTGGAGGAATAGAAGAATCCGGAAATATTAGGACCAGTTCACACTGGAATGCGCGAGTTCCCGTGCGGTCCCTCACGTTCGTTTTTATTTGATTGGGCTGCCAAATACATGGAACCACAAAACTACTGCAAGCGTTACTTTTCAGATCGCACAACACCTAACGGCATAGCACTGCGGTACCATGCAGTTTGGTGGCTGCGTTTGCAAGATGCATTTGGTATGTTATTAACAATTAATGGCACATGTGCGTCCCGCAGGGGGTGTTTATGTGCTGTGCACGAAATGCGCCATTCCTGGTGTGAATGGGCCCTTATAGCGGGGCCCTTATAGTGCGGCTCTGTTTACCCGGGTTCTATGTTACCCCTTTGTTCTTTCTTTCTGTCTGTAGGCCCTAAAACATGAGATTTACCTGGATAATGCACTGGTGCACTTCCTTCTGTCGCGCTCTCTGGGGAATATCCGGGTCGCACACTATTTATACTGGTAAGTCTTCCTTTCTCTGGTCACCAATGCTGAACCAAGTCTAGTTATTTTATTTTTAGATTAGAGAAATTCAGAACCATTTTTATCTGTCGGCACAGAGAATTTTCCATCCTTAGCCGGCTAAAAATAAACCTTGTGACTGAATTCTGCAGACGGGTTTGAGAGCGCCAGAAGTGCCTCTTGGGGGACTCGGGGGGGGGGGGGGGGGGGAATATTAACCCTTCAGATGTCTGTTCATGGAATACTAGAGACTTTCAGGGCAGTACTTGGGGGGGATATGGACTTATGTGGGTTGGAAACTGAGCAATGTTGGCACATGCCCGGTCTTGGAAGACTCAGTGAGTAGGTCAGTTGGGCCAAATATCAGGAGCTACCTCAGTTATTGAGGTCACTATGTGCCTTTTAAGATTCCTGTTTGCACAGTGGAAGAGGTTAATCCTGGGGGACTGAGCTCTGATGTCACCCAGCAGTTCCTGCTGCCCACCTACAGTCACCTTGGTTACCTTTTGGCTTTGGGATGAGTGTTGAGGTTCGCCCGCTACAAAAGTTTGACGCTTATGAAGGTCAAGTCCAAATCTTCATCCAGAGAAGCCAACAGGTTTCGGGAGAAATGCCTCCCACTTCCTCAGGGCTGTCGGATGAGATGACTTGCATGTCCTTACCACTTACCCCAAAGCTGGATATCTACTGTACAGCTTCCCTTGGGGGCATCAGAGGGGCAGCAACCAAATCCCAGGAACAAGGTCCAGTCTACACTGCTCATTCACTGTCTGTCAGCCACTTTGAAGGAGAACTGACTCTGGGTTAAACCCTTTATTATTATTATTATTATTATTATTATTATTATTCTCTGAGTGGAGGCGGCCAACATGGTAGAGGTGAAGGACTTTGCTTCCTCACGTTAGGTTTGCCTCTCTGATTCCTAGTAATCTGATGACTTGTGGGGTAGTAATATTAGATGATGAATCTGCAGGCGAGGTGCAGGAAGAACAGACACACAGAATAAAGAAGAAGCAGGGATGCTCTTGCACTACAGGTGCTCAGGTACAGCTTCCTCTCCAGCAAGCAGAACCGTGAGCAGCATGGTAGTGACATCACCAAATCTGGTGAGACTAGCAGGCAGAGGCAGCAGTGTCTTCGATGATCTCACACTGCAGATATCTAGCTATGGGGAAACATAAGAGAAGTGCCTAGGCACAGGAGGTTCATTGCATTGTTTTTTTTCTTGGTGTAGCTTGGGCACAGTTACTATCCTTTAGATGTTCCGTATCAGACAGCAGATGTTTCTAAGTCCATATGAAGACCCATATTTCAGTCTAATCAGTAGCTGTGTTTTTGTGATTTAGGCTTTTGAAGGACTCTCTAAATGATCCGCACTTTGGGAGCCGCTATGAGCAGATTCTGGGCGCTCTTCTCTCCATCGTTGGGAAAGGACTGCGGCAAGAACTGGAGAAACAGACCAGACTCACCCAGCTTCTGGGCGTGGTGGCGGAGAAGGTCCGGCAAGCCAACGGGTCTGCAAGACAAGTAAGATTATTTGTGTCTGAATCCATAGATGATATCTGTAGTTTCTTTGTGTGGATCTTCTGCATGGTTATTGCACCACAGAGATTCTTGTCCTGCCTACCCATCCCCCTCACCAGGAGCATTTCCCCATCCTGAGAATCTGGATCAGTTTGCTGTAGTTTTGTATCCAGAGAATGCCGATGGAATGTGCCCCCCCCCCCCCCCCCCCCCAAGAATGGCTCCAGTCTGACCCATTGAAGATTGCACCATTGGCTCACTTTTGTATGTTTTGCACATTGATGTTTATCCTTTAACCACTTGAACTCCAGAAGATTTTAGATTCTGTTCACAATTTGCATCTCCAAAGTCGCACAATTTCCAGTGCAACTTTGGAGCACGACTTTAATGCGACTTTTGGTCCGACTTTGATCATACTTTACATTCTCTGGACCAAAGTAGTGCAGGCACCTCTTGCAAAGTCGCTGCAAATAAGTTTTTTACACTAATCTGAACGAGTGCCATTGAAAAGAATGGGCTGCAAATTGTCATGCGAGTCGCATGACAAGTCTCACAAGTCTGAATGGAGCCTTACCCCCTTCATGACCAGGTCATTTTATTTGCAGTTTGGCGCTGCGCTACTGTAACTGGTAATTGCGCGTTCAGGCTACACTGTACACAAACAAAATGTATATATTTATTTTCCCCACAAATAGAGCTTTCTATTGGTGGTATTTGATCACCTCTGCGTTTTTTTTATTTTTTTATTACTTAGATGGAAAAAGACTGAAAAGTTTGAAGAAAAATCAATATTTTCTACTTTCTGCTATTAAACATATCCAATAAAAAATGAATATATATATTTTTTTCATAACTGTATGCCACATGTCTTTGGTAAAAAATTCCCAATAAATGTACCGTATATACTCGAATATAAGCCGAGGCACCTAATTTTACCACAAAAAACTATGAAAACGTATTGACTCGAGTTAAAGCCTAGGGTGTCCATCTGCGTGCCTCACTGTGCCCATGCCTTGACTGACGTTTAACATGAGAGTCTATGGAAGGGGTACCCGGCTTTGAAAAATCGGTGCTCCCTGGCCGTAGGTCCTCCCGACAACAAACTTTGCACACTTGTAGAGGAAGAGTTGGGCTACATGTGTGCCAAGTTTGGGGTCCAGAGGACTCAGGGCCGGCTTGATCAGGCTCACAAAGTTGAAGATGGACACAGACTCGAGTATAAGCCGAGGGGGGCATTTTCGGCACAAAAAAATGTGCTGAAAAAACTTGGCTTATACTCGAGTATATACGGTATATTGATTGGTTTGTGTGAAAATGATGGAGACTACAAATTATGTAATATATACTGTTTTTTTTTTTTCTTATACTACTAATGGCGGCAATCAGCTACTTTTAATGGGACTGCAATAGTGTGGCGGACAATTTGACGGGGGTGGGCTGATTAACTGCCACCGATATCTCCAGTGACACCAATACAGAGATGAGTGATAATACTATACACTGTCACTGTACTAATGGCACTGGCTGGGAAGGGGTTAACATCTAGGGCAAACAAAGGGTTAAATGTGTGCCTAACATTGTGTACTGTGCTGCTTTTACTTCTAGATCTTTAAGCTTCAAATCTCTCTCTCTCTCTCTCTCTCTCTCTCTCTCTCTCTCTCTCTCTCTCTCGCCAACACAGAGCTCTGGGCTGTGATTGGACAGAGCTGATCAGCAGGTCCTGGCCGGGAATCATTGGGCGAGACTTGCTGTCAGGCTCCTGCTGTGTATAATCACAGTGGGTGTCGGTGATAGGGGGGGGGGGGCATGCGAGCGCTCTGAGCCCAGAAGTAGGCAGCGACGTAGTATGTGTATGTCACTTCACCTATACCGTCCGCATTACATAAGTGGTTAATCTGTGTGGAAATGTTTAGGTGGGTTTGTGTTGATGCTCCAGCCCCATAAGGAGCGGACCGGTCGCCTTGTGTAGTGATTTGGGGTGTCACTGATGAGGGGGTATTTATTCCTGCAGGTTGTCCTCCAGGAGGGGATGGAACGGGTGCAGCTTCTCTACAGGAAGAATAAGATCCGTTTACCGCTCAGCCCGAGTCTGGAGGCCAAAGAGCTGAATGTGAAGGTCAGTCCTGCAGATAAAGCGTCAGATCTAATCCTCTGTATATGACCCTGGAGGGGGGTAACATGTATCCCGTGTCACACTGTGTGATACTTTATAATAATCTTCTCAGATGTACTAAATGTATCACAAACTAACAGTGTGGAGACATTCTGTATAAAGAACGGTACAGAAATTCCCCATCTCTCCGTCCAGCTAATCGGCACAAAATAACTCATTAGGACGGCGGTTCAATGACTGAGGCCATCTAGTGGCAGAAAATAAATACTGTGCGGGAAATCTCTGGATTGATTTAGAACTATCAGCGCTAACATATACAGTGGATATAAAAGTCTAAATACCCGGGGGGGGGGGGGGGGGGGTAAAATATCAGATTTCTGTGATGTGAAAAAAATAGGGCTGTTACTGATTCAAATTTTCGTGTTTGATTAATTGTTTTTTTTTTAAATCGATTAATCGACTAATTTTGATAACGCACATACAGATCCAACTACTTTTAGCTGATCTCCTTGCAGGCCGATTCCCAGTGCAGCTCCCAACCACTGGAAAAATGGATAGCAGGATACAAAAAACACATAAAGACAGCACTCGATGGGAATAGCATTAAAACTTTTATAGTCTTCAAGTAGGTAACAAAATAAATATTGCACTGGAGATAAAATCGATGTAACTAGATAAACTGTAAAAATGGTGCGAGTAATACCAAACGGTAGCAAAAGCAGTCCTAAAAACATGTAGCCAAGTATGATACTGGTATTAATAACCACTTCGCATCTAAGGACGTCCGTGGGACGTCCTTGACTTTCAGCCGGGATATCTGAATGATGGGTGCAGCTACAGGCATCATTCAGATATCGTTTTTTAGAGCCGGCGATTCTCTGTACCGTAAGAATGATCATAGCGGCTGTTCCGCCGCTTGATCGTTCTTACAGGGGACGTCCCGCCGCCTTCCGGTGCTTCTACCGACTCACCTGAGCGATCGGTGAGTCGGTGACAGGATCCGCCGGCCCCGGCTTCTAACCATAGAGATTTCCGGCGGACCAGATGGTCGCCGGAGTCTCTATGATCGTTCAGAGGCCGGGCGCGATGTTATGACGTCACGCCCGGCCTCTGCATTAAAAAAAACGGCGCCGCTTCGGCTAGGAAGCGGTGATCGTTTTTTTTTTTTTTTTTTATTTCAGGCTTCTCAGCCTAGAGGTGAGATGTGGGGTCTTATTGACACCGTATCTCACTGTAAAGAGGACCTGTCATGCTTATTCCTATTACAAGGGATGTTTACATTCCTTGTAATAGGAATAAAAGTGATCTTTTTTTTTTTTTTTTCTTTTTCTAACTGTCAAAGTAAAAAGTTAAAAGTAAAATTAACAATAAATAATAAAAAAAAAAAATGTAAAGCGCCCCTGTCCCCGGTAGCTCGTACGCAGAAGCGAACGCATACGTAAGTCCCGCCCACATATGAAAATGGTGTTCAGAACACACATGTGAGTTATCGTAGCGAACGTTAGAGCGAGAGCAATAATTCTAGCCCTAGACCTCCTCTGTAACTCAAAACATGTGACCAGTAAAAAAATGTAAAGCGTCGCCCATGAGGATTTTTAAGTACCGAAGTTTGGCGCCATTCCACGAGCGTGTACAATTTTGAAAGGTGACATGTTGGGTATCTATTTACTCGGCGTAACTTCATCTTTCACATTATGCAAAAAAATTGGGCTAACTTTAATGTTTTAATATTTTTTAATTCATGAAACCGTTTTTATTCCAAAAAAAATGCGTTTGAAAAATTTTTGCGCAAATACCGTGCGAGATAAAGTTTCAATGACCGCCATTGTATTCTCTAGGGTCTTTGCTAAAAAAATATATATATATAGTGTTTGTGGGTTATATGTAATTTTCAGAATTGGCCCGGATGCGAAGTGGTTAAAATGTGTACAACGATACCACTGCTGAATCCAGATGAGGAGGGGTTAACATCAGTCCGTCGGCATGTAGATGTCCCGTGAATGGAACTATCACAATTCCCAGTGGATGGCTGTAGAATCCCAGGTTGATAGAGGGAAGTGTAACAGCCCTTGCGTGTGGCAGATAGTAAGGTCCCGCCGGCATGCAGATATGAAGGCACAGCAAAGGAGCTCTTCAGATGGACACGGCAAGCCCCCGCCGGTGTCTGTGGCGTCACTGGATCTCCGACAGAAGACCCGGAAGCCGGCGGAGAGGTGAGTACCGATCAAAAAGAATTTTGATCGATCAAAAAAATTCATTGATTAATCGAGGAATTAATAGTTAATTTCCACTGCCCTAGAAAAAAACGAGACAAACATAAATCAATTCAGAACTTTTTCGACCTTTAATGTGACCGATAAACTCTACTACTCGGGAACAACAAACTGAAATCTTTTAGGTGGAGGGAAGTAATAATAAAATAATCTGGTGACATAAGTCTGCACACCCCTGTATACAGTGTGTGTATATATTTTGCCATGCTCTATGTTGTCGGGTTGCATTGACCTCCTACAGTCTCAGGTTGAGTCCCCTCTATGATGGTATATGGTGCTCCCCTTTTCTCCCCGCAGGCGTGCTCCTTCTTCAACTCCAATGCAGTTCCCCTGAAAGTGACCATGGTGAGCGCCGACCCGCTGGGGGAGGAAATCAACTCCATGTTTAAGGTGCGTAGTCTGATGGTAGAATTACTGGCGGCCATAGATGAGAGATTTCCTGTAGCTGAGTCCCGTCTTTGTCTTGTAGGTGGGAGAAGATCTGCGGCAGGACATGCTGGCTCTGCAGATGATAAAGATTATGGACAAGCTGTGGTTACAGGAAGGGCTGGACATGCGGATGGTCCTCTTTAAATGTCTTTCCACTGGCAAAGACAGAGGTGGGTGTTCCTGAATGCCGGATGACCTTCTGTAAGGACTACAACAGGAATGAAGAGAGGCGTTCCTTAAAGTGGTTGTAAACCCACTTTGACAACTTGCACCTACAGGTGATCCTAGATTAAGGCTTACCTGTAGGTGCAAGAAATATCTCCTTAACCTACATGATTTAAGGAGATATTTGCAGAAAACCCTGCACCGATGTCTACGGCGCATGCACGCCATAGACAATGGCGCACTGAGCGGTGCCGGTTTTCTGAATGGGAGAATGCCGGCCCCGTGCGCATGCGTGTAACGTCATCGCCGCTCCGGCCAATCACAGCTCCGGAGCGGCGATACACGGAACGAACATCAAGGCAAGATGGCGGCGGAGGGGAACGAGGAGCAGTTCGGGGGCTTCGATCTCAGGTAGGTCATTCATAATGAGCTAGTATGCTATGCATACTAGCTCATTATGCCTTTCTTTTGCAGGGTTTTTAAAAAAAATAAAATAAATCAAGGATTTACTTCCTCTTTAAAGTGGAGCTCTGTATCAAAGTGCATTTTAGAGCAACACGTTAGCCAGACACTCAGTGAGGGATCTAGTAGGAGGAACACGGAACACAGTTCAGATACGGGTAACAGGGAGTTCAGCTCCCATCCATGCCCCGGTGTCACCAGGAAGTTCAGCTCCCATCCATGCCCCGGTGTCACCAGAAAGTTCAGCCTGCCGTCCCCATTACCCAGCATTTCTTGGTATTGGGGTGGTATTGGAGGTGTCCTCATTGTGTGCAATGTGTCTTCTTCTGGTCATGAGAGGAGGAGCTTAAAGGGATTGTTGGTGTGACTGAGCGCCTCACACTTGGTTGCAGGTCTGGTGGAGCTGGTGCTGTCCTCTGATACCCTGAGGAAAATCCAGGTTGAATATGGATTGACGGGTTCCTTCAAGGACAAACCGCTGGCAGAGTGGCTGCGAAAGTATAACCCATCCGAGGAGGACTATGAGAAGGTAATGTGGAAATGCTGGGCGAATGCCACCATGTGATATAACACGGATATCTGTGAGATGGTGATCTGCAAATTGACGGTACATAGACACTGTAGTGTGGGGTGAGATGGGGGTCTTCACATTGGGGGTATATAGACACTGTAGTGTGAGGGAGATGGAGGTCCTCACATTGGGGGTATAGTGACACTGTAGTGTGGGGGAGATGGGGGTCCTCACATTGGGGGTATAGTGACACTGTAGTGTGGGGGAGATGGGGGTCCTCACATTGGTGGTATGGTGACAGTGTAGTGTGGGGAAGATGAGGGTCCTCACATTGGGGGTATAGTGACACTGGAGTGTGGGGGAAATGGGGGTCCTCACATTGGGGGTATAGTGACACTGGAGTGTGGGGGAGATGGGGGGTCCTCACATTGGGGGTATAGTGACACTGGAGTGTGGGGGAGATGGGGGTCCTCACATTGGGGGTATAGTGACACTGGAGTGTGGGGGAGATGGGGGTCCTCACATTGGGGGTATAGTGACACTGGAGTGTGGGGGAGATGGGGGTCCTCACATTGGTGGTTTAGTGACACTGGAGTGTGGAGGGAGATGGGGGTCCTCACATTGGGGGTATAGTGACACTGTAGTGTGGGGTGAGATGGGGGTCCTCACATTGGGGGTATAGTGACACTGTAGTGTGGGGTGAGATGGGGGTCCTCACATTGGTTGTACATACACTGTAGTGTGGGGGAGATGGGGGTCCTCACATTGGGGGTACACTGACACTGTAGTGTGGGGGAGATGGGGGTCCTCACATTGGGGGTATAGTGACACTGGAGTGTGCAGGAGATGGGGGTCTTCACATTGGGGGTATAGTGACACTGGAGTGTGGGGGAGATGGGGGTCTTCACATTGGGGGTACATAGACAC